>JAPTMU010000024.1:5093710-5128710 GCA_028583405.1 Pogonophryne albipinna | reverse complement strand
TGAAGGAAAGAAGGAAGTACAGAAGGAAGTAAAGAATGAAGTAAAGAAGGAAGTAAAGAAGGAAGTAAAGAAAGAAGTAAAGAAGGAAGTAAAGAAGGAAGTAAAGAAGGAAGTAAAGAAGGAAGTAAAGAAAGAAGTACAGAAGGAAGTAAAGAAGGAAGTAAAGAAGGAAGTAAAGAAGGAAGTAAAGAATGAAGGAAAGAAGGAAGTAAAGAAGGAAGGAAAGAAAGAAGTAAAGAAGGAAGTACAGAAAGAAGTAAAGAAGGAAGTAAAGAAGGAAGTACAGAATGAAGGAAAGAAGGAAGTACAGAAGGAAGTAAAGAAGGAAGGAAAGAAGGAAGTACAGAAGGAAGTAAAGAAGGAAGTAAAGAAGGAAGTACAGAAGGAAGTAAAGAAGGAAGTAAAGAAAGAAGTAAAGAAGGAAGTAAAGAAGGAAGGAAAGAAGGAAGTACAGAAGGAAGTAAAGAATGAAGTAAAGAAGGAAGTAAAGAAGGAAGTAAAGAAGGAAGGAAAGAAGGAAGTACAGAAGGAAGTAAAGAATGAAGTAAAGAAGGAAGTAAAGAAGGAAGGAAAGAAGGAAGTACAGAAAGAAGTAAAGAAGGAAGTAAAGAATGAAGGAAAGAAGGAAGTACAGAAGGAAGTAAAGAAGGAAGGAAAGAAGGAAGTACAGAAGGAAGTAAAGAAGGAAGTAAAGAAGGAAGTACAGAAGGAAGTAAAGAAGGAAGTAAAGAAAGAAGTAAAGAAGGAAGTAAAGAAGGAAGGAAAGAAGGAAGTACAGAAGGAAGTAAAGAATGAAGTAAAGAAGGAAGTAAAGAAGGAAGTAAAGAAGGAAGGAAAGAAGGAAGTACAGAAGGAAGTAAAGAATGAAGTAAAGAAGGAAGTAAAGAAGGAAGTAAAGAAGGAAGGAAAGAAGGAAGTACAGAAGGAAGTAAAGAAGGAAGTAAAGAAGGAAGTAAAGAAAGAAGTAAAGAAGGAAGGAAAAAAGGAAGTAAAGAAAGAAGTAAAGAAGGAAGTAAAGAAGGAAGGAAAGAAGGAAGTACAGAAGGAAGTAAAGAAGGAAGTAAAGAAGGAAGTAAAGAAAGAAGTAAAGAAGGTAGTAAAGAAGTAAGGAAAGAAGGAAGGAAGGAAAGAAGGAAATACAGAAGGAAGTAAAGAAGGAAGTAAAGAAGGAAGTAAAGAAAGAAGGAAAGAATGAAGGAAAGAAGGAAAAAAGGAAGGAAAGAAAGAAGGAAGTAAAGAAGGAAGGAAAGAAGGAAGTAAAGAAGGAAAGAAATAAAGAAGGAAAGAAGGAAGGAAAGAAAGAAGGAAAGAAGGAAGGAAAGCAGGAAGTACAGAAGGAAGTAAAGAAGGAAAGAAAGAAGGAAGGAAAGAAGGAAGTAAAGAAGGAAGGAAAGAAGGAAGGAAAGAAGGAAGGAAAGAAGGAAAGAAAGAAGGAAGTAAAGAAGGAAGGAAAGAAGGAAGTAAAGAAGGAAAGAAATAAAGAAGGAAAGAAGGAAGAAAATAAGGAAGGAAAGAAGGAAGGAAAGAAAGAAGGAAAGAAGGAAGGAAAGAAGGAAGTACAGAAGGAAGTAAAGAAGGAAAGAAAGAAGGAAGGAAAGAAGGAAGTAAAGAAAGAAGTAAAGAAGGAAGGAAAGAAGGAAGGAAAGGAGGAATGAAAGAAGGAAGGAAATAAGGAAGGAAAGAAGGAAGGAAAGAAGGAAGTACAGAAGGAAGTAAAGAAGGAAGGAAAGAAGGAAGGAAAGAAGGATGGAAAGAAGGAAGGAAAGAAGAAAGGAAAGAAAGAAGGAAAGAAGGAAGTAAAGAAGGAAGTAAAGAAGGAAGGAAAGAAGGAAGTAAAGAAAGAAGTAAAGAAGGAAGGAAAGAAGGAAGGAAAGGAGGAATGAAAGAAGGAAGGAAATAAGGAAGGAAAGAAGGAAGTACAGAAGGAAGTAAAGAAGGAAGTAAAGAAGGAAGGAAAGAAGGAAGTACAGAAGGAAGTAAAGAAGGAAGTAAAGAAAGAAGTAAAGAAGGAAGGAAAAAAGGAAGTAAAGAAAGAAGTAAAGAAGGTAGTAAAGAAGGAAGTAAAGAAAGAAGTAAAGAAGGAAGGAAAAAAGGAAGTAAAGAAAGAAGTAAAGAAGTAAGGAAAGAAGGAAGGAAGGAAAGAAGGAAATACAGAAGGAAGTAAAGAAGGAAGTAAAGAAGGAAGTAAAGAAAGAAGGAAAGAAGGAAAAAAGGAAGGAAAGAAAGAAGGAAGTAAAGAAGGAAGGAAAGAAGGAAGTAAAGAAGGAAAGAAATAAAGAAGGAAAGAAGGAAGAAAATAAGGAAGGAAAGAAGGAAGGAAAGAAAGAAGGAAAGAAGGAAGGAAAGCAGGAAGTACAGAAGGAAGTAAAGAAGGAAAGAAAGAAGGAAGGAAAGCAGGAAGTACAGAAGGAAGTAAAGAAGGAAGGAAAGAAGGAAGTAAAGAAAGAAGTAAAGAAGGAAGGAAAGAAGGAAGGAAAGGAGGAATGAAAGAAGGAAGGAAATAAGGAAGGAAAGAAGGAAGTACAGAAGGAAGTAAAGAAGGAAGGAAAGAAGGAAGGAAAGAAGGATGGAAAGAAGGAAGGAAAGAAGAAAGGAAAGAAAGAAGGAAAGAAGGAAGTAAAGAAGGAAGGAAAGAAGGAAGGAAAGAAGGAAGTAAAGAAAGAAGTAAAGAAGGAAGGAAAGAAGGAAGGAAAGGAGGAATGAAAGAAGGAAGGACATAAGGAAGGAAAGAAGGAAGGAAAGAAGGAAGTACAGAAGGAAGTAAAGAAGGAAGGAAAGAAGGAAGGAAAGAAGGAAGTAAAGAAGGAAGGAAAAAGGAAGGAAAGAAGGAAGGAAAGAAGGAAGTAAAGAAGGAAGTAAAGAAGGAAGGAGAGAAGGAAGGAAAGAAGGAAGTAAAGAAGGAAGTAAAGAAGGAAAGAAAGAAGGAAGGAAAGAAGGATGGAAAGAAGGAAGGAAAGAAGGAAGGAAAGAAAGAAGGAAATAAAGAAGGAAAGAAGGAAGTAAAGAAGGAACTAAAGAAGGAAGTAAAGAAGGAAGGAAATAAGGAAGTAAAGAAAGAAGTAAAGAAGGAAGGAAAGAAGGAAGGAAAGGAGGAATGAAAGAAGGAAGGAAAGAAGGAAGGAAAGAAGGAAGTACAGAAGGAAGTAAAGAAGGAAGGAAAGAAGGAAGTAAAGAAGGAAGGAAAAAAGGAAGGAAAGAAGGAAGGAAAGAAAGAAGGAAAGAAGGAAGGAAATAAGGAAGTAAAGAAGGAAGGAAAGAAGGAAGTAAAGAAGGAAGTACAGAAGGAAAGAAAGAAGGAAGGAAAGAAGGAAGGAAAGAAGGAAGGAAAGAAAGAAGGAAAGAAGGGAGGAAAGAAGGAAGGAAAGAAGGAAGGAAAGAAGGAAGGAAAGAAGGAAAGAAGGAAGGAAAGAAGGAAGGAAAGAAAGAAGGAAGTAAAGAAGGAAGTACAGAAGGAAAGAAAGAAGGAAGGAAAGAAGGAAGGAAAGAAAGAAGGAAATAAAGAAGGAAAGAAGGAAGGAAAGAAGGAAGGAAAGAAGGAAGGAAAGAAAGAAGGAAGGAAAGAAAGAAGGAAAGAAGGAAGGAAAGAAGGAAGGAAAGAAGGAAGGAAAGAAAGAAGGAAGGAAAGAAAGAAGGAAAGCAGGAAGGAAAGAAGGAAGGAAATAAGGAAGTAAAGAAGGAAGTAAAGAAGGAAGTAAAGAAGGAAGGAAAGAAGGAAGGAAATAAGGAAGTAAAGAAGGAAGTAAAAAAGGAAGGAAAGAAGGGTAGGAAACAGGAGTCAGCTGCAGTTCTTGATGATGTGTTTCCTCCGGAGGATCAGGGGAGCACGGCTCATCTCCTGCCCAGGGTCAGAGCTCCTCTCCTGGGTAGAGACTCTGCACCTCTCCCCTAAACCTCCACAACCCCCGGTAACCACCTGTGCTGGTGCTAAGATAGAAACACCCTCTCTCTGTTTAGTACCTGCTCTGAGTGACAGGTCAGTGTCAGGTGTGTGTGTGTGTGTGTGTGTGTGTGTGTGTGTGTGTGTGTGTGTGTGTGTGTGTGTGTGTGTGTGTGTGTGTGTGTGTGTGTGTGTGTGTGTGTGTGTGTGTGTGTGTGTGTGTGTGTTACCTGGAAGCTAACAGCCTGCTGGACGTCCTTCACTCTGAACTGTCGGAGGAATCGTTCGTCCTGACTCCAGAACAGCCGGATGTCGGGGATGTTGTAGAGAACCATGGCGAGTCTCTCCAACCCGAGACCGAACGCCCAGCCCACCTTGTTCCCTGCTCCTGCTGGAGAAACACAGGGAAACACACACTTCAACACACACTCTTTAACACACACACTTCAACACAACATGGAGTATCCAGACATACATTATTTAGAAACTAACTAGGAATCATAACGGAGCGTTTAGCAGCAAAAGAGACGGATAAGTCCCTTTGGAGATGGAGGAGACCAACAACTGAGCAAAAACACACACTCTTTAACACACACTCTTTAACACACTCTTTAACACACACTCTTTAACACACACTCTTTAACACACACACTTTAACACACACTCTTTAACACACACACTTTAACACACACACACTCTTTAACACACACTCTTTAACACACACTCTTTAACACACACACTTTAACACACACTCTTTAACACACACACTTTAACACACACTCTTTAACACACACACACTCTTTAACACACACTCTTTAACACACACTCTTTAACACACACTCTTCAACACACACTCTTTAACACACACACTTTAACACACACACACTCTTTAACACACTCTTTAACACACACACTCTTTAACACACACTCTTTAACACACACTCTTTAACACACACTCTTCAACACACACTCTTTAACACACACTTCAACACACACTCTTTAACACACACTCTTTAACACACACTCTTTAACACACACTCTTTAACACACACTCTTTAACACACACACTTTAACACACACTCTTTAACACACACACTTTAACACACACTCTTTAACACACACTCTTTAACACACACTCTTTAACACACACTCTTCAACACACACTCTTTAACACACACTTCAACACACACTCTTTAACACACACTCTTTAACACACACTCTTTAACACACACTCTTCAACACACTCTCTTTAACACACACTTCAACACACACTCTTTAACACACACTCTTTAACACACACTCTTCAACACACACTCTTCAACACACTCTTCAACACACACTCTTCAACACACACTCTTTAACACACACTCTTTAACACACACTCTTTAACACACTCTTTAACACACACACTTTAACACACACTCTTTAACACACACTCTTCAACACACACTCTTTAACACACACTCTTCAACACACACTCTTTAACACACACACTTTAACACACACACACTCTTTAACACACACACTCTTTAACACACACACACTCTTTAACACACACTCTTTAACACACACTCTTTAACACACACTCTTTAACACACACACTTTAACACACACACACTCTTTAACACACACTCTTTAACACACACACTTTAACACACACTCTTCAACACACACTCTTTAACACACACTCTTTAACACACACTCATTAACACACACACTTTAACACACACTCTTTAACACACTCTTTAACACACACACTCTTTAACACACACTCTTTAACACACACTCTTTAACACACACTCTTCAACACACACTCTTTAACACACACTTCAACACACACTCTTTAACACACACTCTTTAACACACACTCTTCAACACACACTCTTTAACACACACTCTTTAACACACACTCTTTAACACACACATTTTAACACACACTCCTTAACACACTCTTTAACACACACACTTTAACACACACTCTTTAACACACACTCTTTAACACACACACTTTAACACACACACACTCTTTAACACACACACACTCTTTAACACACACTCTTTAACACACACTCTTTAACACACACTCTTCAACACACTCTCTTTAACACACACTTCAACACACACTCTTTAACACACACTCTTTAACACACACTCTTTAACACACACTCTTTAACACACACACTTTAACACACACTCTTTAACACACTCTTTAACACACACACTTTAACACACACTCTTTAACACACACTCTTTAACACACACTCTTTAACACACACTCTTCAACACACACTCTTTAACACACACTTCAACACACACTCTTTAACACACACTCTTTAACACACACTCTTTAACACACACTCTTTAACACACACTTTAACACAACATGGAGTATCCAGACATATTTAGAAACTAACTAGGAGTCATAACGGAGCCTTAGCAGCCAAAGGGACGGCTCTGGAGGACACCAGGGTCGCACACTTGAACCCCGTTTAACTCAATATTCAAGCTGCTAAATTAACCATAATCATTCAATATGTTGCCTTTTATAATATGGAGAACAAACAGACAACCCATACACACTTTTTACTTTTGGGTTTCGTCGTTTATCTTTAAAGGATGTGTTAAATAACGGGTACACATATTTAGGGTTTCTGCTTCGCAAACTTGATGGTAAGTTTAAAGAGTCCCTGCTCTTCTTCTGTGGTGTTCTATCGTTTGTAGTGCATGCAAAGGGTCTGCAGAGGCTGAAATCCTGAGTCAAGTTGCAGGTTAAGTATCTTAGTAGAAATATGAGCTCCTGATATTTTGCTTCTCTTGAATAAGTTTGTGATACTGACTTTAAGATCATGTAATATTATATCTAGATGAATTGTAATCCCGTTGTGGATACAGACATCTTTTCTATCTGTTCTGCTGTCTAATGTGCTTTCAGTCAACGAGACGATGACGAGACGAAGGGTTTCTATGTTCTGGTAGTTTTGTAAATGCTACTTGTGCAAACTTTCTGAATACTGTCAGGTAAAAGAAAGCGAGACAGGAACCCTTGATAACTTTATAGAACCTTCTACTTCTTACTCTCACCTCTCAACAGAGCGTCCCCCCCACGTTCTGCTTTCCATCCCCGCTGCACAGAAACTATTTCATACGGAACATCTTCCATTTCAGAACAAAGGTCTTCCAGCGCCGCGAGGCAGGTCGAAGCAAAGGGCAAACACTCGCCGGAGTAAAGGATTATGGGTAATTCTGAGGGTTTTAAGATGAGAGGAAGTGGTTTCTCTCTGTGACGGAGACTAATTGAGACAAACTGGTTTCCTGTCAGTAAGAGTCTCTGACCTCTGTGGGGGTCAACATCTGAGACCCAGAGAAGAAGAGTGAAGACATTTAGAGAGAGAAACGGGGATTACATGATGAAGTTCATTTAGTCTGTCATTTCCAGGTGGGTTTCTGTTACAAGAGGCGCTTTCACACCAAGTCATTAGCCGCACTTAGTGCCCAGCACTTAGTTCCCAGCACTTAGTACCCAGCACTTAGTGCCCAGCACTTAGTGCCCAGCACTTAGTACCCAGCACTTAGTACCCAGCACTTAGTGCCCAGCACTTAGTGCCCAGCACTTAGTACCCAGCACTTAGTGCCCAGCACTTAGTGCCCAGCACTTAGTTCCCAGCACTTAGTGCCCAGCACTAAGTTCCCAGCACTTAGTGCCCAGCACTTAGTTCCCAGCACTTAGTTCCCAGCACTTAGTTCCCAGCACTTAGTGCCCAGCACTTAGTTCCCAGCACTTAGTGCCCAGCACTTAGTGCCCAGCACTTAGTACCCAGCACTTAGTGCCCAGCACTTAGTGCCCAGCACTTAGTGCCCAGCACTTAGTACCCAGCACTTAGTTCCCAGCACTTAGTGCCCAGCACTTAGTGCCCAGCACTTAGTGCCCAGCACTAAGTTCCCAGCACTTAGTGCCCAGCACTTAGTTCCCAGCACTTAGTTCCCAGCACTTAGTGCCCAGCACTTAGTTCCCAGCACTTAGTGCCCAGCACTTAGTTCCCAGCACTTAGTTCCCAGCACTTAGTTCCCAGCACTTAGTACCCAGCACTTAGTACGCAGCACTTAGTTCCCAGCACTTAGTTCCCAGCACTTAGTACCCAGCACTTAGTTCCCAGCACTTAGTACCCAGCACTTAGTACCCAGCACTTAGTGCCCAGCACTTAGTTCCCAGCACTTAGTGCCCAGCACTTAGTTCCCAGCACTTAGTACCCAGCACTTAGTTCCCAGCACTTAGTACCCAGCACTTAGTACCCAGCACTTAGTACCCAGCACTTAGTACCCAGCACTTAGTACCCAGCACTTAGTACCCAGCACTTAGTTCCCAGCACTTAGTACCCAGCACTTAGTACCCAGCACTTAGCCTAGTTCCCAGCACTTAGTACCAAGCACTTAGTTCCCAGCACTTAGTACCCAGCACTTAGTACCCAGCACTTAGTACCCAGCACTTAGCCTAGTTCCCAGCACTTAGTTCCCAGCACTTAGTACCCAGCACTTAGTACCCAGCACTTAGTACCCAGCACTTAGTTCCCCCATGGAACTAAAGAGCAGATCGCGTTCACACTGGAATAAGTTCCTGAGGGAGGATTAGGCAAATGAAGCCGCTGACGTCACTTCTTCTTCTTCTGCTTTGGGTTTACTGGCAGGCCGCAAACCACTTCAGGGCGCATACTGCCACCCGAAGTCCCCGGAGTTGGGGAAGGCTTCAGTCGAAGCTGCTGGGAATCGAAATGTGAACTTTGTTCTCCCTTTCTAGTCCCTGCTTCCTAGCAAAGTTCACATTAACAAAGTTCTAGTTCCGGATTCTTTTGGTGTGAACCTTTATATATACAGTCTATGGTGTGAACGCAACATTTCAACAACTAGCGGAACTATATTGGGAAAAGTACTCGGTGTGAAAGAGCCTATTTATTACAATTATTAAATTAGTTAATTAGGCTGAACCCACACAGGTTCATCTATTCAGGCTGAACCCACACAGGTTCATCTATTCAGGCTGAACCCACACAGGGCGTCTCTGGGAGGCAAGAAGCGGTCAATGCTACCCACTCTGAACCCACACAGGGCATCTCTGGGAGGCAACAAGCGGTCAATGCTACCCACTCTGAACCCACACAGGGCGTCTCTGGGAGGCAAGAAGCGGTCAATGCTACCCACTCTGAACCCACACAGGGCGTCTCTGGGAGGCAAGAAGCGGTCAATGCTACCCACTCTGAACCCACACAGGGCGTCTCTGGGAGGCAAGAAGCGGTCAATGCTACCCACTCTGAACCCACACAGGGCGTCTCTGGGAGGCAAGAAGCGGTCAATGCTACCCACTCTGAACCCACACAGGGCGTCTCTGGGAGGCAAGAAGCGGTCAATGCTACCCACTCTGAACCCACACAGGGCGTCTCTGGGAGGCAACAAGCGGTCAATGCTACCCACTCTGAACCCACACAGGGCGTCTCTGGGAGGCAACAAGCGGTCAATGCTACCCACTCTGAACCCACACAGGGCGTCTCTGGGAGGCAAGAAGCGGTCAATGCTACCCACTCTGAACCCACACAGGGCGTCTCTGGGAGGCAAGAAGCGGTCAATGCTACCCACTCTGAACCCACACAGGGCGTCTCTGGGAGGCAATAAGCGGTCAATGCTACCCACTCTGAACCCACACAGGGCGTCTCTGGGAGGCAAGAAGCGGTCAATGCTACCCACTCTGAACCCACACAGGGCGTCTCTGGGAGGCAACAAGCGGTCAATGCTACCCACTCTGAACCCACACAGGGCGTCTCTGGGAGGCAAGAAGCGCTCAATGCTACCCACTCTGAACCCACACAGGGCGTCTCTGGGAGGCAACAAGCGGTCAATGCTACCCACTCTGAACCCACACAGGGCGTCTCTGGGAGGCAAGAAGCGGTCAATGCTACCCACTCTGAACCCACACAGGGCGTCTCTGGGAGGCAACAAGCGGTCAATGCTACCCACTCTGAACCCACACAGGGCGTCTCTGGGAGGCAACAAGCGCTCAATGCTACCGACTCTGAACCCACACAGGGCGTCTCTGGGAGGCAAGAAGCGCTCAATGCTACCCACTCTGAACCCACACAGGGCGTCTCTGGGAGGCAAGAAGCGCTCAATGCTACCCACTCTGAACCCACACAGGGCGTCTCTGGGAGGCAAGAAGCGCTCAATGCTACCCACTCTGAACCCACACAGGGCGTCTCTGGGAGGCAAGAAGCGCTCAATGCTACCCACTCTGAACCCACACAGGGCGTCTCTGGGAGGCAAGAAGCGCTCAATGCTACCCACTGATTTCTATCTAAACACATCAGATAAGAGCCGACCTTTATTGACGTAACAACATGTGTAGCAGCATTAGTTACCAAGACTCGGGTCCTCTTTCGACAGTCCATGACATGAGAAGAATCCCTCTGAGCCGCCTCCTACGTGTGACCGACAGGACTTAACGGCAGAAATCAATACGGGATCAGAGCTCCAGGAGGATCGAGCAGGTCAGCGTCACTTAGAGGCAGCAGCTGCCAGATGTTCAGATCAGAGAGCTTTACTTCATCCAGATGTAGGACACTTCAGATCTAACTAAATGGGTCCTGCGATGAACAATTGTTCAAAAGTAGATCAAGACACTATTTTGAGGAAAGAAGATGTCTATAAACAACAGGATCTGAAATGTAATTGGAACGTTCACACAGAAATAACCTTCCTTAAAGTGGCTCCGGTTTGTTTTGAGGTATTTCTGTTTATTAGATGATAATTGTGAGTGAAATATAACATGTTCTCAATCACAGCTTTACTTAGAAGAAACTCTACTTTAGCTTCTTTTAGGCGTTGCAAGACAGTTTAGTTTACCGGTAGCTTTCCTTTAGTTTAAAAACAGGTTTACCAAGTGTCTGAGTTTGACCCTGAAGATCGTCCTTTGCGTCCTTGTCTCCTACCACAACCTCCTTCTTTCCTAACCTTAATCAAGCCGTGTTCGTTTCCTAAAGCTCACTAAACCCTAACCATCCAGGCTGCAGGTCAGAACGTCTGGTATGGGTGTTTTGGGTAGATTTGGAATGGGGCCTCGTTTGGACGGGAATATGTTGGACATGTTGGGTTTCCTACTTGAGCGTCATACAAGTTTAGTTGGTAGGCTGCTCGTCACACGACCCGCTGAAAGCAAAGAAGAAGACGCATGATATCTTTAAGCACTAGAGGTAGAAAACAAGCCAGGCGTATTAAGTGTCTGAGTTTGACCCTGGAGATCGTTATTCGCGTCCTCGTCTACTACCAACAGTGAACATTGGTTCAATTCAACACACACACACACACACACACACACACACACACACACACACACACACACACACACACACACACACACACACACACACACACACACACACACACACACACACACACACACACACACACACACACACACACACACACACACACACACACACACACACACACACACACACACACACACACACACACACACACACACACACACACACACACTGCTTTACATCCTGGACTTGTCTCTGCTGGTCCAATCAGCACATGGGGAATGTGGTTTCTATGCTAATGAGTGTCAGGTCGAGGAAGACGAGGGAATACATCTCCACTTCATGATAACGCACAATCAATCTCCTCCTCTTCCTCCTCCTCTTCCTCCTTCTCTTCCTCCTCCTCTTCCTCCTTCTCTTTGTCTTCCCTTCTTTTCATATTCATAAATATCCCTCTATTTCCATCTAGTCTCTTTCCCTCTCTTCTCACATTTCATTTTTCAATAATTTCCCTCGTGGTTCTACCATCCTTCCTCCTCCTCCTCCTCCTCCTTCCTCCTTCCTCCTCCTCCTCCTCCTCCTCCTCCTCCTCCTCTTCCTCCTTCCTCCTCCTCCTCCTCCTCCTCCTCCTCATCCTTCCTCCTCCTCCTTCCTCCTTCCTCCTCCTCCTCCTCCTCACCTCGGTCTCTAATGTCTTTCCTTTTCTCTTTCTGTCTTTTCCCATCACTCTGCGTTATTGTGTTGTCTTTTGTCTTCACTACTAAAGCGTTGATGCAGATATTAGAGACAAATGGACGACTATCTGAAAGCCTTCTTTAAAAACACACACTTCCTTCAAAGCATCTCCAGACACACACTTCCTTCACAGCTCCAGACACACACTTCCTTCACAGCTCCAGACACACACTTCCTTCACAGCTCCAGACACACACTTCCTTCACAGCATCTCCAGACACACACTTCCTTCACAGCTCCAGACACACACTTCCTTCACAGCTCCAGACACACACTTCCTTCACAGCATCTCCAGACACACACTTCCTTCACAGCTCCAGACACACACTTCCTTCACAGCTCCAGACACACACTTCCTTCACAGCTCCAGACACACACTTCCTTCACAGCTCCAGACACACACTTCCTTCACAGCATCTCCAGACACACACTTCCTTCACAGCTCCAGACACACACTTCCTTCACATCTCCAGACACACACTTCCTTCACAGCTCCAGACACACACTTCCTTCACAGCTCCAGACACACACTTCCTTCACAGCTCCAGACACACACTTCCTTCACAGCTCCAGACACACACTTCCTTCACAGCTCCAGACACACACTTCCTTCACAGCATCTCCAGACACACACTTCCTTCACAGCATCTCCAGACACACACTTCCTTCACAGCTCCAGACACACACTTCCTTCACAGCTCCAGACACACACTTCCTTCACAGCATCTCCAGACACACACTTCCTTCACAGCATCTCCAGACACACACTTCCTTCACAGCTCCAGACACACACTTCCTTCACAGCATCTCCAGACACACACTTCCTTCACAGCTCCAGACACACACTTCCTTCACAGCTCCAGACACACACTTCCTTCACAGCTCCAGACACACACTTCCTTCACAGCATCTCCAGACACACACTTCCTTCACAGCATCTCCAGACACACACTTCCTTCACAGCTCCAGACACACACTTCCTTAACAGCATCTCCAGACACACACTTCCTTCACAGCTCCAGACACACACTTCCTTCACAGCTCCAGACACACACTTCCTTCACAGCTCCAGACACACACTTCCTTCACAGCATCTCCAGACACACACTTCCTTCACAGCTCCAGACACACACTTCCTTCACAGCATCTCCAGACACACACTTCCTTCACAGCATCTCCAGACACACACTTCCTTCACAGCTCCAGACACACACTTCCTTCACAGCAGCTCCAGACACACACTTCCTTCACAGCATCTCCAGACACACACTTCCTTCACAGCATCTCCAGACACACACTTCCTTCACAGCATCTCCAGACACACACTTCCTTCACAGCATCTCCAGACACACACTTCCTTCACAGCATCTCCAGACACACACTTCCTTCACAGCTCTTGGTCCAGACACACACTTCCTTCACAGCTCCAGACACACACTTCCTTCACAGCTCTTGGTCCAGACACACACTTCCTTCACAGCATCTCCAGACACACACTTCCTTCACAGCATCTCCAGACACACACTTCCTTCACAGCATCTCCAGACACACACTTCCTTCACAGCATCTCCAGACACACACTTCCTTCACAGCTCTTGGTCCAGACACACACTTCCTTCACATCTCCAGACACACACTTCCTTCACAGCTCCAGACACACACTTCCTTCACAGCATCTCCAGACACACACTTCCTTCACAGCTCCAGACACACACTTCCTTCACAGCTCCAGACACACACTTCCTTCACAGCTCCAGACACACACTTCCTTCACAGCATCTCCAGACACACACTTCCTTCACAGCTCCAGACACACACTTCCTTCACATCTCCAGACACACACTTCCTTCACAGCTCCAGACACACACTTCCTTCACAGCATCTCCAGACACACACTTCCTTCACAGCTCCAGACACACACTTCCTTCACAGCTCCAGACACACACTTCCTTCACAGCATCTCCAGACACACACTTCCTTCACAGCTCCAGACACACACTTCCTTCACATCTCCAGACACACACTTCCTTCACAGCTCCAGACACACACTTCCTTCACAGCATCTCCAGACACACACTTCCTTCACAGCTCCAGACACACACTTCCTTCACAGCTCCAGACACACACTTCCTTCACAGCATCTCCAGACACACACTTCCTTCACAGCATCTCCAGACACACACTTCCTTCACAGCTCCAGACACACACTTCCTTCACAGCTCCAGACACACACTTCCTTCACAGCATCTCCAGACACACACTTCCTTCACAGCTCCAGACACACACTTCCTTCACAGCATCTCCAGACACACACTTCCTTCACAGCATCTCCAGACACACACTTCCTTCACAGCTCCAGACACACACTTCCTTCACAGCATCTCCAGACACACACTTCCTTCACATCTCCAGACACACACTTCCTTCACAGCTCCAGACACACACTTCCTTCACAGCATCTCCAGACACACACTTCCTTCACAGCTCCAGACACACACTTCCTTCACAGCTCCAGACACACACTTCCTTCACAGCATCTCCAGACACACACTTCCTTCACAGCTCCAGACACACACTTCCTTCACAGCTCCAGACACACACTTCCTTCACAGCTCCAGACACACACTTCCTTCACAGCATCTCCAGACACACACTTCCTTCACAGCTCCAGACACACACTTCCTTCACAGCATCTCCAGACACACACTTCCTTCACAGCTCCAGACACACACTTCCTTCACACACTTCCTTCACAGCTCTTGGAGGGTAAAACATAAGAGATGTTGGACTAAATTCCTCTTTGCTTCGTATGTAGCGGCTGAATTTGACCCAGAATAACAGTCCCTTTGGTTTTATTTGAACCACCTTCTTTCAAACGTAATAAAGGAGCTGAACTTCAACTTGACCACAGGGTCAAAAGAGCCTGATATGAGTCCTTTATTTGGGTCCTTTTGTAAATAAAGCACTTCTTTTGGACCACATTTGCCAGTTTCCTCCGAAAATACATCAAAACATCACCAAATATCCAGGATGGAGGAAGTGGGATGGAACGATCCTGACCAATGGCTGAGGGCTAAATGCTTCAACACTGACTGTTATTACTGGATATGAAACCCCTCTCTCTTTCTTACCCTCACGTCCATGGAAAGGTCAAAGGTCAAACTCCTCTCTCTTTCTTACCCTCACGTCCATGGAAAGGTCAAAGGTCAAACTCCTCTCTCTTTCTTACCCTCACGTCCATGGAAAGGTCAAAGGTCAAACTCCTCTCTCTTTCTTACCCTCACGTCCATGGAAAGGTCAAAGGTCAAACTCCTCTCTCTTTCTTACCCTCACGTCCATGGAAAGGTCAAAGGTCAAACTCCTCTCTCTTTCTTACCCTCACGTCCATGGAAAGGTCAAACTCCTCTCTCTTTCTTACCCTCACGTCCGTGTAAAGGTCAAACTAGACGCAACATGTCCTGCTTGCTTCTCATTCACGTCACATCTTATGAATTCATAGACTCCCTTCCTCCTGATAAAACACCCTCCCTGGTCTGGTTCCCTCTCTTCCTCCTCTTGTCCCATCCGTCTCCATTCCTACTAATGATATTTGCCATGAATATATTTATGACTTTGTGTTGGAGAGGGTTTGAGCTGCAGGATTGTGATGAAGTAAGTAATGATTACACAGGCAGCGTGACAGAAACACCTCTTGTAATTAGACGGGAGGAATCTTTCTAACGCCTGGTTAAATATAGCTTCACGTCACACCCACACCATAAATGACTGTCGGTGCCCAAGCGAAGCAAGTATGTAACGAAGATGTTTTTAGACTTTAAACCATCGTTATCTAAGTAGGAATAAGAAGAAAATATATTTTATTTATTTTACTACAAAAACATGGACTACTGGGAAATGCTCATTATTTTCCAAATCATGATCTCTGTGATGAAAAAGCAAAGAAGAGATGAACTAACTCCAGCCAGGTCATTACTGACTGCATAGGTAATACATGCTATTGATGACAGTTTCTACACTGCAGTCATTAGCTCTGTACCCGGGTCTCTTAGTATGGACTCATAGGGGTTGGCCGGGAAGAACTGGTCTATAAACTGGAGATGTGAGGTTGTACAGCTCTTCTGTTGGCTTCAGAGAGAGAGAGATTTCGCTTGCCGTTCTGCTCTTCCAGGAGACATCTTGGTGTAACAACGTTTGATACATGGAGTTTAAAACACTGGATGTCTGGCCTGTAGATTTAGGGTCTCTAAAGTTGAAGTTTGGTGTTTTAGACTGGACCATAAACTGGAATCTAGGACTATCAATGGTTGACAAAATGAGGTTAAACTCCACATTACAGCCGAGGTGTTGGACATGTATCTCCTGGAGCTGAGTCAGAGCACATCTGGAGCTGAGTCAGAGCAGACTTGGAGCTGAGTCAGAGCAGACCTGGAGCTGAGTCAGAGCACATCTGGAGCTGAGTCAGAGCACATCTGGAGCTGAGTCAGAGCAGACCTGGAGCTGAGTCAGAGCAGACCTGGAGCTGAGTCAGAGCAGATCTGGAGCTGTGTCAGAGCAGACCTGGAGCTGTGTCAGAGCAGATCTGGAGCTGTGTCAGAGCAGATCTGGAGCTGAGTCAGAGCACATCTGGAGCTGAGTCAGAGCAGATCTGGAGCTGTGTCAGAGCAGATCTGGAGCTGAGTCAGAGCAGATCTGGAGCTGAGTCAGAGCACATCTGGAGCTGAGTCAGAGCACATCTGGAGCTGAGTCAGAGCAGATCTGGAGCTGTGTCAGAGCAGATCTGGAGCTGAGTCAGAGCACATCTGGAGCTGAGTCAGAGCACATCTGGAGCTGTGTCAGAGCACATCTGGAGCTGAGTCAGAGCAGACCTGGAGCTGAGTCAGAGCACACCTGGAGCTGAGTCAGAGCACATCTGGAGCTGAGTCATAGCACATCTGGAGCTGTGTCAGAGCAGACCTGGAGCTGAGTCAGAGCAGACCTGGAGCTGAGTCAGAGCACATCTGGAGCTGTGTCAGAGCAGACCTGGAGCTGAGTCAGAGCAGATCTGGAGCTGAGTCAGAGCACATCTGGAGCTGAGTCAGAGCACATCTGGAGCTGAGTCAGAGCACATCTGGAGCTGAGTCAGAGCAGACCTGGAGCTGTGTCAGAGCAGACCTGGAGCTGAGTCAGAGCAGATCTGGAGCTGAGTCAGAGCACATCTGGAGCTGAGTCAGAGCAGATCTGGAGCTGTGTCAGAGCAGACCTGGAGCTGAGTCAGAGCAGACCTGGAGCTGAGTCAGAGCACATCTGGAGCTGAGTCAGAGCACATCTGGAGCTGAGTCAGAGCAGATCTGGAGCTGAGTCAGAGCACATCTGGAGCTGAGTCAGAGCACATCTGGAGCTGAGTCAGAGCAGACCTGGAGCTGTGTCAGAGCAGACCTGGAGCTGAGTCAGAGCACATCTGGAGCTGAGTCAGAGCACATCTGGAGCTGTGTCAGAGCAGACCTGGAGCTGAGTCAGAGCACATCTGGAGCTGTGTCAGAGCAGATCTGGAGCTGAGTCAGAGCACATCTGGAGCTGAGTCAGAGCACATCTGGAGCTGAGTCAGAGCACATCTGGAGCTGAGTCAGAGCAGACATGGAGCTGAGTCAGAGCACATCTGGAGCTGTGTCAGAGCACATCTGGAGCTGAGTGAGAGCACATCTGGAGCTGAGTCATAGTACATCTGGAGCTGTGTCAGAGCAGACCTGGAGCTGAGTCAGAGCAGACCTGGAGCTGAGTCAGAGCAGATCTGGAGCTGAGTCAGAGCAGATCTGGAGCTGAGTCAGAGCACATCTGGAGCTGAGTCAGAGCACATCTGGAGCTGAGTCAGAGCACATCTGGAGCTGAGTCGGAGCACATCTGGAGCTGAGTCAGAGCACATCAGGAGCTGAGTCAGAGCACATCTGGAGCTGAGTCAGAGCAGACCTGGAGCTGTGTCAGAGCAGACCTGGAGCTGAGTCAGAGCACATCTGGAGCTGAGTCGGAGCACATCTGGAGCTGAGTCAGAGCACATCAGGAGCTGAGTCAGAGCACATCTGGAGCTGAGTCAGAGCAGACCTGGAGCTGTGTCAGAGCAGACCTGGAGCTGAGTCAGAGCACATCTGGAGCTGTGTCAGAGCAGATCTGGAGCTGAGTCAGAGCACATCTGGAGCTGAGTCAGAGCACATCTGGAGCTGAGTCAGAGCAGATCTGGAGCTGAGTCAGAGCACATCTGGAGCTGAGTCAGAGCACATCTGGAGTTGAGTCAGAGTAGATCTGGTCTATAAACTGGAGATTTCTCCTTCAGATTGTGTCTCTCCACTCGTCATATCAGCGGCTCCAAAGCCTTGCTCTCGTGCTGCAGCTTTTCCTTGCCTTCATGTGTCAGAGAGTCGGCTCGGCCTCAGATCAGAGGACCTTCGTCTGGGTCTGAATCCTCGGGGATAAACAGCCGCAGAGTTCGAGCTGCTGAGCATCATCAAGACCTGCCGGAAGATTAACTGCCACTAATGAAGAGCCTGAACGCAGCAAAATCACACATCTGACGTACGAGAGGCAGTCTGAGGGTGTTTGTGTGTGTGTGTGTGTGTGTGTGTGTGTGTGTGTGTGAGTGTGAGTGTGTGAGAGTGTGAGTGTGTGAGAGTGTGTGTGTGCCGCAGCGTGGCGCAGACGTCAGCCAAAACTGACTGCACGACACAAAGAGAGGATGGATGGCTCGGGAGCAAACATCGCTGTGTGAGTGTGAATGTGTGTGAGAGAGTGTGTGTGTGTGTGTGTGTGTGTGTGTGTGTGTGTGTGTGTGTGTGTGTGTGTGTGTGTGTGTGTGTGTGTGAGAGTGTGTGTGTGTGGGTGAGAGAGTGTGTGTGTGTGAGAGAGAGTGTGTGTGTGTTTTAGTGTGTGTGAGAGAGAGAGTGTGTGTGTGTGTGTGTGTGTGTGTATGTGTGTGTGAGAGTGTGTGTGTGTGTGTGTGTGTGTGAGAGAGTGTGTGTGGTGAGACAACCCCCTGCACTCCCTTTTTTTACTCGCACTCAGCTCTGCAATGCCAAGCCTCTTCCCTCAGCCAATCGGGAGGCTTGGTGGTTCGCAGATGGGTGCGTCTGTGTGTGTGTGTGTGTGTGTGTGTGTGTGTGTGTGTGTGAGTGTGTGTGAGTGTGTGTATGTGTCCATGACATCAGTGTGTGGCGGTAATGTTGGATCTGTATGCAGACCCGTGTTCGGAGTATTTGTCAGAGAGCAGGAAACATGAAGGCATCGATAGAGACTGACGGGTTATAATCAGTCACACAGAAACCAGAGAGAGCTGTCAGACTCTGTTTCTGGTTCTGGGATGAAACTCCAGGAACACTGAAGCCTCACAGCCAGAGAACACGGAGCAACACTGGGTTTAACATGACAGGATACTGGGAATAGACCAGCACTAAAACAGCAGAGGGTATTGGGAGAGAGAGATGAAGTCTGGATCAAACCAAAGTGAAATACACACAATCAAATGGGCTACAAATGCCACAGAATGGTGGATTCAAACAGGGATAAAACTTCCATGAATATTGGACCAAGTAAGAGCTCAAACTCGAGAGACTATTGGACAAAATGGGGGCAAAACAGTTAGTAATAGAAACTGGACCAAACTAGGACTACACCAAAGTGAAATACACCCAGTAATATCAAAGCAAAATGCTACAGACCAAAACAGGGATAAAGACCAAGAGCTAAAACAGTCATAAATGTTGATTAGTTTCCAAACTTAAACAGAACTGTCCCAAGTTGGAAAAAAACCACAAAAAGTTGGACTATACTTGGGTTATAGAATCTGAAAATACTGGATCAAATCAAAAGAAAATTGGACCGAACTAAAGCCAAAGCCAGACCAACATGTTTGTATCAAAACAAAGCTGAAGCATCAGAGAATATTAGACGGAAACTGGACCAAAACAGGGCTTAAGGATCATGAGCATCGGACCACAGAACAGCACGGACTGGTGGACTAAACCAGTCCTAGAACTGGGGTACATTCTGGACCCGTCATGAATATTGGACCAAGTAAGAGCTGAGACACCAGAGACTTTTGGACAAAATGGGGGTAAAACAGAGCTAAAGCACCAATAGATACTAAACCAGGACTAAAACGGTCAGACATTTTGGACCACACTGGTGGGTAACATTATAATACAACAGAATACTGTAAACAGGACTAAATAGGAATAGTGGACACATCAGAGCTAACAGTTGAAAATATTGTATCAAATCCAAACTCAAAAACAAACATGCAAATTTGGAGAAACCCAAAGGACTTTGTACCAAACTGGGTTTAAAGATCAGAAAACATTGGACACAGGATGGTGGATAAAATAAAGGTAAAGCAACGATACATGATGGACCAAATCCAGACTGCAAAACACCACAGAAAGGTAAAGCAGTGCTAGAAGTGGAGTAAAAACCAGAGAGGAATTAAAACCTGGAGAAAGTCGAAGCTAACACGAAGTTAGCTTTGGACCAAACCAAACTAAGTTAGAGCTGAAACACCAGAGACTATTGGACTAAGTTAGAGCTGAAACACCACAGACTATTGGACTAAGTTAGAGCTGAAACACCACAGACTATTGGACTAAGTTAGAGCTGAAACACCGGAGACTATTGGACTAAGTTAGAGCTGAAACACCAGAGACTATTGGACTAAGTTAGATCTGAAACACCAGAGACTATTGGACTAAGTTAGAGCTGAAACACCAGACTATTGGACTAAGTTAGAGCTGAAACATTAGAGACTATTGGACTAAGTTGGATCTGAAACACCAGAGACTATTGGACTAAGTTAGAGCTGAAACACCAGAGAGTATTGGACTAAGTTAGAGCTGAAACACCAGAGAGTATTGGACTAAGTTAGAGCTGAAACACCAGAGACTATTGGACTAAGTTAGAGCTGAAACACCAGACTATTGGACTAAGTTAGAGCTGAAACACTAGAGACTATTGGACTAAGTTGGATCTGAAACACCAGAGACCATTGGACTAAGTTAGAGCAGAAACACCAGAGACTATTGGACTAAGTTAGAGCTGAAACACCAGAGACTATTGGACTAAGTTAGAGCTGAAACACCAGAGACTATTGGACTAAGTTAGAGCTGAAACACCACAGACTATTGGACTAAGTTAGAGCTGAAACACCAGAGACTATTGGACTAAGTTGGAGCAGAAACACCAGAGACTATTGGACTAAGTTAGAGCTGAAACACCGGAGACTATTGGAATAAGTTAGAGCTGAAACACCACAGACTATTGGACTAAGTTAGAGCTGAAACACCAGAGACTATTGGACTAAGTTAGAGCTGAAACACCGGAGACTATTGGACTAAGTTAGAGCTGAAACACCAGAGACTATTGGAATAAGTTAGAGCTGAAACACCAGAGACTATTGGACTAAGTTAGAGCTGAAACACCGGAGACTATTGGACTAAGTTAGAGCAGAAACACCAGAGACTATTGGACTAAGTTAGAGCTGAAACACCAGAGACTATTGGACTAAGTTAGAGCTGAAACACCAGAGACTATTGGACTAAGTTAGAGCTGAAACACCAGAGACTATTGAACTAAGTTAGAGCAGAAACACCAGAGACTATTGGACTAAGTTAGAGCTGAAACACCAGAGACTATTGGACTAAGTTGGAGCTGAAACACCAGAGACAATTGGACTAAGTTAGAGCTGAAACACCAGAGACTATTGGACTAAGTTAGAGCTGAAACACCAGAGACTATTGGACTAAGTTGGAGCTGAAACACCAGAGACTATTGGACTAAGTTAGAGCAGAAACACCAGAGACTATTGGACTAAGTTAGAGCTGAAACACCAGAGACTATTGGACTAAGTTAGAGCTGAAACACCATAGACTATTGGACTAAGTTAGAGCAGAAACACCGGAGACTATTGGACTAAGTTAGAGCTGAAACACCATAGACTATTGGACTAAGTTAGAGCAGAAACACCAGATAGTATTGGACTAAGTTAGAGCTGAAACACCAGAGACTATTGGACTAAGTTAGAGCTGAAACACCAGAGACTATTGGACTAAGTTAGAGCTGAAACACCAGAGACTATTGGACTAAGTTGGAGCTGAAACACCAGAGACTATTGGACTAAGTTAGAGCAGAAACACCGGAGACTATTGGACTAAGTTAGAGCTGAAACACCAGAGACTATTGGACTAAGTTAGAGCTGAAACACCATAGACTATTGGACTAAGTTAGAGCAGAAACACCGGAGACTATTGGACTAAGTTAGAGCTGAAACACCATAGACTATTGGACTAAGTTAGAGCAGAAACACCTGAGAGTATTGGACTAAGTTAGAGCTGAAACACCAGAGACTATTGGACTAAGTTAGAGCAGAAACACCAGAGACTATTGGACTAAATTAGAGCTGAAACACCAGAGACTATTGGACTAAGTTAGAGCAGAAACACCAGAGACTATTGGACTAAGTTAGAGCTGAAACACCAGAGACTATTGGACTAAGTTAGAGCTGAAACACCGGAGACTATTGGACTAAGTTAGAGCCGACACACCAAAGACTATTGGACTAAGTTAGAGCAGAAACACCAGAGACTATTGGACTAAGTTAGAGCAGAAACACCAGAGACTATTCGACTAAGTTAGAGCTGAAACACCACAGACTATTGGACTAAGTTAGAGCTGAAACACCAGAGACTATTGGACTAAGTTAGAGCAGAAACACCAGAGACTATTGGACTAAGTTAGAGCTGAAACACCAGAGACTATTTGACTAAGTTAGAGCTGAAACACCGGAGACTATTGGACTAAGTTAGAGCTGAAACACCAGAGACTATTGGACTAAGTTAGAGCAGAAACACCAGAGAGTATTGGACTAAGTTAGAGCTGAAACACCAGAGACTATTGGACTAAGTTAGAGCTGAAACACCGGAGACTATTGGACTAAGTTGGAGCTGAAACACCAGAAACTATTGGACTAAGTTAGAGTTGAAACACCAGAGAGTATTGGACTAAGTTATAGCTGAAACACCAGAGACTATTGGACTAAGTTAGCGCTGAAACACCAGAGACTATTGGACTAAGTTAGAGCTGCAACACCAGAGACTATTGGACTAAGTTAGAGCAGAAACACCAGAGAGTATTGGACTAGGTTAGAGCTGAAACACCAGAGACTATTGGACTAAGTTGGAGCTGAAACACCAGAGACTATTGGACTAAGTTGGAGCTGAAACACCAGAGACTATTGGACTAAGTTAGAGCAGAAACACCAGAGAGTATTGGACTAGGTTAGAGCTGAAACACCAGAGAGTATTGGACTAAGTTAGAGCTGAAACACCAGAGACTATTGGACTAAGTTAGAGCCGACACACCAAAGACTATTGGACTAAGTTAGAGCAGAAACACCAGATACTATTGGACTAAGTTAGAGCAGAAACACCAGAGACTATTCGACTAAGTTAGAGCTGAAACACCACAGACTATTGGACTAAGTTAGAGCTGAAACACCAGAGACTATTGGACTAAGTTAGAGCAGAAACACCAGAGACTATTGGACTAAGTTAGAGCTGAAACACCGGAGACTATTTGACTAAGTTAGAGCTGAAACACCGGAGACTATTGGACTAAGTTAGAGCTGAAACACCAGAGACTATTGGACTAAGTTAGAGCAGAAACACCAGAGACTATTGGACTAAGTTAGAGCTGAAACACCAGAGACTATTGGACTAAGTTAGAGCTGAAACACCGGAGACTATTGGACTAAGTTGGAGCTGAAACACCAGAGACTATTGGACTAAGTTAGAGTTGAAACACCAGAGAGTATTGGACTAAGTTATAGCTGAAACACCAGAGACTATTGGACTAAGTTAGCGCTGAAACACCAGAGACTATTGGACTAAGTTAGAGCTGCAACACCAGAGACTATTGGACTAAGTTAGAGCAGAAACACCAGAGAGTATTGGACTAGGTTAGAGCTGAAACACCAGAGACTATTGGACTAAGTTGGAGCTGAAACACCAGAGACTATTGGACTAAGTTGGAGCTGAAACACCAGAGACTATTGGACTAAGTTAGAGCAGAAACACCAGAGAGTATTGGACTAGGTTAGAGCTGAAACACCAGAGAGTATTGGACTAAGTTAGAGCTGAAACACCACAGACTATTGGACTAAGTTAGAGCTGAAACACCAGAGACTATTGGACTAAGTTAGAGCTTAAACACCACAGACTATTGGACTAAGTTAGAGCTGAAACACCAGAGACTATTGGACTAAGTTAGAGCTGAAACACCGGAGACTATTGGACTAAGTTGGAGCTGAAACACCAGAGACTATTGGACTAAGTTAGAGCAGAAACACCAGAGACTATTGGACTAAGTTAGAGCTGAAACACCAGAGACTATTGGACTAAGTTAGAGCAGAAACACCAGAGACTATTGGACTAAGTTAGAGCTGAAACACCAGAGACTATTGGACTAAGTTAGAGCTGAAACACCGGAGACTATTGGACTAAGTTAGAGCTGAAACACCAGAGACTATTGGACTAAGTTAGAGCAGAAACACCAGAGAGTATTGGACTAAGTTAGAGCTGAAACACCAGAGACTATTGGACTAAGTTAGAGCTGAAACACCGGAGACTATTGGACTAAGTTGGAGCTGAAACACCAGAGACTATTGGACTAAGTTAGAGCTGAAACACCAGAGAGTATTGGACTAAGTTAGAGCTGAAACACCAGAGACTATTGGACTAAGTAGAGCTGAAACACCAGAGACTATTGGACTAAGTTAGCGCTGAAACACCAGAGACTATTGGACTAAGTTAGAGCTGCAACACCAGAGAGTATTGGACTAAGTTAGAGCTGAAACACCAGAGACTATTGGACTAAGTTAGAGCTGAAACACCAGAGACTATTGGACTAAGTTAGCGCTGAAACACCAGAGACTATTGGACTAAGTTAGAGCAGAAACACCGGAGAGTATTGGACTAGGTTAGAGCTGAAACACCAGAGACTATTGGACTAAGTTGGAGCTGAAACACCAGAGACTATTGGACTAAGTTAGAGCAGAAACACCAGAGACTATTGGACTAAGTTAGAGCTGAAACACCAGAGACTATTGGACTAAGTTAGAGCTGAAACACCAGAG
Source organism: Pogonophryne albipinna (assembly GCA_028583405.1). Classification (NCBI taxonomy): domain Eukaryota; kingdom Metazoa; phylum Chordata; class Actinopteri; order Perciformes; family Artedidraconidae; genus Pogonophryne; species Pogonophryne albipinna. The sequence continues at coordinate 5,103,647 of JAPTMU010000024.1, read as the reverse complement.
ACTATTGGACTAAGTTAGAACCGACACACCAAAGACTATTGGACTAAGTTAGAGCAGAAACACCAGAGACTATTGGACTAAGTTAGAGCAGAAACACCAGAGACTATTCGACTAAGTTAGAGCTGAAACACCACAGACTATTGGACTAAGTTAGAGCTGAAACACCAGAGACTATTGGACTAAGTTAGAGCAGAAACACCAGAGACTATTGGACTAAGTTAGAGCTGAAACACCAGAGACTATTTGACTAAGTTAGAGCTGAAACACCGGAGACTATTGGACTAAGTTAGAGCTGAAACACCAGAGGACTATTGGACTAAGTTAGAGCAGAAACACCAGAGAGTATTGGACTAAGTTAGAGCTGAAACACCAGAGACTATTGGACTAAGTTAGAGCTGAAACACCGGAGACTATTGGACTAAGTTGGAGCTGAAACACCAGAGACTATTGGACTAAGTTAGAGTTGAAACACCAGAGAGTATTGGACTAAGTTATAGCTGAAACACCAGAGACCTATTGGACTAAGTTAGCGCTGAAACACCAGAGACTATTGGACTAAGTTAGAGCTGCAACACCAGAGACTATTGGACTAAGTTAGAGCAGAAACACCAGAGAGTATTGGACTAGGTTAGAGCTGAAACACCAGAGACTATTGGACTAAGTTGGAGCTGAAACACCAGAGACTATTGGACTAAGTTGGAGCTGAAACACCAGAGACTATTGGACTAAGTTAGAGCAGAAACACCAGAGAGTATTGGACTAGGTTAGAGCTGAAACACCAGAGAGTATTGGACTAAGTTAGAGCTGAAACACCAGAGACTATTGGACTAAGTTAGAGCCGACACACCAAAGACTATTGGACTAAGTTAGAGCAGAAACACCAGAGGACTATTGGACTAAGTTAGAGCAGAAACACCAGAGACTATTCGACTAAGTTAGAGCTGAAACACCACAGACTATTGGACTAAGTTAGAGCTGAAACACCAGAGACTATTGGACTAAGTTAGAGCAGAAACACCAGAGACTATTGGACTAAGTTAGAGCTGAAAACACCAGAGACTATTTGACTAAGTTAGAGCTGAAACACCGGAGACTATTGGACTAAGTTAGAGCTGAAACACCAGAGACTATTGGACTAAGTTAGAGCAGAAACCCAGAGAGTATTGGACTAAGTTAGAGCTGAAACACCAGAGACTATTGGACTAAGTTAGAGCTGAAACACCGGAGACTATTGGACTAAGTTGGAGCTGAAACACCAGAGACTATTGGACTAAGTTAGAGTTGAAACACCAGAGAGTATTGGACTAAGTTATAGCTGAAACACCAGAGACTATTGGACTAAGTTAGCGCTGAAACACCAGAGACTATTGGACTAAGTTAGAGCTGCAACACCAGAGACTATTGGACTAAGTTAGAGCAGAAACACCAGAGAGTATTGGACTAGGTTAGAGCTGAAACACCAGAGACTATTGGACTAAGTTGGAGCTGAAACACCAGAGACTATTGGACTAAGTTGGAGCTGAAACACCAGAGACTATTGGACTAAGTTAGAGCAGAAACACCAGAGAGTATTGGACTAGGTTAGAGCTGAAACACCAGAGAGTATTGGACTAAGTTAGAGCTGAAACACCACAGACTATTGGACTAAGTTAGAGCTGAAACACCAGAGACTATTGGACTAAGTTAGAGCTGAAACACCACAGACTATTGGACTAAGTTAGAGCTGAAACACCAGAGACTATTGGACTAAGTTAGAGCTGAAACACCGGAGACTATTGGACTAAGTTGGAGCTGAAACACCAGAGACTATTGGACTAAGTTAGAGCAGAAACACCAGAGACTATTGGACTAAGTTAGAGCTGAAACACCAGAGACTATTGGACTAAGTTAGAGCAGAAACACCAGAGACTATTGGACTAAGTTAGAGCTGAAACACCAGAGACTATTGGACTAAGTTAGAGCTGAAAAACCAGAGACTATTGGACTAAGTTAGAGCCGACACACCAGAGACTATTGGACTAAGTTAGAGCTGAAACACCAGAGACTATTGGACTAAGTTGGAGCAGAAACACCAGAGACTATTGGACTAAGTTAGAGCAGAAACACCAGAGACTATTTGACTAAGTTAGAGCTGAAACACCACAGACTATTGGACTAAGTTAGAGCTGAAACACCAGAGACTATTGGACTAAGTTAGAGCAGAAACACCAGAGACTATTGGACTAAGTTAGAGCTGAAACACCAGAGACTATTGGACTAAGTTAGAGCAGAAACACCAGAGACTATTGGACTAAGTTAGAGCTGAAAACACAGAGACTATTGGACTAAGTTAGAGCTGAAACACCGGAGACTATTGGACTAAGTTAGAGCTGAAACACCAGAGACTATTGGACTAAGTTAGAGCAGAAACACCAGAGAGTATTGGACTAAGTTAGAGCTGAAACACAAGAGACTATTGGACTAAGTTAGAGCTGAAACACCGGAGACTATTGGACTAAGTTGGAGCTGAAACACCAGAGACTATTGGACTAAGTTAGAGCTGAAACACCAGAGAGTATTGGACTAAGTTAGAGCTGAAACACCAGAGACTATTGGACTAAGTTAGAGCTGAAACACCAGAGACTATTGGACTAAGTTAGCGCTGAAACACCAGAGACTATTGGACTAAGTTAGAGCTGCAACACCAGAGAGTATTGGACTAAGTTAGAGCTGAAACACCAGAGACTATTGGACTAAGTTAGAGCTGAAACACCAGAGACTATTGGACTAAGTTAGCGCTGAAACACCAGAGACTATTGGACTAAGTTAGAGCAGAAACACCGGAGAGTATTGGACTAGGTTAGAGCTGAAACCCAGAGACTATTGGACTAAGTTGGAGCTGAAACACCAGAGACTATGGACTAAGTTAGAGCTGAAACACCGGAGACTATTGGACTAAGTTAGAGCTGAAACACCAGAGACTATTGGACTAAGTTAGAGCTGAAACACCAGAGACTATTGGACTAAGTTAGAGCTGAAACACCACAGACTATTGGACTAAGTTAGAGCTGAAACACCACAGACTATTGGACTAAGTTAGAGCTGAAACACCAGAGACTATTGGACTAAGTTAGAGCTGAAACACCAGAGACTATTGGACTAGGTTAGAGCAGAAACACCAGAGACTATTGGACTAAGTTAGAGCAGAAACACCAGAGACTATTGGACAAAATGGGGCAAAACAGAGCGAAAGCACAATAAAACTGGACCAAACAGGAATCAAACAGTCGTACACACTGATGGTCCACAATGCAACAGAAAACTGGACTCAAACTGGACCAGATTGGAATAAGAGAATAATGTATTCTAGACCAAACAAGAGATGGTAATATCAGACCAAAATGGGCTCAAAAGAACTTCAAAAGAAGCTACAGAATAGTGGATCGAAAAGGATCAGACTGTCATAACATCAGGGTAAATTCAGTTTGTACTGGTTTCACAATAAAGCCCCTTCGCTGCTCCGTCAGTCCCAGTTTCAGACAGCAAGAGGAAGGAGCTGTTGGAAACCCTGGAGGCTCGTTTCTTCACCTCCACACATCTCATCCGTCACCATTAGAGCCGCTAAATGGAGTATTGGCAGCTCCAACAGCTGATTTATAGACCAGCAGGAATATGACTGCAGTGCAACAAACGGGCGGAAAAACAGAAACGGAAATGGATCTCAACTCAAAGTATGCTGTGCAATTAGAGACTGGAGATATATCAAAGTATAATGCTCAGACGAGGAAACAAGTCATAAATAAAAGACGTTTACTGCAGATAGAGGAAAGGGCGTTTTAAAAACAGATTTCTAAGCTTTTTACGAGCTAAATAAATGAGTTTTTCTCCATTTTTTACGACTTCATATAATTCAACTGGTTAGTAAATGTCAGGATAATATTCTTAAACTCTACAGGAACGTTGTCAGTTCATCAGAAAAACTCACCAGACACAAAGGCAGGGTTTTCACTGGAAATCACACTATTGTAGTTTCAGAAACACAGGATTTTAGCCTCTGCAGACCATTGACATGCACCTATAGGAGAGGGAGCACCACAGAAGAAGAAAGGGCCTCTAACGTTATGTATTGAAGCAACTTCCTGTCCAACATCCGAGCAGAAACAGAAGTAACTCGTAAATAAACTTTATACAGGGAGGCGTGCGGTGCAGTGGCCTATTGCGTTGGTGTTGGGATCAGGGGGTCACAGGTTCAAACCCCACTGCAGTCAGCATGTCGTTGTGTCCCTGAGACGCTTCATCCCAAAGTACTCCTGGGGATTGCAGATTTCTTAACGTTTTACGAGCCAAAAATTGAGTTTTTCTCAACTTTTTATGACTTAAATGACAGGATATATTCTTAAACTCTACAGGAACGTTGTCAGTTCATCAGAAAAACTCAAGAGATACAAAGGCGGGGTTTTCATTGGAAATCACACTATTGTAGTTTCAGAACACAGGGATTTTAGCCTCTGCAGACCATTGACATGCACTGTTAAGATAATCTATTTGATATAATCATCTATACAACACACTACAGGAGAGGAACACCACAGAAAGCCAAACAGGGCCTCTAACGTTATGTATTGATCGACTTCCTGTCCAGCATCTGAGCAGAAACAGAAGTAGAAAAACTGAATGAGAAACTCGTCCTGATTTATTCTTGCCGTCTCTTTTAATTGACCCCCCACCCCCTCGTATTGATCTAAACCTGTGTTGCCTGGTTACTAATCACTCTGCATAATTTACGTTGTCCTCATCACTAATTCAACAACAGCAGCGGCTCGTATTGTTTTTCATAATCTATATTCATCTCTGCAGGATTTCAGACACCACGTCTGAGCGGAGAGGAAATAAACCAGAGTCAAGAGGAACAATCAGAGCTGTGTCACTTTGTTAGAGAACGATATACACAGAACCAGTAAAGACACATATTTCCCATCATCAGACCCTACTTTCCAGTCTTTGTTGGTTTCTGAAGACGACAGCTACCACCAAGGCCGATTGAAAACACCTACTCTGTAGGAAAAGTGCCATTTAAACCCATGTATTGAGCAGCTAATCAAGGGTTAGCCGTGATAGAAATGACTAACTCTGCTTAAGACAAAGAGATAAAGTCTTTAAATAAATGTCACAATAAAAATAACCATTACAAACATGAATTTTGACCAAATAACTACATTTTAAGTCGAATCAGGAAAAGTGCTGTTAATGCTGATAATCGTACATTTCCATTAAAGTCTCAGTCTGGTGATCTCGGTTCCGTCAGAAGCTCATCTGTGACTAACTGTGTGTTTGTGTATTTTAAATCATAAATCTCACTTTAAACACACTCCCAGGTTGAGTAACATAACAGAATGATCTTTTCCTTTAACAGAAGATTTAACGGTTTCTCAAGAACTGGGAATCAGACCGGATGTGGAGTTTGGGTTTGGGAAGGTGTTTTTTATTCTGTTAAAAGATATTTAGACTGGAGTAGTTTAACCCTCTACCTTTAGGTTATATCGGACTTTGGAGCACCATTTTCTAACTCAGGGGGTCAAACAATTTCATCACGGGCCACATCAGCATTAAGGTTGCACTAAAGATTAACTTTAAAACTATATAAATACACATAAATAAATATATAATATATATAAAATAATGTATTATATTACATTACTGGCTCCTCATTGGATTATAATGGGATAGGGAATAACTTAATAATTAACTTCATCTGAAAGTAGAAATCTAGGGAAATAACTGCAAGTCTCTCCAGTGAGAATGTCACAAAATGATTTTAAAAGAAAAGCCCAATTCTGGAAAAAAAAGTCAAAAAGAAAAATAAGTGACATTTTTGAAAAAAAGTTACATTTAAAAAAAAAAAATCTAATTATGACAAAAAAGTCAAATTTGAGATGCATTGTGGGACATGTAGTTTATGGGCCACATGCTTCTGTAACTGTATAATAAACACATTCTATTCTTTCGGAGCTCTTGTGGGGCCGCATCAGATGAAGTCGAGGGCCTTGAGTTTGACATCCCTGCTCTAAAAGATATAACATATCTGACAGGGAATAATTTGCCCTAGTGTCCTCTTTCGCCCCTGACGCAGAGGCCCAGCCTCGAGCAGCCGCTATCTCCCTTAAGGAGGGGCTGCCCTAGCAAGTGTTGTTGCTACCAGTTTGTGACCGGGCAGCTCTCGGTCAGGAGACAGTTATTGTTGTGGGACACCTGGAACACATGGACACATGTGTCCTCAGCTGTTTAGTCTATCCAGTGAAGAATGTTGATTATTACACTGAACTAGTTCAAACCTGGAGCTACAGGAGGGTTCATCTCTACCGTTTGGTCAGACCGTGGCCCGTGACATGTCTTGTGAATTCTCCGGCCGAAGCTCCAAATAAACCGTCAGTGTTTGACATCAAAGCTCCAGCTCTCCTCGTGTCTCTCTGAGTCCTGACTCCATCAGAGCTCCAGCTCTCCTTGTGTCTCTCTGAGTCCTGACTCCATCAAAGCTCCAGCTCTCCTCGTGTCTCTGAGTCCTGACTCCAAAAAGCTCCAGCTCTCCTCGTGTCTTCTGAGTCCTGACCTCCATCAAAGCTCCAGCTCTCCTCGTGTCTCTGAGTCCTGACTCCATCAAAGCTCCAGCTCTCCTCGTGTCTCTGAGTCCTGACTCCATCAAAGCTCCAGCTCTCCTCGTGTCTCTCTGAGTCCTGACTCCATCAAAGCTCCAGCTCTCCTCGTGCTCTCTGAGTCCTGACTCCATCAAAGCTCCAGCTCTCCTTGTGTCTCTCTGAGTCCTGACTCCATCAAAGCTCCAGCTCTCCTCGTGTCTCTGAGTCCTGACTCCAACAAAGCTCCAGCTCTCCTCGTGTCTCTCTGAGTCCTGACTCCATCAAAGCTCCAGCTCTCCTCGTGTCTCTGAGTCCTGACTCCATCAAAGCTCCAGCTCTCCTCGTGTCTCTGAGTCCTGACTCCATTAGAGCTCCAGCTCTCCTCGTGTCTCTGAGTCCTGACTCCATCAGAGCTCCAGCTCTCCTCGTGTCTCTCTGAGTCCTGACTCCATCAGAGCTCCAGCTCTCCTCGTGTCTCTGAGTCCTGACTCCATCAGAGCTCCAGCTCTCCATGTGTCTCTCTGAGTCCTGACTCCATCAGAGCTCCAGCTCTCCTCGTGTCTCTGAGTCGTGACTCCATCAGAGCTCCAGCTCTCCTCGTGTCTCTGAGTCCTGACTCCATCAGAGCTCCAGCTCTCCTCGTGTCTCTGAGTCCTGACTCCATCAAAGCTCCAGCTCTCCTCGTGTCTCTCTGAGTCCTGACTCCATCAGAGCTCCAGCTCTCCTCGTGTCTCTGAGTCCTGACTCCATCAGAGCTCCAGCTCTCCTCGTGTCTCTGGGTCCTGACTCCATCAGAGCTCCAGCTCTCCTCGTGTCTCTCTGAGTCCTGACTCCATCAGAGCTCCAGCTCTCCTCGTGTCTCTGAGTCCTGACCCATCAGAGCTCCAGCTCTCCTCGTGTCTCTCTGAGTCCTGACTCCATCAAAGCTCCAGCTCTCCTTGTCTCTCTGAGTCCTGACTCCATCAAAGCTCCAGCTCTCCTCGTGTCTCTCTGAGTCCTGACTCCATCAAAGCTCCAGCTCTCCTCGTGTCTCTGGGTCCTGACTCCATCAGAGCTCCAGCTCTCCTCGTGTCTCTCTGACTCCTGACTCCATCAGAGCTCCGGCTCTCCTCGTGTCTCTGAGTCCTGACTCCATCAGAGCTCCAGCTCTCCTCGTGTCTCTCTGAGTCCTGACTCCATCAAAGCTCAGCTCTCCTTGTGTCTCTCTGAGTCCTGACTCCATCAAAGCTCCAGCTCTCCTCGTGTCTCTGGGTCCTGACTCCATCAAAGCTCCAGCTCTCCTCGTGCTCTGGTCCTGACTCCATCAAAGCTCCAGCTTCCTCGTGTCTCTCTGAGTCCTGACTCCATCAGAGCTCCAGCTCTTCTCGTGTCTCTCTGAGTCCTGACTCCATCAGAGCTCAGCTCTCCCGTGTCTCTGAGTCCTGACTCCATCAGAGCTCCAGCTCTCCTCGTGTCTCTGGGTCCTGACTCCATCAAAGCTCCAGCTCTCCTCGTGTCTCTGGTCCTGACTCCATCAAAGCTCCAGCTCTCCTCGTGTCTCTGAGTCCTGACTCCATCAAAGCTCCAGCTCTCCTCGTGTCTCTGGGTCCTGACTCCATCAAAGCTCCAGCTCTCCTCGTGTCTCTCTGAGTCCTGACTCCATCAAGCTCCAGCTCTCCTCGTGTCTCTCTGAGTCCTGACTCCATCAGAGCTCCAGCTCTCCTCGTGTCTCTGAGTCCGACTCCATCAGAGCTCCAGCTCTCCTCGTGTCTCTCTGAGTCCTGACTCCATCAAGCTCCAGCTCTCCTCGTGTCTCTCTGAGTCCTGACTCCATCAAAGCTCCAGCTCTCCTCGTGTCTCTGGTCCTGACTCCATCAAAGCTCCAGCTCTCCTGTGTCTCTGGGTCCTGACTCCATCAAAGCTCCAGCTCTCCTCGTGTCTCTCTGGTCCTGACTCCATCAGAGCTCCACTCTCCTCGTGTCTCTGAGTCCTGACTCCATCAGAGCTCCAGCTCTCCTCGTGTCTCTGAGTCCTGACTCCATCAGAGCTCCAGCTCTCCTCGTGTCTCTGAGTCCTGACTCCATCAAAGCTCCAGCTCCTCGTGTCTCTGAGTCCTGACTCCATCAGAGCTCCAGCTCTCTCGTGTCTCTGAGTCCTGACTCCATCAGAGCTCCAGCTCTCCTCGTCTCTCTGAGTCCTGACTCCATCAAAGCTCCAGCTCTCCTCGTCTCTCTGAGTCCTGACTCCATCAAAGCTCCAGCTCTCCTCGTGTCTCTCTGAGTCTGACTCCATCAAAGCTCCAGCTCCCTTGTGTCTGTCTGAGTCCTGACTCCATTCAAAGCTCCAGCTCTCCTCGTGTCTCTGAGTCCTGACTATCAAAGCTCCAGGTCTCCTCGTGTCTCTCTGACCTGACTCATCAGAGCTCCAGCTCTCCTCGTGTCCTCTCTGAGTCCTGACTCCATCAAAGCTCCAGCTCTCCTCGTGTCTCTCTGAGTCCTGACTCCATCAAGCTCCAGCTCTCCTCGTGTCTCTCTGAGTCCTGACTCCATCAGAGCTCCAGCTTCCTCGTGTCTCTCTGAGTCCTGACTCCATCAAAGCTCCAGCTCTCCTCGTGTCTCTGAGTCCTGACTCCATCAGAGCTCCAGCTCTCCTCGTGTCTCTGAGTCCTGACTCCATCAGAGCTCCAGCTCTCCTCGTGTCTCTGAGTCCTGACTCCATCAGAGCTCAGCTCTCCTGTGTCTCTGAGTCCTGACTCCATCAGAGCTCCAGCTCTCCTCGTGTCTCTGAGTCCTGACTCCATCAAAGCTCAGCTCTCCTCGTGTCTCTGAGTCCTGACTCCATCAAAGCTCCAGCTCTCCTCGTGTCTCTGAGTCCTGACTCCATCAAAGCTCCAGCTCTCCTCGTGTCTCTGAGTCCTGACTCCATCAAGCTCCAGCTCTCCTCGTGTCTCTCTGAGTCCTGACTCCATCAAGCTCCAGCTCTCCTGTGTCTCTCTGAGTCCTGACTCCATCAAAGCTCCAGCTCTCCTCATGTCTCTCTGAGTCCTGACTCCATCAGAGCTCCAGCTCTCCTCGTGTCTCTCTGAGTCCTGACTCCATCAGAGCTCCAGCTCTCCTCGTGTCTCTCTGAGTCCTGACTCCATCAAAGCTCCAGCTCTCCTCGTGTCTCTGAGTCCTGACTCCATCAAAGCTCCAGCTCTCCTCGTGTCTCTGAGTCCTGACTCCATCAGAGCTCCAGCTCTCCTCATGTCCTCTGAGTCCTGATCCATCAAGCTCCAGCTCTCCTCATGTCTCTCTGAGTCCTGACTCCATCAAGCTCCAGCTTCTCTGTCTCTCTGAGTCCTGACT
>JAPTMU010000024.1:5033665-5092710 GCA_028583405.1 Pogonophryne albipinna | reverse complement strand
TGTGTGGTACAGTGTGTAGTGTGGTGTGGTACAGTGTGTAGGTGTGTGTGTGTGGTACATTGTGTAGGTGTATGTGTGTGTGTGTGGTACAGTGTGTACGTGTGTGTGGTACAGTGTGTAGGTGTGTGTGTGGTACAGTGTTTAGGTGTGTGTGTGGTACAGTGTGTAGGTGTGTGTGTGCAGTGTGTAGGTGTGTGTGTGTGGTACAGTGTGTAGGTGTTTGTGGTACAGTGTGTAGGTGTGTGTGGTGCAGTGTGTAGGTGTGTGTGTGTGGTACAGTGTGTGTGTGTGTGTGTGGTACAGTGTTTAGGTGTCTGTGTGGTACAGTGTGTAGGTGTGTGTGTGTGGTACAGTGTGTAGGTGTGTGTGTGTGTGTGTGTGTGTGTGTGTGTGTGGTGTGTGTGTGTGTGTGTGTGTAGGTGTGTGTGTGGTACAGTGTGTATGTGTGTGTGGTACAGTGTGTAGGTGTGTCTGTGGTACAGTGTGTGTGTGTGTGTGTGTGTGTGTGTGTGTGTGTGTGGTACAGTGTGTAGGTGTGTGTGGTACAGTGTGTAGGTGTGTGTGTGTGTGTGTGTGTGGTACAGTGTGTAGGTGTGTGTGTGTGGTACAGTGTGCAGGTGTGTGTGTGGTACAGTGTGTAGGTGTGTGTGTGGTACAGTGTGTAGGTGTGTGTGGTACAGTGTGTAGGTGTGTGTGTGGTACAGTGTGTAGGTGTGTGTGTGTGGTACAGTGTGTAGGTGTGTGTGTGTGTGTGTGTGTGTGTGTAGGTGTGTGTGTGTAGGTGTGTGTGTGTGTGGTACAGTGTGTACGTGTGTGTGGTACAGTGTGTAGGTGTGTGTGTGGTACAGTGTTTAGGTGTTTGTGTGGTACAGTGTGTAGGTGTGTGTGGTGCAGTGTGTAGGTGTGTGTGTGTGGTACAGTGTGTAGGTGTTTGTGGTACAGTGTGTAGGTGTGTGTGGTGCAGTGTGTAGGTGTGTGTGTGTGGTACAGTGGTAGGTGTGTGTGTTACAGTGTGTAGGTGTGTGTGTGTACAGTGTGTAGGTGTTTGTGGTACAGTGTGTAGGTGTGTGTGGTACAGTGTGTAGGTGTGTGTGTGGTACAGTGTGTAGGTGTGTGTGGTACAGTGTGTAGGTGTGCGTGGTACAGTGTGTAGGTGTGTGTGGTACAGTGTGTAGGTGTGTGTGTGTGGTACAGTGGTAGGTGTGTGGTACAGTGTGTAGGTGTGTGTGTGGTACAGTGTGTAGGGTGTGTTTGGTACAGTGTGTAGGTGTGTGTGGTACAGTGTGTAGGTGTGTGTGTGTGTGTGTGGTACAGTGTGTAGGTGTGTGTGTGTGGTACAGTGTGCAGGTGTGTGTGTGGTACAGTGTGTAGGTGTGTGTGTGGTACAGTGTGTAGGTGTGTGTGTGTGGTACAGTGTGTAGGTGTGTGTGTGTGTGTGTGTAGGTGTGTGTGTGTGTGTGTGTGTGGTACAGTGTGTAGGTGTGTGTGTGTGTAGTACAGTGTGTACGTGTGTGTGGTACAGTGTGTAGGTGTGTGTGTGGTACAGTGTTTAGGTGTGTGTGTGGTACAGTGTGTAGGTGTGTGTGGTGCAGTGTGTAGGTGTGTGTGTGTGGTACAGTGTGTAGGTGTTTGTGGTACAGTGTGTAGGTGTGTGTGGTGCAGTGTGTAGGTGTGTGTGTGTGGTACAGTGTGTAGGTGTGTGTGTGGTACAGTGTGTAGGTGTGTGTGTGTGGTACAGTGTGTAGGTGTTTGTGGTACAGTGTGTAGGTGTGTGTGGTACAGTGTGTAGGTGTGTGTGTGGTACAGTGTGTAGGTGTGTGTGGTACAGTGTGTAGGTGTGCGTGGTACAGTGTGTAGGTGTGTGTGTGGTACAGTGTGTAGGTGTGTGTGTGTGGTACAGTGTGTAGGTGTGTGTGTGGTACAGTGTGTAGGTGTGTGGTACAGTGTGTAGGTGTGTGTGTGGTACAGTGTGTAGGTGTGTGTTTGGTACAGTGTGTAGGTGTGTGTTTGGTAGAGTGTGTAGGTGTGTGTGTGTGGTACAGTGTGTAGGTGTGTGTGTGGTACAGTGTGTAGGTGTGTGGTACAGTGTGTAGGTGTGTGTGTGGTACAGTGTGTAGGTGTGTGTTTGGTACAGTGTGTAGGTGTGTGGTACAGTGTGTAGGTGAGTGTGTGGTACAGTGTGTAGGTGTGTGTGTGGTACAGTGTGTAGGTGTGTGTGTGGTACAGTGTGTAGGTGTGTGGTACAGTGTGTAGGTGTGTGTGTGGTACAGTGTGTAGGTGTGTGTTTGGTACAGTGTGTAGGTGTGTGTTTGGTACAGTGTGTAGGTGTGTGTGTGGTACAGTGTGTAGGTGTGTGTGTGGTACAGTGTGTAGGTGTGTGTGTGGTACAGTGTGTGGTACAGTGTGTAGGTGTGTGTGTGGTACAGTGTGTAGGTGTGTGTGTGGTACAGTGTGTAGGTGTGTGTGGTGCAGTGTGTAGGTGTGTGTGTGTGGTACAGTGTGTAGGTGTTTGTGGTACAGTGTGTAGGTGTGTGTGGTGCAGTGTGTAGGTGTGTGTGTGGTACAGTGTGTAGGTGTGTGTGTGGTACAGTGTGTAGGTGTTGTGGTACAGTGTGTAGTGTGTGTGTGGTACAGTGTGTAGGGTGTGTGTGGTACAGTGTGTAGGTGTGTGTGGTACAGTGTGTAGGTGTGCGTGGTAACAGGTGTAGGTGTGTGTGTGGTACAGTGTGTAGGTGTGTGTGTGGTACAGTGTGTAGGTGTGTGTGTGGTACAGTGTGTAGGTGTGTGGTACAGTGTGTAGGTGTGTGTGTGGTACAGTGTGTAGGTGTGTGTTTGGTACAGTGTGTAGGTGTGTGTGTGTGGTACAGTGTGTAGGTGTGTGTGTGGTACAGTGTGTAGGTGTGTGGTACAGTGTGTAGGTGTGTGTGTGGTACAGTGTGTAGGTGTGTGTTTGGTACAGTGTGTAGGTGTGTGGTACAGTGTGTAGGTGTGTGTGGTACAGTGTGTAGGTGTGTGTGTGGTACAGTGTGTAGGTGTGTGTGTGGTACAGTGTGTAGGTGTGTGGTGGTAACAGGGTGTAGGTGTGTGGTACAGTGTGTGTAGGTGTGTGTGGTACAGTGTGTAGGTGTGTGTTGGTACAGTGTGTAGGTGTGTGTTGGTACAGTGTGTAGGTTGTGTGGGTACAGTGTGTAGGGTGTGTGTGGTACAGTGTGTAGGTGTGTGTGTGGTACAGTGTGTAGGTGTGTGTGTGGTACAGTGTGTAGGTGTGTGTGTGGTACAGTGTGTAGGTGTGTGTGGTGCAGTGTGTAGGTGTGTGTGGTACAGTGTGTAGGTTTTGGTACAGTGTGTAGGGTGTGTGGTGCAGTGTGTAGGTGTGTGTGTGTGGTACAGTGTGTAGGTGTGTGTGTGGTACAGTGTGTAGGTGTGTGTGTGGTACAGTGTGTAGGTGTTTGTGGTACAGTGTGTAGGTGTGTGTGGTACAGTGTGTAGGTGTGTGTGGTACAGTGTGTAGGTGTGTGTGTGGTACAGTGTGTAGGTGTGTGTGTGGTACAGTGTGTAGGTGTTTGTGGTACAGTGTGTAGGTGTGTGTGTACAGTGTGTAGGTGTGTGTGTGTACAGTGTGTAGGTTTTGTGGTACAGTGTGTAGGTGTGTGTGGTGCAGTGTGTAGGTGTGTGTGTGTGGTACAGTGTGTAGGTGTGTGTGTGGTACAGTGTGTAGGTGTGTGTGTGTGGTACAGTGTGTAGGTGTTTGTGGTACAGTGTGTAGGTGTGTGTGGTACAGTGTAGGTGTGTGTGGTACAGTGTGTAGGTGTGCGTGGTACAGTGTGTAGTGTGTGTGTGGTACAGTGTGTAGGTGTGGTGTGGTACAGTGTGTAGGTGTGTGGTACAGTGTGTAGGTGTGTGTGTGGTACAGTGTGTAGGTGTGTGTTTGGTACAGTGTGTAGGTGTGTTTGGTACAGTGTGTGTGTGTGTGTGGTACAGTGTGTAGGTGTGTGTGTGGTACAGTGTGTAGGTGTGTGGTACAGTGTGTAGGTGTGTGTGTGGTACAGTGTGTAGGTGTGTGTTTGTACAGTGTGTAGTGTGTGGTACAGTGTGTAGGTGTGTGTGGTACAGTGTGTGGTGTGTGTGGTACAGTGTGTAGGTGTGTGTGTGGTACAGTGTGTAGGTGTGTGGTATAGTGTGTAGGTGTGTGTGTGGTACAGTGTGTAGGTGTGTGTTTGGTACAGTGTGTAGGTGTGTGTTGGTACAGTGTGTAGTGTGTGTGTGTGGTACAGTTGTAGGTGTGTGTGTGGTACAGTGTGTAGGTGTGTGTGTGGTACAGTGTGTAGGTGTGTGGTACAGTGTGTAGGTGTGTGTGTGGTACAGTGTGTAGGGTGTGTGTGGTACAGTGTGTAGGTGTGTGGTACAGTGTGTAGGTGTGTGTGTGGTACAGTGTGTAGGTGTGTGTGTGGTACAGTGTGTAGGTGTGTGTGTGTGGTACAGTGTGTAGGTGTGCGTGGTACAGTGTGTAGGTGTGTGTGTGGTACAGTGTGTAGGTGTGTGTGTGTGGTACAGTGTGTAGGTGTGTGTGTGGTACAGTGTGTAGGTGTGTGTTACGGTTGCTGTTTGTCTGCTCCTTAATCTGTCTGGGATTGTTTGCAGCTGTGTGTGTGTGTGTGATTATGCAAATGAGCTGTGTGGTAGCCCCAACATCATTGGCTGCCCATCTCCTGGTCCGCCTCTGAAGATGGGGATTGGATTGACGTCGTCTAACCGCAGCGCACAGCCGGCGCACACCTGCTGGGGAGGAGTACAAAGGCTGCGGACTATCAGCACTCTGGAGGCTCTGACATGTGGACAGACGGACAGACGCCTCTCTGGAGGCTCTGACATGTGGACAGACGGACAGACGCCTCTCTGGAGGCTCTGACATGTGGACAGACGGACAGACGCCTCTCTGGAGGCTCTGACATGTGGACAGACGGACAGACGCCTCTGGAGGCTCTGACATGTGGACAGACGGACAGACGCCTCTCTGGAGGCTCTGACATGTGGACAGACGGACAGACGCCTCTCTGGAGGCTCTGACATGTGGACAGACGGACAGACGCCTCTCTGGAGGCTCTGACATGTGGACAGACGGACAGACGCCTCTCTGGAGGCTCTGACATGTGGACAGACGGACAGACGCCTCTCTGGAGGCTCTGACATGTGGACAGACGGACAGACGCCTCTCTGGAGGCTCTGACATGTGGACAGACGGACAGACGCCTCTCTGGAGGCTCTGACATGTGACAGACGGACAGACGCCTCTCTGGAGGCTCTGACATGTGGACAGACGGACAGACGCCTCTCTGGAGGCTCTGACATGTGGACAGACGGACAGACGCCTCTCTGGAGGCTCTGACATGTGGACAGACGGACAGACGCCTCTCTGGAGGCTCTGACATGTGGACAGACGGACAGACGCCTCTCTGGAGGCTCTGACATGTGGACAGACGGACAGACTCCTCTCTGGAGGCTCTGACATGTGGACAGACGGACAGACTCCTCTCTGGAGGCTCTGACATGTGGACAGACGGACAGACGCCTCTCTGGAGGCTCTGACATGTGGACAGACGGACAGACGCCTCTCTGGAGGCTCTGACATGTGGACAGACGACAGACGCCTCTCTGGAGGCTCTGACATGTGGGACAGACGGACAGACTCCTCTCTGGAGGCTCTGACATGTGGACAGACGGACAGACTCCTCTCTGGAGGCTCTGACATGTGGACAGACGGACAGACTCCTCTCTGGAGGCTCTGACATGTGGACAGACGGACAGACTCCTCTCTGGAGGCTCTGACATGGGACAGACGGACAGACGCCTCTCTGGAGGCTCTGACATGTGGACAGACGGACAGACGCCTCTCTGGAGGCTCTGACATGTGGACAGACGGACAGACTCCTCTCTGGAGGCTCTGACATGTGGACAGACGGACAGACTCCTCTCTGGAGGCTCTGACATGTGGACAGACGCCTCTCTGGAGGCTCTGACATGTGGACAGACGGACAGACGCCTCTCTGGAGGCTCTGACATGTGGACAGACGGACCGACTCCTCTCTGGAGGCTCTGACATGTGGACAGACGGACAGACGCCTCTCTGGAGGCTCTGACATGTGGACAGACGGACAGACTCCTCTCTGGAGGCTCTGATGTGGACAGACGGACAGACTCCTCTCTGGAGGCTCTGACATGTGGACAGACGCCTCTCTGGAGGCTCTGACATGTGGACAGACGGACAGACGCCTCTCTGGAGGCTCTGACATGTGGACAGACGGACAGACTCCTCTCTGGAGGCTCTGACATGTGGACAGACGGACAGACTCCTCTCTGGAGGCTCTGACATGTGGACAGACGGACAGACGCCTCTCTGGAGGCTCTGACATGTGGACAGACGGACAGACTCCTCTCTGGAGGCTCTGACATGTGGACAGACGGACAGACTCCTCTCTGGAGGCTCTGACATGTGGACAGACGCCTCTCTGGAGGCTCTGACATGTGGACAGACGGACAGACGCCTCTCTGGAGGCTCTGACATGTGGACAGACGGCAGACGCCTCTCTGGAGGCTCTGACATGTGGACCAGACGGACAGACTCCTCTCTGGAGGCTCTGACATGTGGACAGACGGACAGACTCCTCTCTGGAGGCTCTGACATGTGGACAGACGCCTCTCTGGAGGCTCTGACATGTGGACAGACGGACAGACGCCTCTCTGGAGGCTCTGACATGTGGACAGACGGACAGACTCCTCTCTGGAGGCTCTGACATGTGGACAGACGGACAGACGCTCTCTGGAGGCTCTGACATGTGGACAGACGGACAGACGCCTCTCTGGAGGCTCTGACATGTGGACAGACGGACAGACGCCTCTCTGGAGGCTCTGACATGTGACAGACGGACAGACGCCTCTCTGGAGGCTCTGACATGTGGACAGACGGACAGACTCCTCTCTGGAGGCTTGACATGTGGACAGACGGACAGACGCCTCTCTGGAGGCTCTGACATGTGGACAGACGGACAGACGCTCTCTGGAGGCTCTGACATGTGGACAGACGGACAGACTCCTCTCTGGAGGCTCTGACATGTGGACAGACGGACAGACGCTCTCTGGAGGCTCTGACATGTGGACAGACGGACAGACTCCTCTCTGGAGGCTCTGACATGTGGACAGACGGACAGACTCCTCTCTGGAGGCTCTGACATGTGGACAGACGGACAGACGCCTCTCTGGAGGCTCTGACATGTGGACAGACGGACAGACGCCTCTCTGGAGGCTCTGACATGTGGACAGACGGACAGACGCCTTCTGGAGGCTCTGACATGTGGACAGACGGACAGACTCCTCTCTGGAGGCTCTGACATGTGGACAGACGGACAGACTCCTCTCTGGAGGCTCTGACATGTGGACAGACGGACAGACGCCTCTCTGGAGGCTCTGACATGTGGACAGACGGACAGACTCCTCTCTGGAGGCTCTGACATGTGGACAGACGGACAGACTCCTCTCTGGAGGCTCTGACATGTGGACAGACGCCTCTCTGGAGGCTCTGACATGTGGACAGAGACAGACGCCTCTCTGGAGGCTCTGACATGTGGACAGACGGACAGACTCCTCTCTGGAGGCTCTGACATGTGGACAGACGGACAGACGCCTCTCTGGAGGCTCTGACATGTGGACAGACGGACAGACTCCTCTCTGGAGGCTCTGACATGTGGACAGACGGACAGACTCCTCTCTGGAGGCTCTGACATGTGGACAGACGCCTCTCTGGAGGCTCTGACATGTGGACAGACGGACAGACGCCTCTCTGGAGGCTCTGACATGTGGACAGACGGACAGACTCCTCTCTGGAGGCTCTGACATGTGGACAGACGGACAGACTCCTCTCTGGAGGCTCTGACATGTGGACAGACGGACAGACGCCTCTCTGGAGGCTCTGACATGTGGACAGACGGACAGACTCCTCTCTGGAGGCTCTGACATGTGGACAGACGGACAGACTCCTCTCTGGAGGCTCTGACATGTGGACAGAGCCTCTCTGGAGGCTCTGACATGTGGACAGACGGACAGACGCCTCTCTGGAGGCTCTGACATGTGGACAGACGGACAGACGCCTCTCTGGAGGCTCTGACATGTGGACAGACGGACAGACTCCTCTCTGGAGGCTCTGACATGTGGACAGACGGACAGACTCCTCTCTGGAGGCTCTGACATGTGGACAGACGCCTCTCTGGAGGCTCTGACATGTGGACAGACGGACAGACGCCTCTCTGGAGGCTCTGACATGTGGACAGACGGACAGACTCCTCTCTGGAGGCTCTGACATGTGGACAGACGGACAGACGCCTCTCTGGAGGCTCTGACATGTGGACAGACGGACAGACTCCTCTCTGGAGGCTCTGACATGTGGACAGACGGACAGACTCCTCTCTGGAGGCTCTGACATGTGGACAGACGCCTCTCTGGAGGCTCTGACATGTGGACAGACGGACAGACCCTCTCTGGAGGCTCTGACATGTGGACAGACGGACAGACTCCTCTCTGGAGGCTCTGACATGTGGACAGACGCCTCTCTGGAGGCTCTGACATGTGGACAGACGGACAGACGCCTCTCTGGAGGCTCTGACATGTGGACAGACGGACAGACGCCTCTCTGGAGGCTCTGACATGTGGACAGACGGACAGACTCCTCTCTGGAGGCTCTGACATGTGGACAGACGGACAGACTCCTCTCTGGAGGCTCTGACATGTGGACAGACGCCTCTCTGGAGGCTCTGACATGTGGACAGACGGACAGACGCCTCTCTGGAGGCTCTGACATGTGGACAGACGGACAGACTCCTCTCTGGAGGCTCTGACATGTGGACAGACGGACAGACGCCTCTCTGGAGGCTCTGACATGTGGACAGACGGACAGACGCCTCTCTGGAGGCTCTGACATGTGGACAGACGGACAGACGCCTCTCTGGAGGCTCTGACATGTGGACAGACGGACAGACGCCTCTCTGGAGGCTCTGACATGTGGACAGACGGACAGACTCCTCTCTGGAGGCTCTGACATGTGGACAGACGGACAGACGCCTCTCTGGAGGCTCTGACATGTGGACAGACGGACAGACGCCTCTCTGGAGGCTCTGACATGTGGACAGACGGACAGACTCCTCTCTGGAGGCTCTGACATGTGGACAGACGGACAGACGCCTCTCTGGAGGCTCTGACATGTGGACAGACGGACAGACTCCTCTCTGGAGGCTCTGACATGTGGACAGACGGACAGACTCCTCTCTGGAGGCTCTGACATGTGGACAGACGGACAGACGCCTCTCTGGAGGCTCTGACATGTGGACAGACGGACAGACGCCTCTCTGGAGGCTCTGACAGGTGGACAGACGACAGACGCCTCTCTGGAGGTCTGACATGTGGACAGACGGACAGACTCCTCTCTGGAGGCTCTGACATGTGGACAGACGGACAGACTCCTCTCTGGAGGCTCTGACATGTGGACAGACGGACAGACGCCTCTCTGGAGGCTCTGACATGTGGACAGACGGACAGACTCCTCTCTGGAGGCTCTGACATGTGGACAGACGGACAGACTCCTCTCGAGGCTCTGACATGTGGACAGACGGACAGACCCTCTCTGGAGGCTCTGACATGTGGACAGACGGACAGACGCCTCTCTGGAGGCTCTGACATGTGGACAGACGGACAGACTCCTCTCTGGAGGCTCTGACATGTGGACAGACGGACAGACGCCTCTCTGGAGGCTCTGACATGTGGACAGACGGACAGACTCCTCTCTGGAGGCTCTGACATGTGGACAGACGGACAGACTCCTCTCTGGAGGCTCTGACATGTGGACAGACGGACACTCCTCTGGAGGCTCTGACATGTGGACAGACGGACAGACGCCTCTCTGGAGGCTCTGACATGTGGACAGACGGACAGACCCTCTCTGGAGGCTCTGACATGTGGACAGACGGGACAGACTCCTCTCTGGAGGCTCTGACATGTGGACAGACGGACAGACGCCTCTCTGGAGGCTCTGACATGTGGACAGACGGACAGACTCCTCTCTGGAGGCTCTGACATGTGGACAGACGGACAGACTCCTCTCTGGAGGCTCTGACATGTGGACAGACGGACAGACCTCTCTGGAGGCTCTGACATGTGGACAGACGGACAGACGCCTCTCTGGAGGCTCTGGACATGTGGACAGACGGACAGGACTCCTCTCTGGAGGCTCTGACATGTGGACAGACGGACAGACTCCTCTCTGGAGGCTCTGACATGTGGACAGACGGACAGACTCCTCTCTGGAGGCTCTGACATGTGGACAGGGACAGACTCTCTCTGGAGGCTCTGACATTGGACAGACGGACAGACGCCTCCTCGGGAGGCTCTGACATGTGGACAGACGGACAGACTCCTCTCTGGAGGCTCTGACATGTGGACAGACGGACAGACGCCTCTCTGGAGGCTCTGACATGTGGACAGACGGACAGACGCCTCTCTGGAGGCTCTGACATGTGGACAGACGGACAGACTCCTCTCTGGAGGCTCTGACATGTGGACAGACGGACAGACGCCTCTCTGGAGGCTCTGACATGTGGACAGACGGACAGACTCCTCTCTGGAGGCTCTGACATGTGGACAGACGGACAGACTCCTCTCTGGAGGCTCTGACATGTGGACAGACGGACAGACGCCTCTCTGGAGGCTCTGACATGTGGACAGACGGACAGACGCCTCTCTGGAGGCTCTGACATGTGGACAGACGGACAGACGCCTCTCTGGAGGCTCTGACATGTGGACAGACGGACAGACGCCTCTCTGGAGGCTCTGACATGTGGACAGACGGACAGACGCCTCTCTGGAGGCTCTGACATGTGGACAGACGGACAGACGCCTCTCTGGAGGCTCTGACATGTGGACAGACGGACAGACGCCTCTCTGGAGGCTCTGACATGTGGACAGACGGACAGACGCCTCTCTGGAGGCTCTGACATGTGGACAGACGGACAGACGCCTCTCTGGAGGCTCTGACATGTGGACAGACGGACAGACTCCTCTCTGGAGGCTCTGACATGTGGACAGACGGACAGACGCCTCTCTGGAGGCTCTGACATGTGGACAGACGGACAGACTCCTCTCTGGAGGCTCTGACATGTGGACAGACGGACAGACGCCTCTCTGGAGGCTCTGACATGTGGACAGACGGACAGACTCCTCTCTGGAGGCTCTGACATGTGGACAGACGGACAGACGCCTCTCTGGAGGCTCTGACATGTGGACAGACGGACAGACTCCTCTCTGGAGGCTCTGACATGTGGACAGACGGACAGACTCCTCTCTGGAGGCTCTGACATGTGGACAGACGGACAGACGCCTCTCTGGAGGCTCTGACATGTGGACAGACGGACAGACGCCTCTCTGGAGGCTCTGACATGTGGACAGACGGACAGACGCCTCTCTGGAGGCTCTGACATGTGGACAGACGGACAGACGCCTCTCTGGAGGCTCTGACATGTGGACAGACGGACAGACGCCTCTCTGGAGGCTCTGACATGTGGACAGACGGACAGACGCCTCTCTGGAGGCTCTGACATGTGGACAGACGGACAGACGCCTCTCTGGAGGCTCTGACATGTGGACAGACGGACAGACGCCTCTCTGGAGGCTCTGACATGTGGACAGACGGACAGACGCCTCTCTGGAGGCTCTGACATGTGGACAGACGGACAGACGCCTCTCTGGAGGCTCTGACATGTGGACAGACGGACAGACGCCTCTCTGGAGGCTCTGACATGTGGACAGACGGACAGACGCCTCTCTGGAGGCTCTGACATGTGGACAGACGGACAGACGCCTCTCTGGAGGCTCTGACATGTGGACAGACGGACAGACGCCTCTCTGGAGGCTCTGACATGTGGACAGACGGACAGACGCCTCTCTGGAGGCTCTGACATGTGGACAGACGGACAGACGCCTCTCTGGAGGCTCTGACATGTGGACAGACGGACAGACGCCTCTCTGGAGGCTCTGACATGTGGACAGACGGACAGACGCCTCTCTGGAGGCTCTGACATGTGGACAGACGGACAGACTCCTCTCTGGAGGCTCTGACATGTGGACAGACGGACAGACGCCTCTCTGGAGGCTCTGACATGTGGACAGACGGACAGACTCCTCTCTGGAGGCTCTGACATGTGGACAGACGGACAGACGCCTCTCTGGAGGCTCTGACATGTGGACAGACGGACAGACGCCTCTCTGGAGGCTCTGACATGTGGACAGACGGACAGACGCCTCTCTGGAGGCTCTGACATGTGGACAGACGTACAGACGCCTCTCTGGAGGCTCTGACATGTGGACAGACGGACAGACGCCTCTCTGGAGGCTCTGACATGTGGACAGACGGACAGACGCCTCTCTGGAGGCTCTGACATGTGGACAGACGTACAGACGCCTCTCTGGAGGCTCTGACATGTGGACAGACGGACAGACGCCTCTCTGGAGGCTCTGACATGTGGACAGACTCCTCTCTGGAGGCTCTGACATGTGGACAGACGCCTCTCTGGAGGCTCTGACATGTGGACAGACGGACAGACGCCTCTCTGGAGGCTCTGACATGTGGACAGACGCCTCTCTGGAGGCTCTGACATGTGGACAGACGGACAGACTCCTCTCTGGAGGCTCTGACATGTGGACAGACTCCTCTCTGGAGGCTCTGACATGTGGACAGACGGACAGACGCCTCTCTGGAGGCTCTGACATGTGGACAGACGGACAGACGCCTCTCTGGAGGCTCTGACATGTGGACAGACGGACAGACGCCTCTCTGGAGGCTCTGACATGTGGACAGACGGACAGACGCCTCTCTGGAGGCTCTGACATGTGGACAGACGGACAGACTCCTCTCTGGAGGCTCTGACATGTGGACAGACGGACAGACTCCTCTCTGGAGGCTCTGACATGTGGACAGACGGACAGACGCCTCTCTGGAGGCTCTGACATGTGGACAGACGGACAGACGCCTCTCTGGAGGCTCTGACATGTGGACAGACGGACAGACTCCTCTCTGGAGGCTCTGACATGTGGACAGACGGACAGACTCCTCTCTGGAGGCTCTGACATGTGGACAGACGGACAGACGCCTCTCTGGAGGCTCTGACATGTGGACAGACGGACAGACGCCTCTCTGGAGGCTCTGACATGTGGACAGACGGACAGACTCCTCTCTGGAGGCTCTGACATGTGGACAGACGGACAGACTCCTCTCTGGAGGCTCTGACATGTGGACAGACGGACAGACGCCTCTCTGGAGGCTCTGACATGTGGACAGACGGACAGGCTGTTTTGAACATTTGACAGATTTATGCTTAATTCTCTCAGAAAGTTACTGAAAGATACACTTTGTGTATAAAAGCTGACCACTACCATGAAGTACTCTGAGTAGATTTCAGCACACAGGGTCTCTACTGTAAACAGAAAAAACATAACATGTTTAAATATCTAATAATATACTATCCACATAATATACTAGTTTAACCCCTACCAAAAAAAACAACATTTAATAATTACATGATATTATAAAATAAAAAGTACTTACCAGAGTTTTTCGTGATCAGATACAGGTGAAGAAAATGCATAGAGGAGGTATGGTGCTGGCTCATTAGCCCTCTCACTCTTCTTACAATGAGCCTGTGCCATTTTTAAAAGTTGAACTCCTATCCCCTTATAAACCAAAATAACAATAGCCCTTAATTAACACTAATCATTTAAAAAACCTTACATCTAATTTAGAGAGGACAAGTCCTTTATCCAGGTGATTAACGATGCGTCTTTTCCCCCCACAGAGTGAAACTTAGTTATCACTATTACAACCTAAATAAGATCTGTGTTTAATTAATATGAATACCCTCTTTGCAAACAGATACTTCCTTGTAGTTAACAGTTTCACAAAAACTTGAAAAGAAACATCCTTAGCAAGCACTAATCATTTAAAACAAAACCCTGAATCAAATCTAGAGAGGACAATAACGTTTTTAGGTGTCTTAGTGAGTGGAAATTAATGGCTGTTTTATCTAGTTTGAGCGTATTTCTTTTTTAAAAACTAACTCCATCCCCTCGCTTCTCACCTCACAGAGAGTGTGTGTGTGTGTGTGTGTGTGTGTGTGTGTGTGTGTGTGTGTGTGTGTGTGTGTGTGTGTGTGTGTGTGTGTGTGTGTGTGTGTGTGTGTGTGTGTGTGTGTGTGTGTGTGTGTGTGTGTGTGTGTGTGTGTGTGTGTGTGTGTGTGTGTGTGTGTGTGTGTGGGGTACAGTGTGTAGGTGTGTGTGTGTGGTACAGTGTGTAGGTGTGTGTGTGTGGTACGTGTGTGTAGGTGTGTGTGTGTGGTACAGTGTGTAGGTGTGTGTGTGGTACAGTGTGTAGGTGTGTGTGTGGTACGGTGTGTGTGTGGTACAGTGTGTAGGTGTGTGTGTGGTACAGTGTGTAGGTGTGTGTGTGTGTGTGTGGTACAGTGTGTAGGTGTGTGTGTGGTACAGTGTGTAGGTGTGTGTGTGTGTGTGTGTGTGTGTGTGGTACAGTGTGTAGGTGTGTGTGTGTGGTACAGTGTGTAGGTGTGTGTGTTACAGTGTGTAGGTGTGTGTGTGGTACAGTGTGTAGGTGTGTGTGTGGTACAGTGTGTAGGTGTATGTGGTACAGTGTGTAGGTGTATGTGGTACAGTGTGTAGGTGTATGTGGTACAGTGTGTAGGTGGTACAGTGTGTAGGTGTGTGTGTGTGTGGTACAGTGTGTAGGTGTAGGTGGTACAGTGTGTAGGTGTATGTGGTACAGTGTGTAGGTGTATGTGGTACAGTGTGTAGGTGTAGGTGGTACAGTGTGTAGGTGTATGTGGTACAGTGTGTAGGTGTATGTGGTACAGTGTGTAGGTGTAGGTGGTACAGTGTGTAGGTGTATGTGGTACAGTGTGTAGGTGTATGTGGTACAGTGTGTAGGTGTAGGTGGTACAGTGTGTAGGTGTATGTGGTACAGTGTGTAGGTGTGTGTGTGGTACAGTGTGTAGGTGTGTGTGTGGTACAGTGTGTAGGTGTGTGTGTGGTACAGTGTGTAGGTGTATGTGGTACAGTGTGTAGATGCGGCGGACAGACAGGTCTCAGTTGGTTTGTTGTCCTCTGCTTACTTTTGTAAATACAACTTTTGGCACGTAATTTCAATTCCCCATTTCAGCGACCAGAGAGAGGGGGGGGGGCTCTAGTACCGAAACCCAGTTCCTAGCTGGCCCCTCTCGGCTGCCCGGCAAGTGCCAATACTTCACGCTTACGTCGGAGGGGGGCGAGATTAACAGTTAATGGCGAGTACGGCAAGTTGTAACAAGCAGTAGCGCAGAGCAAAGTGACTAGAACACGACCACACACTTGTAAAAACAGAAGAACCACTTAAGCACCAGAACGGATCTTGAACCCTTGGTGGTTCTAGGAATATTTTATATACAATTGTGTTTTCTATTTAACTTATTGTACTATGATTATTTTTGTAATCATGCATGGTGTTTTTTTACTGCAGTACCCCAACGTACCCCTAGGGGTCCGCGTACCCCCATTTGAGAGTCACTGCCCTAGGCGACCTCCTATGTCGCCTAGGGCACACACACATACACACCATATGTAAAGCTATATGTTATATTTATAGTTTGATGGGGGGGGGGGGTGAGTGAGCAGGAGATAGATTAAACCTGACTCTCTCCCCCTGGGGGGGCTCCATACCATCACCATGGTGATGAGGAGCTGCCCGGTAACCATGTGACCCTCACAATACCCCCCCCCTCCTCATATACCCCCCCATCTACTACATCTATCTCCGAGCCCGTTGGTCAGATCAGAGAGAGTCGAGGAGAAGGGAGGACGGAGAGGAGGGAGAAGAAGAAGAAGAAGAAGCAGAAGAAGAAGAAGAAGGAGAAGAAGAAGAAGAAGAAGAAGGAGAAGAAGAAGGAGAAGAAGAAGAAGAAGAAGAAGGAGAAGAAGGAGAAGAAGGAGAAGCAGAAGAAGAAGCAGAAGAAGAAGCAGAAGAAGGAGAAGCAGAAGGAGAAGAAGGAGAAGAAGAAGAAGAAGAAGGAGAAGAAGAAGAAGAAGAAGAAGGAGAAGAAGAAGAAGAAGGAGAAGAAGAAGCAGAAGGAGAAGAAGGAGAAGAAGCAGAAGAAGGAGAAGAAGAAGAAGAAGAAGAAGGAGAAGAAGAAGAAGAAGGAGAAGAAGAAGCAGAAGGAGAAGAAGGAGAAGAAGAAGAAGAAGAAGGAGAAGAAGAAGAAGAAGGAGAAGAAGAAGCAGAAGGAGAAGAAGGAGAAGAAGAAGCAGAAGAAGGAGAAGAAGAAGAAGAAGAAGAAGGAGAAGAAGAAGAAGAAGGAGAAGAAGAAGCAGAAGGAGAAGAAGAAGAAGAAGAAGAAGAAGAAGGAGAAGAAGAAGAAGAAGGAGAAGAAGAAGCAGAAGGAGAAGAAGGAGAAGAAGCAGAAGAAGGAGAAGAAGAAGAAGAAGCAGAAGAAGGAGAAGAAGAAGAAGAAGAAGAAGGAGAAGAAGAAGAAGAAGGAGAAGAAGAAGCAGAAGGAGAAGAAGGAGAAGAAGCAGAAGAAGGAGAAGAAGAAGAAGAAGAAGAAGAAGGAGAAGAAGAAGAAGAAGGAGAAGAAGAAGAAGGAGAAGAAGAAGCAGAAGGAGAAGAAGAAGAAGAAGGAGAAGAAGAAGAAGAAGAAGAAGCAGAAGGAGAAGAAGAAGAAGAAGAAGAAGAAGAAGGAGAAGAAGAAGAAGAAGGAGAAGAAGAAGCAGAAGGAGAAGAAGGAGAAGAAGCAGAAGAAGGAGAAGAAGAAGAAGAAGCAGAAGAAGGAGAAGAAGAAGCAGAAGAAGGAGAAGAAGAAGAAGAAGCAGAAGAAGGAGAAGAAGAAGAAGAAGAAGAAGGAGAAGAAGAAGAAGAAGGAGAAGAAGAAGAAGAAGAAGAAGAAGAAGAAGAAGAAGAAGAAGAAGGAGGGGAGGAAGGGGAAGAATAGTTTTTATTTGTTTTTCTGCAGCAGCTGGACTTGTAGTAACAGTATTGTAGTATTTCTCAGCAGTATTGTAGTATTTCTCAGCAGTATTGTAGTATTTCTCAGCAGTACTGTAGTATTTCTCAGCAGTACTGTAGTATTTCTCAGCAGTACAGTAGTATTTCTCAGTAGTATTGTAGTATTTCTCAGCAGTACTACAGTATTTCTCAGTAGTATTGTAGTATTTCTCAGCAGTACTACAGTATTTCTCAGCAGTATTGTAGTATTTCTCAGCAGTACTGTAGTATTTCTCAGCAGTACTGTAGTATTTCTCAGCAGTATTGTAGTATTTCTCAGCAGTATTGTAGTATTTCTCAGCAGTATTTCTCAGCAGTATTGTAGTATTTCTCAGCAGTACTGTAGTATTTCTCAGCAGTATTGTAGTATTTCTCAGCAGTACTGTAGTATTTCTCAGCAGTATTGTAGTATTTCTCAGCAGTATTGTAGTATTTCTCAGCAGTACAGTAGTATTTCTCAGCAGTATTGTAGTATTTCTCAGCAGTACTACAGTATTTCTTAGCAGTATTGTAGTATTTCTCAGCAGTATTGTAGTATTTCTCAGCAGTATTGTAGTATTTCTCAGCAGTATTTCTCAGCAGTATTGTAGTATTTCTCAGCAGTACTGTAGTATTTCTCAGCAGTATTGTAGTATTTCTCAGCAGTACTGTAGTATTTCTCAGCAGTATTGTAGTATTTCTCAGCAGTACAGTAGTATTTCTCAGCAGTATTGTAGTATTTCTCAGCAGTATTGCAGTATTTCTCAGCAGTACAGTAGTATTTCTCAGCAGTATTGTAGTATTTCTCAGCAGTATTGTAGTATTTCTCAGCAGTATTGTAGTATTTCTCAGCAGTACTATAGTATTTCTCAGCAGTATTGTAGTATTTCTCAGCAGTATTGTAGTATTTCTCAGCAGTACTATAGTATTTCTCAGCAGTATTGTAGTGTTTCTCAGCAGTACTACTTTATGTTCTGTTCCCACTCTGATATCTTCAGTTTGAAGGTGTTGTTGTAGGGTTCCGAGCCTCAGTCTGGTTCTGGTTCTGCCGGTGGTTTCAGTCCGCCTCAGTCCTCTAACTCCTCCTCTCTGGACCAGTCTCTCTTCTTAATGCTGTGGTTGTCCAGGAGGCTTCACAGATTCACAGATCCACCTCCTGACTCCTGCACAGTAACGATAGTCTGTCCGATACCTGTTTCTTTATTAGAGCACCGCTAGTGTTTTCAGACTAACTTTAGAGGGGTTCAGATTCAGGTCCACCTGTGGTCCAGAACCACCCGTCTGTCCTGGTCCTGTAGGTCAGGATGTTCTGGAAGAACACTGCATGGTCCTGGGATGATATTGTTGATGATGGTGGTTATTCGCTTTCAACAGACCTCAGAAGGACACCAGACCCTGCTCCATACATTAACCTGAGCCACATCCCCACAACCACCAACATGGACCACATCCCCACAAGAACCACCAACCTGAGCCACATCCCCACCACCAACCTGAGCCACATCCCCACCAGAACAACCAACATGGACCACATCCCCACAAGAACCACCAACCTGAGCCACATCCCCAGCACCAACCTGAGCCACATCCCCACCAGAACAACCAACATGGACCACATCCCCACCACCACCACCACCAACCTGAGCCACATCCCCACCAGAACAACCAACATGGACCACATCCCCACCACCACCAACCTGAGCCACATCCCCACGACTGGACTGAAGGACCTGACCAACCACAGCCTGACCTGGAGCTGCCCCCCTCAAAGCCTTCACCCAGCCAACAACTCCATCTACAGCTCGGGTCCAGCCTACAGCAGCTACAGTAGCTACAGCAGCTACGTGTCCTCGCTGTACTCCAACAGCACCAGGCAGGCATCGGGAGGCAACGGTGGCACCCAGCGGCACACGGTGAGTCCTCCTCCACCGCACCATTACACAAACCCAAAGTGTGGTCAAACAAATAAACTGTCTTCATTTTACTGAGCTAATTTAGGTCTGACTTGGGACTTGGAGGGATCTCTTGACCTCATGACATGACTTGTTAGACCCTTTTATCCAAAGCGACTTCCATACTCAACACTGAGGACAATCCCCACAGGAGCACTTTGGGGTGAAGGGTCTCAGGGACACAACGACATGCTGACTGCAGTGGGGTTTGAACCTGTGACCCCCTGATCCCAACACCAACGCACTGCGCCACACGCCTCCCTAGATCATAAGTAGCGACAGGTGTTCTCTTTTATGTAGCCTAGTTGACGGAGCATTTTTACTTTACACGACACTGTTCAACTCCTCATTCTGCTTCACTCTTTAACTAAACAACCGCGGATGTCTTGAAAGACTCTTTCGCTGAAGATTTTTGAAGATATCCGCGTTCTTGTGACACGTAAATACTACGCTTCCTATGTTTTGGTGCGGACTGCGTTCACACCAGCAATGAACCGCTCCAGAGTTCACAAGCAAGCGTTCCGAGACCACCTCTTTTAGCGGACCAGAGTCCGGTTGTTTAGTTCGCTTAAGAGGTCTCTGACTGCGTTCACACCGACCCAAATGAACCGCACCAAGCGGCTAAACGCACCAGGGTTAGATTCAACCGGACTATACAAGGCTGGTGTGAACGCACCCTAAGAAGCCTCCTGTCTTTTTGGGTCTTACGTACATTCGCTTGTTCTCCTGTGACCCGGGACTTGATTTTGATTTCTATATACCCTAGACCTCTTCCCTACAGTAACCTAGACCTCTTCCCTACAGTCACCTAGACCTATTCCCTACAGTAACCTAGACCTCTTCCCTACAGTCACCTAGACCTCTTCCCTACAGTCCGATCTGTCTCTGACCCCCCTTCCTATAACCTAGACCTCTTCCCTACAGTCCGGTCTGTCTCTGAACCCCCTTCCTATAACCTAGACCTCTTCCCTACAGTAACCTAGGCCTCTTCCCTACAGTCACCTAGACCTCTTCCCTACAGTCACCTAGACCTCTTCTCTACAGTCACCTAGACCTCTTCCCTACAGTCCGGTCTGTCTCTGACCCCCCTTCCTATAACCTAGACCTCTTCCCTACAGTCCGGTCTGTCTCTGAACCCCCTTCCTATAACCTAGACCTCTTCCCTGCAGTAACCTAGACCTCTTCCCTACAGTCACCTAGACCTCTTCCCTACAGTCCGGTCTGTCCCTGACCCCCCTTCCTATAACCTAGACCTCTTCCCTACAGTCCGGTCTGTCCCTGACCCCCCTTCCTGTAACCTAGACCTCTTCCCTACAGTCTGGTCTGTCCCTGACCCCCCTTCCTATAACCTAGACCTCTTCCCTACAGTCCGGTCTGTCCCTGACCCCCCTTCTTATAACCTTGACCTCTTCCCTACAGTCCGGTCTGTCCCTGACCCCCCTTCCTATAACCTAGACCTCTTCCCGACAGTCCGGTCTGTCCCTGACCCCCCTTCTTATAACCTAGACCTCTTCCCTACAGTCCGGTCTGTCCCTGACCCCCCTTCCCATAACCTAGACCTCTTCCCTACAGTCCGGTCTGTCCCTGACCCTTCCTATAACCTAGACCTCTTCCCTACAGTCCGGTCTGTCCCTGACCCCCCTTCCTATAACCTAGACCTCTTCCCTACAGTCCGGTCTGTCCCTGACTCCCCTTCTTATAACCTAGACCTCTTCCCTACAGTCCGGTCTGTCCCTGACCCCCCTTCTTTTAACCTAGACCTCTTCCCTACAGTCCGGTCTGTCCCTGACTCCCCTTCTTATAACCTAGACCTCTTCCCTACAGTCCGGTCTGTCCCTGACTCCCCTTCTTATAACCTAGACCTCTTCCCTACAGTCCGGTCTGTCCCTGACCCACCTTCCTATAACCTAGACCTCTTCCCTACAGTCCGGTCTGTCCCTGACCCCCCTTCTTTTAACCTAGAACCCTTCCCTACAGTCCGGTCTGTCCCTGACCCCCCTTCCTATAACCTAGACCTCTTCCCTACAGTCCGGTCTGTCCCTGACCCCCCTTCCTATAACCTAGACCTCTTCCCTACAGTCCGGTCTGTCCCTGACCCCCCTTCCTATAACCTAGACCTATTCCCTACAGTCCGGTCTGTCCCTGACCCCCCTTCTTATAACCTTGACCTCTTCCCTACAGTCCGGTCTGTCCCTGACCCCCCTTCCTATAACCTAGACCTCTTCCCTACAGTCCGGTCTGTCCCTGACCCCCCTTCTTATAACCTAGACCTCTTCCCTACAGTCCGGTCTGTCCCTGACCCCCCTTCTTATAACCTAGACCTCTTCCCTACAGTCCGGTCTGTCCCTGACCCCCCTTCCCATAACCTAGACCTCTTCCCTACAGTCCGGTCTGTCCCTGACCCTTCCTATAACCTAGACCTCTTCCCTACAGTCCGGTCTGTCCCTGACCCCCCTTCCTATAACCTAGATCTCTTCCCTACAGTCCGGTCTGTCCCTGACTCCCCTTCTTATAACCTAGACCTCTTCCCTACAGTCCGGTCTGTCCCTGACCCCCCTTCTTTTAACCTAGACCTCTTCCCTACAGTCCGGTCTGTCCCTGACTCCCCTTCTTATAACCTAGACCTCTTCCCTACAGTCCGGTCTGTCCCTGACTCCCCTTCTTATAACCTAGACCTCTTCCCTACAGTCCGGTCTGTCCCTGACCCACCTTCCTATAACCTAGACCTCTTCCCTACAGTCCGGTCTGTCCCTGACCCCCCTTCTTTTAACCTAGAACCCTTCCCTACAGTCCGGTCTGTCCCTGACCCCCCTTCCTATAACCTAGACCTCTTCCCTACAGTCCGGTCAGTCCCTGACCCCCCTTCTTATAACCTAGACCTCTTCCCTACAGTCCGGTCTGTCCCTGACCCCCCTTCCTATAACCTAGACCTCTTCCCTACAGTCCGGTCTGTCCCTGACCCCCCTTCTTTTAACCTAGAACCCTTCCCTACAGTCCGGTCTGTCCCTGACCCCCCTTCCTATAACCTAGACCTCTTCCCTACAGTCCGGTCTGTCCCTGACCCCCCTTCCTATAACCTAGACCTCTTCCCTACAGTCCGGTCTGTCCCTGACCCCCCTTCTTTTAACCTAGAACCCTTCCCTCTCAATTTAAAGTCCGCTGATGTGTTTTTCTGTTTTTCTTTAAACTCTCATCAAAGATTCACATGTGATGAATTATAGAGGGAAGCTTCTGCTGTTCACACACTATACATATATATAAATACACACACACACACACACACACACACACACACACACACACACACACACACACACACACACACACACACACACACACACCGCTCACATGTTCGCTGTCCCCTAACCCACCACGATTCAATCAATCAATGTTTATTTATAGCACAATATCACAAATGTTACATTTGTCTCAGTGGACTTCACAGTTTGTACAGAATATCAGTATGACAATACCCTCTGTCCTTAGACCCTCTGTCCTTAGACCCTCTGTCCTCAGACCCTCTGTCCTCAGACCCTCTGTCCTTAGACCCTCTGTCCTCAGACCCTCTGTCCTTAGACCCTCTGTCCTCAGACCCTCTGTCCTCAGACCCTCTGTCCTTAGACCCTCTGTCCTCAGACCCTCTGTCCTTAGACCCTCTGTCCTTAGACCCTCTGTCCTCAGACCCTCTGTCCTTAGACCCTCTGTCCTCAGACCCTCTGTCCTCAGACCCTCTGTCCTCAGACCCTCTGTCCTTAGACCCTCTGTCCTTAGACCCTCTGTCCTCAGACCCTCTGTCCTTAGACCCTCTGTCCTCAGACCCTCTGTCCTCAGACCCTCTGTCCTTAGACCCTCACATCGTACAAGGAAACACTTCCAGAGAAACCCCACAGTTTAAAGGGAACATGGGAGAAAGCTCAGACAGAGCAACAGAGGAGGGATCCCTCTCCCAGGACGGACAGACGTGCAATAGATGCCGTGTGTAAATCCAAGAGATAATACATTTCACAGCATAGAGACCGAATGTTAGGAAATGCATGTGTCTGTAATAAGAAGATGAATCCACGATGATGTCAGCTACAATCCTGTGGGAGCCATGGACCGCAGAGACAGGTTCAGCCACGACCCGAAGTCCAGGACTCAGATCCAGGACTCAGGATAGAGGATCCAGGACACAGGACCACAGCAGGAGGATCAGCCTCGACTCAGTATCCCGGCGTATATATGGACACAAAAAAGAGATTTGGGAGAAACTGGGTTGATCGGAACATGAGAGTACACAGGTACAAACAGCCAGAAAGACGGAGTAAGGTGCCCCCCCCAACAGTCCAAGCCTATAGCAGCTAAACTAACGTGTCTACACGATTCACAACTAATCCAGAACTGATCCAGAACTGACCCAGAACTGATTCAGAGCTGACCCAGAACTGACCCAGAACTGATCCAGACCTGATCCACAACTGACCCTCCGTCAGACTGAAAGGGGCGGGTCCTTGTTGTTGAGAATCCGGTTCATATTCTGAGATCTAGATTTATGATACTAATTGATACAATAATAAGATATGATCCTTTTGGTCATTTTGGGGTTTGGGTTGAATCTAAACCGGTTTGGGCTTTCAGGATATTAAGATATCCTGAAGGGGTTTAAACCAGGTTTAAACCTGGTTTCCGAGCCCCGAAACATCGAGCCTTGAGCCCCTGCAGAAGCTCTGAAGGCCTTCTCTTGAAGCACGTCTTCAGTCGTCATGTCGCAAATACACACATTAAAGAGTCAGTGAGCTAAAGAGAGTGTGTGTGTGTGTGTGTGTGTGTGTGTGTGTGTGTGTGTGTGTGTGTGTGTGTGTGTGTGTGTGTGTGTGTGTGTGTGTGTGTGTGTGTGTGTGTGTGTGTGTGTGTGTGTGGAAAACATGAAGAGCAGCATTCACACAGGAGGAGGGGTCAGGGTGTGTGTGTGGGAACCGACAATCAGAAGAATAGCAGGAAACACACATTCAGACTCACAAAAACACTGGATGTACCCCTGCGATAAGACACACACTTCCTGAATACACACACACACACACACACACACACACACACACACACACACACAGACACTCACACACACAGTCTGCTCTCCGGCAGCAGGCTGTTGATCTTCTCTCTGGCTCTGCAGTGCAGTCTGAACTTTGCTTGAATCTGTTTTAAACTTTTTTTTAAACCTGGTCCTGTAAACCTGGACCTGGTCCTGGTTCGATGTGGATTGGACTCTGATTTTGGGAAGTCTTTGGACCGGCTCTGTTTCTGGTGTCACTGGGTCTGGTTTTACATTTTCTGGATTAAATCTTCTCATCTGGACCCTGCTTCTGGTCTTGGGTCAGCCCTGGTTCTGGTTCAGGTGGGGCTGTGGACTCATGGAGGTCTGACCCGCTGTCATGCACACGATCCACCGGCTATGTCGAGGCTGCATCGCACAGAACCTGCCGCAGGTCTGAGTCCACTTCCTGTACAGAGTCCGGGTCAAAGGTTCTGGTCTCAGGGAGCACAGTTCTGTTGCTGATACGGGCCTCATCAGGTGCAGCTGGGTGGTGTAGAGTTAGGCTTTCTATGTATTCACGTTAAGAGGATGAGTAACAGAGTGAGATAGGAAGGGTCTTATGATACGATGTTACTTTATGTGTCAGATCAAGTCTGAAATGCTCCTTGCGTCACAGCAGCTCCAACATCAACAGACAAACAGACACAACACATGAAACACAAACAACTAACATTTAACATCACAGCAGGATCAGTGAGAGCAAAGCTGCTCAGAGAGCCTGCAGCGTGCATCTGATCTGGGGTCAGCTCTGTGTTTACTGAGAGGACTGACTGGAGCTCAAAGGATGCTTCAGTGTGACCTTATTGAATGGTGGACCCTGTGTCTCCATCAGATGGTAGCAGCTCATGCTCTCTGTTCAGAGCATGGGTCAGAGAGGATGTGGTTGGACAGCCTCACTGGGTTGATGAGTCATAGAGTCTCTCACAGGTGGACCAACGATCTTTGAGCAGACTTCCAGTTCTTTCTCTGTCTGTTTCAGTGCTCCATAGTCTTTGTTTTTGAGAGCTATTTTCCTGGTATTTATAACGGTTTTAACGTCCTTAGTCACAAAAGATTTATTATTTGGATAGATTTGTATTTCTTTAGTGGGAACAACTAGTTCTACACAGAAGTTAATATAGTCATTGGTAACAGTAGTTATTTCATCGAGTGAACCTTCCTGAAAAATGTCCCAATCCGTCCAATCAGAACAGGCTTTCAACTGTTCCCTACTTTCATTTGTCCATGTCCTTATTACTTTCTTTTCTGGTTGACTTCCCTTGAGTTTGGTCTTATACACTGGTATCATATTCACAACATTATGATCAGAGTTCAGTATTGGTGGTCTGTATTTAGACACAGAGGCTCCTTTATCATTAACAAAGCATTTGTCCAGGATATTGTCTTTCCTGCTGTGATCCCTAACACACTGCTGGAACCCAGGTAACACAGTCTCCAGGCGACATTGCTTCATGTCCCGAGCACTATTGCCGGTGCATCGGGGTGGCTGAGTTGCAGCTCGTGAACACAGTGTCCTCTACTGCTGAGAGGCACGTAAACAACAAACAGTGAAATACACCCAAATTCTCTAGGCAGATAAAAGGGTCTTAACGTCATGCCGAGAATTTCTACGTTGGGATTGCAGGTTTTACATTTTACTGAGTATGATCGGCACCACAGATCATTAATATACACACAAATACCGCCTCCTCTGGTTTTCCCCGAGTTCGCATCCCTGTCTGCTCGAACAAGGGTGAGTCCGGGTACTTCAAAGAGAGATTCAGGCATCGTAGATTGTCGCCAACTTTCCGTGAAACACAATAAAGAGGCCTCGAGAAATTCATGACAGTACCTTGTGTATGTCCTTAGTGTGTCCACGTTGTTGCTCAATGACCGCAGGTTTGTGAGAATGATGGATGGAAGTGGTGGCCGGCTGAATCTCCGCCGTATTCTGAACGCCTCGTCTCCTTCCCCGTCTCTTTTTCCTGATGTGTCTAAGCGGCTCCCGAGGGATTTCATCCAATATCGCAGAGCACAGACGGCTTGGTGTATTCGAAGGAGGCCGATCGCATTGTAGCTCTGGCATAGCCTCGCGGCTGTAGCAGCGCAGAGGCCGGGGCTCCTCGCCATACCTGTTCGTGCTGTGGCTCAGGTGTGTTTTGAAAAGTTGAATGGCCAGACATGGTCTGCAGAAGGCAAAAGTAATCCACAGGATCAAAAGCATGGTCTCTCAAAAATGATGTTTCATACAGACAAACAACGTTTAGACAATAATTAGCCCAAAACAAACAAAACACAAGACAGACGGAGCAGCTGAGACGCGGTGCGCAGCCGAGCAGCGCACTTCACGCAACGAATGTGTCTTCAGGTCTAGAAGGGTAGGGGTCCCAGAGTCCTCTGGTCTCTGGTAGGTCTGTTATATATTCTGCAGGTGATAGAGGGCAGCCTTAGTACTGGTTTTAATGTTGAGATTCAGGTCAGAGTCTAGGACTTAGTACTGGGTCCAGTGGACCTGGTTCCTGAAGCTCAGTAACCAATCAGCTCTCTGTCCTTCAATCAGCTGTCTGATGTCTGGTGCTCTCACTAACCTCATGCCTCTTCTGATTGGCTGCTCAGTGTGATGTCAATGCAGGCTGCTGGTCATTGTGTGTGTGTGTGTGTGTTAATGTTTGATTTCTTCAGGTTGAAGGCAGATGCACTTCACATCTTTATGTTTGTCAGAGCGCCATCAATAATTCACACAGATTAAAACTGGATGAACTGAGAAACTGTAACTGTCAGAAGAAGTGTGTGTGTGTGTGTGTGTGTGTGTGTGTGTGTGTGGTGTGTGTGTGTGTGTGTGTGTGTGTGTGTGTGTGTGTGTGTGTGTGTGTGTGTGTGTGGTGTGTGTGTGTGTGTGTGTGTGTGTGTGTGTGTGTGTGTGTGTGTGTGTGTGTGTGAACAGGGTCCCTGTATTCTTTGCTGTTCACACAGTAGGTGTGTGTAGCCTGAGAGGCCAAACGCAGGGCACCGGAACCCCTCTGCTGCTTCAGAAGGTGTTTTTGAGCCCTCAGTTCTGACTGCAGGAGAGAATCATCACTAGCCCCGCCTCCCTTTTTGAAAGAAGGGGTTAGAGGAGCAGAATAAGTGTAAACTGATGGTGTGAACAGCAGCCAGAGGGATATAATAACTTCAGTGTTAGCATTAGCATTCACTGAGCATGTGAACCCTCTGACCACCCCCCCCCCCCGCTGTTTTTAATATCAGCCTGTCAGTCTGAACTCAGGGACATTTACCTTCCTTTGTGTAGAGCTGAAGACCTTTTCCTCTGTCTCTGTTTGCACAGTCATGGTTACAGTCACCCCCCCACCCCAGAAACCACTACCCCCACAGGAAAAGCCTCAACTTTAAGGCAACCTTCACATTAACTCCCCCCCCCCTTTACTTTCCTCTCAATTCTCCAGTGATCAAACAACTAGAGAAGTCCTGTTGAAAGTGTATATTAATGTGTGTGTGTGTGTGTGTGTGTGTGTGTGTGTGTGTGTGTGTGTGTGTGTGTGTGTGTGTGTGTGTGTGTGTGTGTGTGTGTGTGTGTGTGTGTGTGTGTGTGTGTGTGTGTGTGTGTGTGTGTGTGTGTGTGTGTGTAGGTGAGTGTGTCTCGAGGGGACGATGGCTTTGGCTTCACGATCTGCTGCGACGCTCCGGTGAGAGTCCAAGCTGTGGAGCCCGGTAAGGAACTATAACTATGCCAGGCATCAATATCATATATCCTTTAATATAGCAGGTAAAAGTCTCATTGAGATTTAAATCTGTTTTTCATGAGCGACCTGGCCACGAGGGCAGCATGAACAAAATTACAACAACTGAACACAAAACAATTCAGGCGGACGAAAACAGCTGTAAAACAGAGATGAAATGGCACATGAACACATGTCTACCAGCTGTTTCCACAGTCCTCACTGTAGGAACCAGCATCTGCCATATGAGACCCAACCAATTGGAATAATACCAATAATATAAATTCTGGACCTGTCTGCTGCATTCGACACGGTGAACCATCAGATCCTCCTTCGCACTCTCCAAGAACTTGGATTTTCAGGCTCTGCACTTTCCCTCCTCACCTCATACCTCAAAGACCGCACCTACAGGGTTACTTGGAGAGGGTCCAAGTCCGAGCCTTGTCAATTAAATACAGGGGTCCCTCAGGGCTCTGTTCTTGGTCCCCTCCTCTTCTCCTTGTACACAAACTCGCTCGGATCAGTCATTAGCCCGCGTGGTTTTTCATACCACTGCTACGCTGACGACACCCAATTAATTCTGTCCTTTCCCCGCTCAGAGACCCAGGTCGTCGCACGCATCTCTGCTTGTCTAGCTGACATCTCTCAGTGGATGTCTGCTCATCACCTCAAGCTCAACCTTGACAAGACTGAGCTGCTTTTCCTTCCGGGAAAAGATTGTCCCACTCTTGACCTAACAATCAACATCGGCACCTCTGTTGTTTCCCCGACTCAGATTGCAAGGAATCTGGGTGTGACCCTAGATAACAACCTGTCCTTCGCTGCAAACATCGCTGCTACAACCCGTTGCTGCAGATACACGCTTTACAACATCAGGAGGATGCGTCCCCAGCTGACCCAGAAAGCCACGCAGGTTCTGGTCCAGGCTCTCGTCATCTCACGCCTAGACTACTGCAACTCCCTCCTGGCTGGTCTACCTGCATGTGCCATCCGACCTCTGCAGCTCATCCAGAATGCAGCTGCTCCTCTGGTCTTCAACCTTCCTAAATGTTCCCACTCCGCTCCTCCGCTCCTCCGCTCCCTCCACTGGCTTCCGGTAACTGCTAGAATCCACTTCAAGACCCTGGTACTTGCGTACCATGCTGCGAATGGATCTGGCCCTTCCTACATCCAGGACTTGGTTAAACCGTACACCCCAGCACGTGCACTCCGCTCTGCATCAGCCAAACAGCTCGCTGCACCCTCACTGCGAGGGGGACCCAAGTTCCCATCAGCAGAAACACGTGGGTTTGCTATCCTGGCTCCAAGATGGTGGAATGAGCTCCCATTGACATCAGGACAGCAGAAAGCTTACACACCTTCCAGACTGAAAACTCATCTCTTTCGACTCCACTTCGAGCGATAGAACTATTAACAAAGCACTTATATACTAATAAAGGACTGGCTTACCTAAAGCCAGTTGAGTAGCACTTGAAATGTTTGGCTCTATGAAACCTGATGTACTTTATGATTCTGTTTTCTTCAAGGTTGTGTCTTCCTGGTCGAACGCACTTATTGTAAGTCGCTTTGGATAAAAGCCTCAGCTAAATGCAATGTAATGTAATGTAATAATAATACTATGTGATGTCCTCAGGAGGCCCAGCCCAGGCTGCCGGGCTGCGTCAGGGCGACTCGGTCCTGCAGCTGGACTCACTTCCTGTAGAAACCTGGCAGTGCGTCGACCTCGCCCACGCCATCAGGTAACCCCCCAGAGTCTCACTTCCTGTTTCCTGTCTCTCTTTATTTACATTTAACTGTGTGTGTGTGTGTGTGTGTGTGTGTGTGTGTGTGTGTGTGTGTGTGTGTGTGTGTGTGTGTGTGTGTGTGTGTGTGTGTGTGTGTGTGTGTGTGTGTGTGTGTGTGTGTGTGTGTGTGTGTGTGTGTGTGTGTGTGTGTGTGTGTGTGTGTAGGAGCTGCTCCTCTCAGATATTGTTGGTGGTGTGGAGAGGGTTACCTGAGCTCCGCCCTCACAGCCAGGTGAGTGTGTGTCATGTCTAATATTCATAAAACTAAGTTACAGCCGCTTTGCTAACCTCAGCTAAGTTACAGCTAGTGTGCTAACCTCAGCTAAGTTACAGCTAGTGTGCTAACCTCAGCTAAGTTACAGCTAGTGTGCTAACCTCAGCTAAGTTACAGCTAGTGTGCTAACCTCAGCTAAGTTACAGCTAGTGTGCTAACCTCAGCTAAGTTACAGCTAGTGTGCTAACCTCAGCTAAGTTACAGCTAGTGTGCTAACCTCAGCTAAGTTACAGTTAGTGTGCTAACCTCAGCTAAGTTACAGCTAGTGTGCTAACCTCAGCTAAGTTACAGCTAGTGTGCTAACCTCAGCTAAGTTACAGCTAGTGTGCTAACCTCAGCTAAGTTACAGCTAGTGTGCTAACCTCAGCTAAGTTACAGCTAGTGTGCTAACCTCAGCTAAGTTACAGTTAGTGTGCTAATCTCAGCTAAGTTACAGCTAGTGTGCTAACCTCAGCTAAGTTACAGCTAGTGTGCTAACCTCAGCTACGTTACTGCTAATGTGTTAACCTCAGCTAAGTTACAGCTAGTGTGCTATCCTCAGCTAAGTTACAGCTAGTGTGCTAACCTCAGCTAAGTTACAGCTAGTGTGCTAACCTCAGCTAAGTTACAGCTAGTGTGCTAACCTCAGCTTAGTTACAGCTTGTGTGCTAACCTCAGCTACGTTACTGCTAATGTGCTAACCTCAGCTAAGTTACAGCTAGTGTGCTAACCTCAGCTAAGTTACAGCTAGTGTGCTAATCTCAGCTAAGTTACAGCTAGTGTGCTAACCTCAGCTAAGTTACAGCTAGTGTGCTAACCTCAGCTAAGTTACAGCTAGTGTGCTAACCTCAGCTAAGTTACAGCTACTGTGCTAACCTTAGCTACGTTACTGCTAGTGTGCTAACCTCAGCTACGTTACTGCTAGTGTGCTAACCTCAGCTAAGTTACAGCTAGTGTGCTAACCTCAGCTAAGTTACAGCTAGTGTGCTAACCTCAGCTAAGTTACAGCTAGTGTGCTAACCTCAGCTAAGTTACAGCTACTGTGCTAACCTTAGCTACGTTACTGCTAGTGTGCTAACCTCAGCTACGTTACTGCTAGTGTGCTAACCTCAGCTACGTTACTGCTAGTGTGCTAACCTCAGCTACGTTACTTCTACTGTGCTAACCTTAGCTACGTTACTGCTAGTTTTAGCTGATGTCTCCTCCCGGTCTCCTAGACAACAGGCAGGAAGCTGCTGCC
The DNA here is from genome assembly GCA_028583405.1 of Pogonophryne albipinna. Classification (NCBI taxonomy): domain Eukaryota; kingdom Metazoa; phylum Chordata; class Actinopteri; order Perciformes; family Artedidraconidae; genus Pogonophryne; species Pogonophryne albipinna. The sequence continues at coordinate 5,061,620 of JAPTMU010000024.1, read as the reverse complement.
TCACCCCGCCCACAGTAAACATGGCTGCCGCCGGGGTCAGGGGTCAGGGATCAGGTCCGGCCTGGGAGCTCTGGGCTCGCTGTGGAGGGACAGGAAGGACCATCAGGACCATCAGGGCCATCAGAATCATCAGAACCATCAGGACCACCAGGACCACCAGGATCACCAGGACCATCAGGACCACCAGGACCATCAGGACCACCAGGATCACCAGGACCACCAGGACCATCAGGACTATGCACCTCGCGCCGCCACACTGAAGGGAACCCGTGTGACATCATCACACGGAGACAATTACATCATCCTGTCAGCTGTCGATCCTGGGGGACAGGTGAGTCAGGGGGCGGGGCTTAACAATGGGGCGGCGCCTACTGAAGACTGTTTTATGCTGATATTAATAATATAAGGTGTGTGTGTGTGTGTGTGTTTCAGCTGCTGCAGTCAGTTTATCAGGACGGGGAGGGGGCCATCGGTAAGGTCATCATATATATAAACAATAAATAAATGTATTACATTATACTATAAGTAATATATAATATTATAATATTTGATGATATAAATAAGTAATGAATAATCTTCTGTAGGCCGGCTGTACCAGACCCACCCCAGCAGGGGGCAGCACCTCCTGCCGGACCCTCGCCCCTTCACTTGCACGCTGCCCCCCCCCACCTCCACTTCATCCAACCATCCCGGTAACTACGGCAACTACCAGAACTGCACCATCGTCCAATCACACGTGCCCTGCTCCTACGGGCCCTACAGCAGCCCCGCCCCCAAAACACTCATCTTCCCTGTGTTTGTGCAGGTCAGAAACCCCCCTGTGGTTGTTGTTGTTGTTTATACATGTTGTTGTTTATCCATGTTTTTGTTTCCATGAAGGCTTCTCATTTCTCTAACTCCCCTCCTCGACTCCCCTCCTCGACTCCTATCCTCGTGTCTTAGTCCCGCCCACAGGAGATGTGAGCGGAGGAGTCGAGGAGGGGAACCGAGGAGAGAGGAGTCGAGGAGAGAGGAGTCGAGGAGAGAGGAGTTGAGGAGAGAGGAGTCGAGGAGAGAGGAGTTGAGGAGAGAGGAGTTGAGGAGAGAGGAGTCGAAGAGGGGAGCCGAGGAGCGGTCATTTTAAAGAGACGTCCATTAATGATGACAGGAGGCACAGCAGCCCTCTGTCTGATGGACAGATGAGTTCATGACCACTTTGATTCATTCACAGTGCGGAATAATGAGACAATAACAGGCTACAGATGAGGACACACACACACACACACACACACACACACACACACACACACACACACACACACACACACACACACACTGTACCACACACACACACACACACACACACACACACACACACTGTAATAACGTAACACAATCAGAGACTGGGGCCCTTTCTCATTTCATCAAATCCCCCTCCTCGACTCCTCGACTCCTCGACTCCTCGGTCCTCCGGTAGTGACCCGGAAATGAATTTCAGCGCGCCATGTTGAAGGACATCTCATTTCTCTAAATGCACTTCGAGGACCGAGGATCGAGGAGGCTCTCTGGAGGAGCTCTAAGAGAGGAGAGAGGAGAGAGGAGAGAGGAGCTCTAACCGAGGAGAGAGGAGAGAGGAGAGAGGAGAGAGGAGCTCTAACCGAGGAGAGAGGAGAGAGGAGAGAGGAGAGAGGTCCTCTCTCCTCTCTCCTCTCTCCTCCTCGATCCTCGGTCCTCGAAGTGCATTTAGAGAAATGAGATGTCCTTCAACATGGCGCGCTGAAATTCATTTCCGGGTCACTACCGGAGGACCGAGGAGTCGAGGAGTCGAGGAGTCGAGGAGGGGGATTTGATGAAATGAGAAAGGGCCCCAGTCTCTGATTGTGTTACGGTATTACAGTGTGTGTGTGTGTGTGTGTGGTACAGTGTGTGTGTGTGTGGTACAGTGTGTGTGTGTGTGTGTGTGTGTGTGTGTGTGTGTGTGTGTGTGTGTGTGTGTGTCCTCATCTGTAGCCTGTTATTGTCTCATTATTCCGCACTGTGAATGAATCAAAGTGGTCATGAACTCATCTGTCCATCAGACAGAGGGCTGCTGTGCCTCCTGTCATCATTAATGGACGTCTCTTTAAAATGACCGCTCAGAGGAGAGGAGTTCTCCTTTCTCTAACCGCCTGCTGCTTCCCCTCCTCTCTCCTCGGTTCCCCTCCTCTCTCCTCGCTTCCCCTCCTCGACTCCTCTCTCCTCGACTCCTCTCTCCTCAGTTCCCCTCCTCGGCTCCTCCGCTCGCATCTCCTGTGGGCGGGACCAAGTCTCGAGCATAGGAGTCGAGGAGGGGAGTCGAGGAGGGGAGTTAGAGAAATGAGAAAGGGCCTGGATAACCCCCCATGTTTTTTCTGTGTTGTTGTTTACATGTTGTTGTTTTTGTTTCAGCCTCTGGATCTGTGCAGTCCTGACAGAACCCTGCTGATGTCTGAGGAGATGATTCTCCACCAGGACAACCAGCTGCCTGCACGGGTAAATACAGTGTGAACACAAACACACTGTGAACACAAACACACTGGCCCGTTCTCATTTCAGCAAATCCCCCTCCTCGACTCCTCGACTCCTCGACTCCTCAGTCCTCCGGTAGTGACCCGGAAATGAATTTCAGCGCGCCATGTTGAAGGACATCTCATTTCTCTAAATGCACTTCGAGGACCGAGCATCGAGCATCGAGGAGGCTCTCTGGAGGAGCTCTAACCGAGGATACACTGATGGGTCCTCCACGGTCCTCCACGGCTCCTTCGTGGATGCATTTCCGGCAACAGAGATGTTTCAAAGAGTCGTGACGCACGGCCGGACTGATCTCAGCCAATCACAGCTCTGCATGCATCCCCTGGATATTACTTTATTAACTGCTCTCATCGTGACGCGATGTTTCCAGAGAGAACAGCTGAGAGGTCCGTGCAGAAAGCAGAGCAGTGTGTATAATATATATCACTCAGTAGAACAGGCCTACTCTCTTTGCTGTAGTTTAGTAGATATCTACAAACAAAGAGTCCAGATGTTTCTAAGACCATTTAGTGCTTCACAAAATAAAATACACATATATATCGAATATATATATATGTATATATAAATATATACATATATATATATATATGTATATATTTATATACATATATATATATATATGTATATATTTATATACATATATATACAATTTCAGAATCAAACAGAGCACTCTCATAATAACATAACACTATCAGAGACTGGATATATCCCCCCCCCCCTCTCTGGTCGCTACAATGAGGAAAATAAATTACGGACCAAAAGTTTTATTTACAAGTATTAAAAGTAAGCAGAGGACACCAAACCAACTGAGACCTGTCTGTCCGCTGCATCTACACACACACTGTACCACACACACACACACACACTGTACCACACACACACACACACACTGTACCACACACACACACTGTACCACACTCACACACGCACCTACAGCTAACAGCCTAACAGCCGTTGTGTATTTTATTTTGTGAAGCACTAAATGGTCTTAGAAACATCTGGACTCTTTGTTTGTAGATATCTACTAAACTAAAGCAAAGAGAGTAGGCCTGTTCTACTGAGTGATATATATTATACACACTGCTCTGCTTTCTGCACGGACCTCTCAGCTGTTCTCTCTGGAAACATCGCGTCACGATGAGAGCAGTTACTAAAATAATATCCAGGGGATGCATGCAGAGCTGTCATTGGCTGAGATCAGTCCGGCCGTGCGTCACGACTCTTTGAAACATCTCTGTTGCTGGAAATGCATCCACGAAGGAGCCGTGGAGGACCGTGGAGGACCCATCAGTGTCTCCTCGGTTAGAGCTCCTCCAGAGAGCCTCCTCGATGCTCGATGCTCGGTCCTCGAAGTGCATTTAGAGAAATGAGATGTCCTTCAACATGGCGCGCTGAAATTCATTTCCGGGTCACGACCGGAGGACCGAGGAGTCGAGGAGTCGAGGAGGGGGATTTGATGAAATGAGAACGGGCCACTGTAAACACAAATACACTGTAAACACAAATACACTGTAAACACAAATACACTGTAAACACAAACACACTGTAAACACAAACACACTGTAAACACACTGTAAACACAAATACACTGTAAACACAAATACACTGTAAACACACTGTAAACACAAACACACTGTAAACACAAATACACTGTAAACACACTGTAAACACAAACACACTGTAAACACAAATACACTGTAAACACAAATACACTGTAAACACACTGTAAACACAAACACACTGTAAACACAAATACACTGTAAACACACTGTAAACACAAACACACTGTAAACACAAATACACTGTAAACACAAATACACTGTAAACACAAATACACTGTAAACACAAACACACTGTAAACACAAATACACTGTAAACACAAATACACTGTAAACACAAACACACTGTAAACACAAATACACTGTAAACACAAACACACTGTAAACACACTGTAAACACAAACACACTGTAAACACAAATACACTGTAAACACAAATACACTGTAAACACAAACACACTGTAAACACAAACACACTTTAAACACAAACACACTGTAAATATAAATAGTGTGTGTGTGTGTTTCAGGTGACGGTGTTGATCTACAGCGACCTGCTGCTCTTCACCAGAGAGGATGAAGCCGGGCGCTGTAACGTCCTGCAGAGTCCTGTGTACCTGAACACACTGCAGCTGAGAGAGGGTATACACACACACACACACACACACACACACACACACACACACACTGTGATTGTATAATAATAATAATGTATAATGTTTGTGTGTGCAGTGTCCTCTGCCCCGCTGCAGATCCACTTCCTGTCTGGCTCCCTCTGGGTCTTCAGTCTGGAGGCGTTCAGCTTCGATCAGCAGCTGAGGGTCAGCCTCTGTCTCCATGACAACATACAGCTGCAGCTGGTTGCCTCGGAGGCGGGACACACCCACCAGGTGAGACACATACCTGCAGACCCCCCTCTGGCATCAGACCCTCCCCAGTTCTGATGAGTGTAGTTAGTTTTTTTTTCTTTCAATATTTTAGACAATATTTTTAGACAATAGCAAAAACATTAGGAACAACACAACAAAACAATGACAACAAACAACAACAAAAACAGACACACAGCAACAGTAGCAACCTACTCGTGTGAGTTTATCATGTTATATTCACGCCCACAGTTGTAACACTTGAACATTCTTCCTTCATGTACACTTGGACACCAGTCCCTCACACACTCCTTCAGAGTTCCTCGCTGTGTGACGACCGCTCCGACGGCACATGAAACCATGTGTGGTTAGTTTGAACTTTAATAACCTCAATAACCCCCCTCCATCCTGTCTCTACTCCCCCCCCCCCCCCCTCCAGCTCCCGGACCTCCCCTCAGATTTCGGCCTCCTTTCTCTCGGTCGTCCCTCCCCCCCCCTCTCCCCCCTCTGTGACTCCCTCAGAGCTTCCTCTCCTTACTTCCCCACCTCTCACCTCCCCTCTCTCCCAACCTACCCCTCCTCCTCATCCCCTTGCAGGATCTTCCCCTCTCTCCTCCCTCGGCCCCCCTCCAGCATCAGGATTCCAGCCTGGAAGGAGAGGGGTGAGGGGAGGGGGGGAGAAGAGCGTCAGCAGGGGGAGGGGGAGAGTGCCTCGGAGACATCAGAGAACACCAACGCCCCCTTCATCCTGAAGGAGAGTGATGAAGAGGAGGAGCTGAGCTTCACACCTGCAGGTCAGATAACACGCTCCTATTGGCTAGCGCTCCAACACATTGTACGTGATAGACTAAGGGGCGGGACATCTCTAAGCTGTTGACCATTCACAACAGAGCCAGCCAGCTAACCAATCAGAGGAGACTGGTCTCTGGTTTCAGACAGAGGGTGAACAGAGGATGGATGTTTGTTATTAAATCATAGGCGTAGGAAGCATCCTGAATGTGGGGGGGACATTTTGAACGGGGGGTGTGGGGATGTCCTGTGTTCTGGTGCATTCTAACAGGTGGTTTGATACGTCTCTGTGGCTATACTAGCATGAGGAAAATGATGGGTACATTTTGTAATTTCATCCAGTCGTAAAGAAAGGAAACATATTTGATTATTAATTCAGAGCCGTCTTTGAATTAATAAAAAGCAGTTTAAATGCCCATTTTTTTTGTACATTTATAAACAACAATAAATATGTGTGAGTGCATTGAGAGATATTGTTGTGGAGAGTCATTTATATATAAATCGCAAAATACATTTGTGAATCCTTCTGTGAGCATTTATTAACATTGAGACTGATCTGACTCCATACAGACGTTAAGTTCACCTAGGAATGGTATCATTGACTTAAATGTTGCTCTTCTGTCTATATTGGTCACATGATGCCCCTTGACTGAAATGCTTCCTGTTCAATATCCCCACTGATTTCCTTAACACTCTGGGAGGAGAGTCCACATCACAATTTACTCTAAACTGTCATTTCCCTTTCATCACTCACCTCAGCAACGGACCTCTCTCCACTGTCCCTGTGTTCTGCCTCTGACTCACTCTCAAGCGCCTAGAGGTCAAGAGAGGTGGTGAAGTGATCATTATCTATTGAGCAGTATACTCTTTCACATTGAATCATAACAAGTCATACTGAATGAAATACAACTGACTCTAAAGTAAGTCCCAGTCTGTGACATTGGACATTTTGAAGACTCAAAGCCCCAAGCAGTAGAATATTAGCTAGTCTATGCAATGTGCACAGAAAATAAACAGTTAACTGAATACTGGGATGGAAATGGCCTATAAGCACTCAGTAAAACATAAACACACACAACAAGCTTCTGAATGATAAGAACTATAATTAAAACATAACGCACATTATCATTTTGAGAGAGAGTACCTAAGAACTCAGAAAATAATCTCTTATCGAACTGAGGCTCCAGTAAAACACACTGACTGCGCCTCTACATGGACATCATGGTGTTTACATGAGCACAGAGAGATCGGGTTATTCATGTTCCCTGTTTACATGATAAATACTAGTAACCTGGCATTTCGATGCCTTTTCTCATCTAAACTATTCAGTATTTGTATCTCTCTATCATGACGTAAAGACGAAACTCCTCTCCAGAAGTGAGACGCCGCCGCCATCACTGCTAACTGATTAACTGCTACCAGCTGATTACTTACTTTGCTCTTCTTTAAAAGGTTCTTATGTCCATGTTGTCTGGGGGAGAAAACATATCAAACCAAGAGATCGTCAGCTTTGATTTTCGCTGTATTAACAATGTCCTGAACACTTGGTGTGTGTGCCTTACCTCCGCTACCGGCATCGCTTCATACAACAGGTCTGAGCTGTCCAACTATGGCAACACTCCTTGAACATGCGCGCACTATGTGAGAATCTGCCTTGGTACAAAGTAGCAGTGAAAACATGGTACGGAGTTTCATTGATTTGGGCATTCTCTCAATAAGCAAGTGGAATGGAGTTGATAGTGAAGCACTGACACAGCGCTCTACAACGTGCGGCGAGTGGAGAGACCGATTCACGGACTTTCCACATGGTAAAAGTGGGGGGGTCTAAACGAATTATTTGAAAAAGAGGGGGGGACTTGTGCCACCCTCATATAATGGCTGCGACGCCCATGTATTAAATACATGTATTTTCTCAGTTTATTGTAAATGTTTGATCTCAGCTGGACTCTAGTCTGTCCCCCTGTGAGACCCCCCCTCTCAATGAGAAACTGGAGTCCTCCTCCAACCGAGCAACATGAATATATATAGGACAAAGAACAGATCAAACAGTGCAGAATAGTCTACACGTACATGGAATATGATATAGAGATACATAATTAGCAAGATGCAAGCAGATGAATGTCTATGGATGTTCTTTAAAAAGTTCAGGTGTTTAATAGTCTCATGGCCTGTGGGATGAAACCGCCTCTGTGTCACAGCTGGACGGCAAGGTACGCAAGACCCAAATGCCGAAGTTTGGTTGAAAGCACAGGGGGGAGGGAGGAGAAACACAGGGGGGAGGGAGGAGAAACACAGGGGGGGGGGAGGAGAAACACAGGGGGGGAGGGAGGAGAAACACAGGGAGGAGAAACACAGGGGGGGAGGGAGGAGAAACACAGGGGGGAGGGAGGAGAAACACAGGGGGGGAGGGAGGAGAAACACAGGGGGGGGGGAGAGAAACACAGGGGGGGAGGGAGGAGAAACACAGGGAGGAGAAACACAGGGGGGGAGGGAGGAGAAACACAGGGAGGAGAAACACGGGGGGGAGGGAGGAGAAACACAGGGGGGAGGGAGGAGAAACACAGGGGGGGAGGGAGGAGAAACACAGGGAGGAGAAACACAGGGGGGAGGGAGGAGAAACACAGGGGGGGAGGGAGGAGAAACACAGGGAGGAGAAACACAGGGGGGAGGGAGGAGAAACACAGGGGGGGGAGGGAGGAGAAACACAGGGGGGGAGGGAGGAGAAACACAGGGGGGAGGGAGGAGAAACACAGGGGGGGAGGGAGGAGAAACACAGGGGGGTGGGAGGGAGGAGAAACACAGGGGGGGAGGGAGGAGAAACACAGGGGGGGAGGGAGGAGAAACACAGGGGGGAGGGAGGAGAAACACAGGGGGGGAGGGAGGAGAAACACAGGGAGGAGAAACACAGGGGGGGAGGGAGGAGAAACACAGGGAGGAGAAACACAGGGGGGGAGGGAGGAGAAACACAGGGAGGAGAAACACAGGGGGGAGGGAGGAGAAACACAGGGGGGAGGGAGGAGAAACACAGGGGGGGAGGGAGGAGAAACACAGGGAGGAGAAACACAGGGGGGAGGGAGGAGAAACACAGGGGGGGAGGGAGGAGAAACACAGGGAGGAGAAACACAGGGGGGGAGGGAGGAGAAACACAGGGGGGGAGGGAGGAGAAACACAGGGGGGAGGGAGGAGAAACACAGGGGGGGAGGGAGGAGAAACACAGGGGGGAGGGAGGAGAAACACAGGGGGGGGGGAGGAGAAACACAGGGGGGGAGGGAGGAGAAACACAGGGAGGAGAAACACAGGGGGGGAGGGAGGAGAAACACAGGGAGGAGAAACACAGGGGGGGAGGGAGGAGAAACACAGGGAGGAGAAACACGGGGGGAGGGAGGAGAAACACAGGGAGGAGAAACACAGGGGGGAGGGAGGAGAAACACAGGGGGGAGGGAGGAGAAACACAGGGGGGGAGGGAGGAGAAACACAGGGAGGAGAAACACAGGGGGGAGGGAGGAGAAACACAGGGGGGGAGGGAGGAGAAACACAGGGAGGAGAAACACAGGGGGGAGGGAGGAGAAACACAGGGGGGGAGGGAGGAGAAACACAGGGGGGGAGGGAGGAGAAACACAGGGGGGAGGGAGGGAGGAGAAACACAGGGGGGGAGGGAGGAGAAACACAGGGGGGGAGGGAGGAGAAACACAGGGGGGAGGGAGGAGAAACACAGGGGGGGAGGGAGGAGAAACACAGGGAGGAGAAACACAGGGGGGGAGGGAGGAGAAACACAGGGAGGAGAAACACAGGGGGGGAGGGAGGAGAAACACAGGGAGGAGAAACACAGGGGGGGAGGGAGGAGAAACACAGGGAGGAGAAACACAGGGGGGAGGGAGGAGAAACACAGGGGGGAGGGAGGAGAAACACAGGGAGGAGAAACACAGGGGGGGAGGGAGGAGAAACACAGGGAGGAGAAACACAGGGGGGGAGGGAGGAGAAACACAGGGAGGAGAAACACAGGGGGGAGGGAGGAGAAACACAGGGGGGAGGGAGGAGAAACACAGGGGGGGAGGGAGGAGAAACACAGGGAGGAGAAACACAGGGGGGAGGGAGGAGAAACACAGGGGGGGAGGGAGGAGAAACACAGGGAGGAGAAACACAGGGGGGAGGGAGGAGAAACACAGGGGGGGAGGGAGGAGAAACACAGGGGGGGAGGGAGGAGAAACACAGGGGGGAGGGAGGAGAAACACAGGGGGGGAGGGAGGAGAAACACAGGGGGGAGGGAGGGAGGAGAAACACAGGGGGGGAGGGAGGAGAAACACAGGGGGGAGGGAGGAGAAACACAGGGGGGGAGGGAGGAGAAACACAGGGAGGAGAAACACAGGGGGGAGGGAGGAGAAACACAGGGGGGAGGGAGGAGAAACACAGGGGGGAGGGAGGAGAAACACGGGGGGGAGGGAGGAGAAACACAGGGGGGAGGGAGGAGACACACAGGGGGGGAGGGAGGAGAAACACAGGGGGGAGGGAGGAGAAACACAGGGGGGAGGGAGGAGAAACACAGGGGGGAGGGAGGAGAAACACAGGGGGGAGGGAGGAGAAACACAGGGGGGGAGGGAGGAGAAACACAGGGGGGGCACCAGGTGAACACAATCAGGTAAGCAAGCAGGAGGGGACACAGAGACAGGAAGGGGGTTGAACACTTTTCAAAATAAAACAGGAAACCAGAGATAGATCTAGACGGGACAAAATAAAACAGGGAAAACTAATACGGATCATAACACTCTGAGTCTGGTGGTTTCAGACCTAATGCTGCGGTCCCGTCTGATGGGGGTCTTTCTAATCCTGATGGGGGTCTTTCTAATCCTGATGGGGGTCTTTCTAATCCTGATGGGGGTCTTTCTAATCCTGATGGGGGTCTTTCTAATCCTGATGGGGGTCTTTCTAATCCTGATGGGGGTCTTTCTAATCCTGATGGGGGTCTTTCTAATCCTGATGGGGGTCTTTCTAATCCTGATGGGGGTCTTTATAATCCTGATGGGGGTCTTTCTAATCCTGATGGGGGTCTTTCTAATCCTGATGGGGGTCTTTCTAATCCTGATGGGGGTCTTTCTAATCCTGATGGGGGTCTTTATAATCCTGATGGGGGTCTTTATAATCCTGATGGGGGTCTTTATAATCCTGATGGGGGTCTTTATAATCCTGATGGGGTCTAATCCTGTTTAATTTGATGATGTGGTTTATATGTTTTGTTCCAGTTCTGCGCCGCTCTCTCTCTGAGGGCTCCCTGTTGCTGGAGCCTCGATCGCCCTGCTTCCTGTCCGACTCCACCATCCACCAGCTGACCCGCCCCTCCCCAGGCCCCGCCCCCCCAGGCCCCGCCCCCTGCCGCCCCTCCATCAACACCCTGAGGAAACAGCTCACCAGAGAGGGGGCGTCTCTGCACCAGATGCTGCTGCTGCTCAACGGCACCAAGGTAAAGACCAGTACAGACCCGCAGAGACCAGTACAGACCAGTACAGACCCGCAGAGACCAGTACAGACCCGCAGAGACCAGTACAGACCAGTACAGACCAGTACAGACCCGCAGAGACCAGTACAGACCAGTACAGACCCGCAGAGACCAGTACAGACCCGCAGAGACCAGTACAGACCAGTACAGACCCGCAGAGACCAGTACAGACCAGTACAGACCCGCAGAGACCAGTACAGACCAGTACAGACCCGCAGAGACCAGTACAGACCAGTACAGACCCGCAGAGACCAGTACAGACTCATGTTAATTTATGATTTGCTGCATAAAAGGAATAAACTAAATCCTCTGTCGTACCATATTGAATTGTATCATTATATCGCCCCGAATCGCATGATGTTGAATCAAACAGGGCTGAATAGCATCGCATCGCCCGGTGCTTAAAATGTATCATTAATGTATCGTATCGTTGGCAACGTATCGAGATGCGCATCGGCCTCAGTGATGGAGATGCACATCCCTAGTACAGACCAGTACAGACCAATACAGACCAACACAGACCAGTACAGACCAGTACAGACCAATACAGACAAACACAGACCAGTACAGACCAATACAGACCAGTACAGACCAGTACAGACCAATACAGACCAACACAGACCAGTACAGACCAATACAGACAAACACAGACCAGTACAGACCAGTACAGACAAACACAGACCAATACAGACCAACACAGACCAGTACAGACCAATACAGACAAACACAGACCAGTACAGACCAGTACAGACCAATACAGACCAGTACAGACCAGTACAGACCAGTACAGACCAGCAGAAGGCTGACGGTTTTTATTTTTTTATTAGGATGCCGAGTTCGGAGACCTTCAACTTAGGAAGAAGACCAAGAGTCTGTATGTGTACACACACACACACACACACACACACACACACACACACACACACACACACACACACACACACACACACACACACACACACACACACACACACACACACACACACACACACACACACACACACACACTTCCTGTTGTCTTAGAGCTGCGGACGTCCGGAGTCACCTGCTGTTTCTACGGCGACGGAAAAACAGCACCTGTTTCCATGGCAATAGTTTGGAGAAAGCTCTGAGGAACAACAGGTAGGAAAACTGTGTTCTGAGGGGACCGCCGAAGCAGAAACCTGCTGGTTCCTGATGGTTCCTGTTGGTTCCTGCTCGTTCCTGCTGGTTCCTGCTGGTTCCTGTTGGTTCCTGATGGTTCCTGCTGGTTCCTGCTGGTTCCTGATGGTTCCTGGTGGTTCCTAATGGTTCCTGATGTTTTCTGATGGTTCCTGCTGGTTCCTGATAGTTCTTACTGGTTCTTGCTGGTTCCTGCTGGTTCCTGATGTATCCTGATGGTTACTGATGGTCCTTACTGGCTCTTACTGGTTCCTTCTGGTCCGAGTCTAAGGTAGCGTTGGTTCTGTTTTTCAGATCGCCTACACGGGAGGTCCTGAGGTGGGCCGAGAGTCTGGAGGCTCTGCTGACCAATCAGTGTAAGTTGCACCACTTCCTGTTTGTCTTTACTACCTGTTTGTCTCCGTCCATCTCTATTGGCTGATCGGCCTTCTTGCTCTCTTCTTATTGGTCAGACGGTCTGGCTGTGTTCCGTCACTTCCTGAGGTCAGAGTTCAGTGAGGAGAACCTGGACTTCTGGTTGGCTGTCGAGAGGTTCAAGAGGACATGCCCCCTCAGCAAGATGGCCGCCAGGGCTGGGAAAATCTACCAGGAGTTCGTCAGCACGGCGGCAGCGAGACAGGTGAGACATCTACCTGTAGACAGAGACAGGAGACAGGTGAGACATCTACCTGTAGACAGAGACAGGAGACAGGTGAGACATCTACCTGTAGACAGAGACAGGTGAGACATCTACCTGTAGACAGAGACAGGAGACAGGTGAGACATCTACCTGTAGACAGAGACAGGAGACAGGTGAGACATCTACCTGTAGACAGAGACAGGAGACAGGTGAGACATCTACCTGTAGACAGGAGACAGGTGAGACATCTACCTGTAGACAGAGACAGGAGACAGGTGAGACATCTACCTGTAGACAGAGACAGGAGACAGGTGTGACATCGACCTGTAGACAGAGACAGGAGACAGGTGAGACATCTACCTTTAGACAGAGACAGGAGACAGGTGAGACATCGACCTGTAGACAGAGACAGGAGACAGGTGAGACATCTACCTGTAGACAGAGACAGGAGACAGCTGAGACATCTACCTGTAGACAGAGACAGGAGACAGGTGAGACATCGACCTGTAGACAGAGACAGGTGACAGGTGAGACATCGACCTGTAGACAGAGACAGGAGACAGGTGAGACATCGACCTGTAGACAGAGACAGGAGACAGGTGAGACATCTACCGGTAGACAGAGACAGGAGACAGGTGAGACATCTACCTGTAGACAGAGACAGGTGAGACATCTACCTGTAGACAGAGACAGGAGACAGGTGTGACATCGACCTGTAGACAGAGACAGGAGAGACATCTACCTTTAGACAGAGACAGCTGAGACATCGACCTGTAGACAGAGACAGGAGACAGGTGAGACATCTACCTGTAGACAGAGACAGGAGACAGCTGAGACATCTACCTGTAGACAGAGACAGGTGAGACATCGACCTGTAGACAGAGACAGGTGACAGGTGAGACATCTACCTGTAGATGGAGACAGGAGACAGCTTAGACATCTACCTGTAGACAGAGACAGGTGAGACATCTACCTGTAGACAGAGACAGGAGACAGGTGAGACATCTACCTGTAGATAGAGACAGGAGACAGGTGAGACATCTACCTGTAGACAGAGACAGGTGAGACATCTACCGGTAGACAGAGACATGAGACAGGTGAGACATCTCCCTGTAGACAGAGACAGGTGAGACATCTACCTGTAGACAGAGACAGGAGACAGGTGAGACATCTACCTGTAGATAGAGACAGGAGACAGGTGTGACATCTCCCTGTAGACAGAGACAGGTGAGACATCTACCTGTAGACAGAGACAGGAGACAGGTGAGACATCTACCTGTAGATAGAGACAGGAGACAGGTGAGACATCTACCTTTAGACAGAGACAGGAGACAGGTGAGACATCTACCTGTAGACAGAGACAGGAGACAGGTGAGACATCGACCTGTAGACAGAGACAGGAGACAGGTGAGACATCTACCTGTAGACAGAGAAAGGAGACAGGTGAGACATCTCCCTGTAGACAGAGACAGGTGAGACATCTACCTGTAGACAGAGACAGGAGACAGGTGAGACATCTACCTGTAGATAGAGACAGGAGACAGGTGTGACATCTCCCTGTAGACAGAGACAGGTGAGACATCTACCTGTAGACAGAGACAGGAGACAGGTGAGACATCTACCTGTAGATAGAGACAGGAGACAGGTGAGACATCTACCTTTAGACAGAGACAGGTGAGACATCTACCTGTAGACAGAGACAGGAGACAGGTGAGACATCGACCTGTAGACAGAGACAGGAGACAGGTGAGACATCTACCTGTAGACAGAGAAAGGAGACAGGTGAGACATCTACCGGTAGACAGAGACAGGTGAGACATCGACCTGTAGACAGAGACAGGAGACAGGTGAGACATCTACCTGTAGATAGAGACAGGAGACAGGTGTGACATCTACCTGTAGACAGAGACAGGTGAGACATCTACCTTTAGACAGAGACAGGTGAGACATCTACCTGTAGACAGAGACAGGAGACAGGTGAGACATCGACCTGTAGACAGAGACAGGAGACAGGTGAGACATCTACCTGTAGACAGAGACAGCTGAGACATCGACCTGTAGACAGAGACAGGAGACAGCTGAGACATCTACCTGTAGACAGAGACAGGAGACAGGTGAGACATCTACCTGTAGACAGAGACAGGTGAGACATCTATCTGTAGACAGAGACAGGTGAGACATCTACCTGTAGACAGAGACAGGTGAGACATCTATCTGTATACAGAGACAGGAGACAGGTGAGACATCTATCAAATCAAATCAAGTTTTATTTATATAGCACATTTATGAAGGATGCTTGGTGGAGCCAAAGTGCTGAACATATAATAAAAATAGCCTACACTTTACAGCAAATACAACAGCACAGACCCTCTGTCCTCAGACCCTCTGTCCTCAGACCCTCTGTCCTCAGACCCTCTGTCCTTAGACCCTCTGTCCTCAGACCCTCTGTCCTCAGACCCTCTGTCCTTAGACCCTCTGTCCTTAGACCCTCTGTCCTCAGACCCTCTGTCCTCAGACCCTCTGTCCTCAGACCCTCTGTCCTCAGACCCTCTGTCCTTAGACCCTCACATCGTACAAGGAAACACTTCCAGAGAAACCCCACAGTTTAAAGGGAACATGGGAGAAAGCTCAGACAGAGCAACAGAGGAGGGATCCCTCTCCCAGGACGGACAGACGTGCAATAGATGCCGTGTGTAAATCCAAGAGAGAATACATTTACAGCATAGAGACCGAGTCTTTAGTCTCTTCTGGTGCTGGTGGTATCATTTCATCAACAGTTTTGAGTCTTACCAGCTAGCTAACACGAGAGAAAAACGTAGCTAAACTCCAAACTAAGTTGTTATTGCTGCTTATGTCCATAGATTCCACCTTTGGTGACTAAAGTAATGAGTAATGACTAAGATTACTGACTCTTGACTTACCTGAAATGTTATTTTTAGTATTTTTAAATATGAAGTCCCTCAGATCGTGTTGTTCTCCTGGTTGCTTGGCCATTGTGATGACCGTTACCTGCGCTTCTGGCATCGATCAAACAGGCGCATCACGGCGCCCTCTAGGGCACTCGCATAGTATAGCGTCAGTGACTTGGTAAAAATGTCATTGCGTGTGTGCGTGCTCACTCGCCCACAGTATTTTACTCAGAATGCGCAAAATTAATGTTGAAATAGCAGTAATACCAGTGCCACGTTCATTGATACAATTACATAAGGGATGGAAAGGGGGAATGGCAGTTTTAGAAGGGGGATGATTTTGACTGTTTTTATTTCAGGGGGAATGCCATCCCCCCTCATCCCCCCTCAACTCGAGTACTGGTTACAATACGTAACCCACCGTTCATGCAACAGGGCCTCTTTTCGACTTCCTGTTGAAAGGAAACCTATCTCCTCCCAGGATGATAGATTTGACTCTCTATTGCCCCTGAATGGAGGAGGGACGCTGCAAAGCTTGAGTGAGTAACCCAGTCTCAGTGTCCTGCCCCTCTACTCTGTCAGTACACAGCGTTTGTGGGGCTTCCATTCCCCACAAAACTGTGTTCAGGGGACATGCCAGCAGCTGTGGAGCCAAAGCTAAGAAGCTGTAGTATTCTCTGGTGGCCTACTCCGCTGCCAAACCTTTCCATAAGAAGGGAGTTTTGGCATGGGGGCTGACACAGAAAAGGGCCGATTTTCTACTGAGGTCCTTGAACGCACCGCGGCACGCTCCCGTGGGGCCGCGGCTCTGTCCTAATGCCGTCTCTTTGAAACGGACATTATGGTGAAAAGTGGAAATGTGGAGAGAGATGACTCTTACTCTGGGATAAATGCAATCGTTTTCACTGACTGCGTTTCTCACACCATGGGCGTCGCAGCCATTATATGAGGGTGGGACAAGTCCCCCCCACTTTTTCAAATGATTCGTTTAGACCCCCCCACTTTTACCATGTGGAAAGTCCGTGCATCGGTCTATCCACTCGCCGCACTTTGTAGAGCGCTGTGTCAGTGCTTCATATCAACTCCATTCCACTTGCTTATTGAGAGAATGCCCAAATCAATGAAACTCCGTACCATGTTTTCACTGCTACTTTGTACCAAGGCAGATTCTCCCATAGCGCGCGCATGTTCAAGGACTGTTGTCATAGGTGGACAGCTCAGATCTGTTGTATGAAGCGATGCCGGTAGCGGAGGTAAGGCAGTAAAAGGCACACACACCAAATGTTCAGGAAATGGTTAATACAGCGAAAATCAAAGCTGACGATCTGTTGGTTTGATATGTTTTCTCCCCCAAACAACATGGACATAAGAACATTTTTTTCAAAGAAGAGGAAAGTAAGTCTTCAGCTGGTAGCAGTTAATCAGTTAGCAGTGATGGCGGCCGCGGCATCTCACTTCTGGAGAGGAGTTTCGTCTTTACGTCATGATAGAGAGATACAAATACTGAATAGTTTAGATGAGAAAAGGCATCGAAATGCCAGGTTACTAGTATGTATCATGTAAACAGGGAACATGAATAACCCCATCTCTCTGTGCTCATGTAAACACCATGATGTCCACGTAGAGACGCAGTCAGTGTGTTTTACTGGAGCCTCAGTTCGATAAGAGATTATTTTCTTTAAGGTACTCTCTCTCAAAATGGTAATGTGCGTTATGTTTTAATTATACTTCTTATCATTCAGAAGCTGTTTGTGTGTGTTTATGTCTTACTGAGTGCTTATAGGCCATTTCCATCCCAGTATTCAGTTAACTGTTTATTTTCTGTGCACATTACATAGACTAGCTAATATTCTACCTACTGCTTGGGACTTTGAGTCTTCAAAATGTCCAATGCCACAGACTGGGACTTACTTTAGAGTCAGTTGTATTTACATTCAGTATGACTTGTTATGATTCAATGTGAAAGAGTATACTGCTCAATACATAATGATCACTTCACCACCTCTCTTGACCTCTAGGCGCTTGAGAGTGAGTCAGAGGCAGAACACAGGGACAGTGGAGAGAGGTCCATTGCTGAGGTGAGTGATGAAAGGGAAATGACAGTTTAGAGTCAATTGTGATGTGGACTCTCATCCCAGAATGTTAAGGAAATCAGTGGGGATATTGAACAGGAAACATTTCTGTCAAGGGGCATCATGTGACCAATATAGACAGAAGAGCAACATTTAAGTCAATGATACCATTCCTAGGTGAACTTAACATCTGTATGGAGTCAGATCAGTCTCAATGTTAATAAATGCTCACAGAAGGATTCACAATTGTATTTTGCGATGTATATATAAATGGCTCTCCACAACAATATCTCTCAATGCACAATATTGTTATTTTTGTATATAAATGTACAAAATATTGGCATTTAAACTGCTTTTTATTAATTCAAAGACGGCTCTGAATTAATAATCAAATATGTTTCCTTTCTTTACTACTGGATGAAATTACAAAATGTACCCATTAGGGATATCCCGATCACCTTTTTTTGCTCCCGATCCGATTCCGATCATTTGATTTTGACAATCTGCCGATACCGATTTTTCCCGATCCGATCTTTATGCAATGCATTAAGAGAGAAAAAGGTAATCGATAACGGCTGGTCATCCAACGCGATGCATTCAGCTATCTTGGCTGTTTTTTTGGCCTTTTCACTGTTCTGGGGCAGTTTCTCTTTCCTTTTAAAAGTCTCTGAAAGTGTCGGTTGTTTCAGTGCCGTTACCTGAGTGGTCGCTGTGTACTCGTCGTGTTGTTGTTGGTGTTTGTTTCTCAGGTGGCGTATTAGATTGGTCGTGTTGAACGTAGCTCTGTTCTTTCCACCACGCGGAACCTCCTTGCAAACATTGCATCTGGCTGTTACACTGCCCTCGCTTTCAATTTTATAATACTTCCAAACTCCTGACATTTTCTCTGTCCCAACTCCCGAGTCACCAGCTGAACGTAGCCTCTCGTTAGCTTACTGCTACTATTAGACACTGCGCCCACTCTGTTGCCAGATTTGAGAGAAATAAGCAACCAGGTCTGAAAACAAGCCCAAAAGAAGCAACACATACATGATGTTGTGTCATTTTAAACCAAAACTAAGGCCTCAGGATGACTTTAAGACGTGAACATGGTCATTTTTGTTTTGTAACATGAAATAAATAAAAAAAAAATTATAAAAAAAAAAAAAAAAAAATCCCGATCTCCGATTTTTTTCTCCCGATTCCGATCTTTTCAAAATCACGTGATCGGCTCCGATCCCCGATCACGTGATCGGATCGGGACATCTCTAGTACCCATCATTTTCCTCATGCTAGTATAGCCACATAAAAGTATCAAACCACCTGTTAAAATGCACCAGAATACAGGAAAGGCGACCCCCACACCCCCCGTTAAAAATGTCCCCCCCACATTCAGGATGCTTCCTACGCCCATGTCTCACACACACATCACTCTCTCTTGAACCCGCACAGTGTTTTGACAGCACGGTTTATTCCACTCACGTGCACGCGCCCAACTGCTGGCTCCTACACTGGAGTTTACAGAGGGGGCTGGGAGTGTGGGGCTGTGTTATTTCCTCTGGGGATGAGCAAGAAGCAGCCACGCTGCGACTACTCCTCACCCACGTAACCAAGGAGATCGATCCAAAGAGCCCTTCCGTAAACACGGGGGCTCCCGGCCCGGGAGATCAACAACACGGTCCTTTTGGAAAGTGCCATGCGGCGTGATCCCTCACCGGGATATCACACGGCAGACAACGGCGGCGGCCACGATCAAGCTACAAATAATCGCTCTGATCTGGTGAGGTGGGGGCATCTCCAGCAATGAGCGAGATGCCCAACACACCCGTGTTTATTTGCAGTCGCCTTGTCACGCGGTAGCGTGGCAGAGCTGTTTTCAGCTCCCTGCCCAGCCTGCTGCCCGCTGGGAGCAGCTGCGCTCCGCCGCCATGGTCATCACCTAGGGCGGTGGACCTCCATGGGCCGGACCCGGAAGTGCCCGACAACGGCAAACGGAGCCATCCGCCTCGCTGGAATGGCGACGTGAATGGCACCGCCTCGGCCATATCCTGGTCCCCCAAACACTCTAAGCAGAGGTGGTGGAGACCGGCGCCCGCGATCAAACCAGGGCAGGTGCATGGCCGAGCTTCCAGTGATGGTGAGTCCATTTTTCCTTCTAATCTTCGTTAGTTTAAATCTTCGGTTGTCAGCTCGTCTGAAGAGAAAAAGGATAGTGGGCGGCGGGTGTAGCCGCCTTTATATACTGTGGGCCTGCGCGCGCATTCAGGTAGGCTCGCCCCGATTGGCCGGCTACGTTTACGTAAACTCAGTAGGTGAAAGCACGCACAGCATGATAGAGAGTAGTACCCATAGAGTCCAGTAGAGGGCGGAGCCTGTGTGAAATATAACGTTAGTTTTAAATATAAGATCCAAGTTTTTAGGATTTAAGTGAAAGAGCAAGAACCAAAATGTAGGTGAAGAGGCAGAACGTATCTGCGTGAAAGCACTCTCATTAGGTCATTTTATCAGCTATAAGCTTTATCAAAAGAAAGGTCTTAAGCGTACTCTTAAAACGGAAAGGCTGTTGGCCACCCGAACACAAACTGGAAGCTGATTCCACAAAAGTGGAGCTTGATAAGAAAAGGCAAGAAGGCCAGAGAGAAAAAGTGAGTTTTAAGTGTTGATTTAAAAAAAAAAAACAGGGTCTGGGCCGACCTCACATAGAGGGGCAGAGTGTTCCAGAGCCTGGGGCCAGCCGCTGCGAAGGCTCGGTGCCCTCGGGTTTTAAGCCTGGTCTTAGGCGCTATCAACAGCAGCTGATCAGCCGACCTTAAGGCTCTGCCTGGGGTGTAGCGATGGAGGAGTTCAGCTATATAGGCCGGAGCCAGCCCATTTCGGGCTTTGAAAACAAATAAAATGATTTTAAAATCTATTCTGAACCGAACTGGAAGCCAGTGCAGTGAGGCCAGAATTGGGGTGATGTGGTCACGCTTCTTATGGCCAGAGAGAAGAAGCTGCGTTCTGCACTAGCTGCAGGCGTCTAATTGAGGCCTGGTCCATACCCACATACAGAGCATTGCAGTAATCCAGTCTCGAGGTAACAAAGGCGTTAATAACCCTTTCTAGGTCTTTAAAAGATAAAAACGACTTGGTCTTGGCCAATAGTTGTATTTAAAAAAAGCAGGATTTGACTACAGTGCTGACCTGCTTAATCAAATTTAAAAGTGCTGTTGAAGGTCACTCCAAGGTTCATGACAGAGGGGAGGATGTTTTTATTGAGGGAGCCCAGAATATCAACCGGAGAGGCTGGAGGTCGGGGTCCAAAAAAGATGACCTCGGTCTTGCTCTCGTTGAGGGTGAGGAAGTTTTGGCTCAGCCAGGATTTAATCTCTGTTAAGCAGTCCTTCAACTGCTGTAGTGAGTTGGCATTTTGATTGAGAGGCAGATAAATCTGTACATCATCAGCGTAACAATGGGAGGGGATGTTGTGTTTTGTGAGAATTGAGCCTAGGGGCAGTATGTACAGTAGAAAAAGGATGGGGCCCAGAATCGAGCCTTGGGGAACCCCACAGGTAAGAGGGGCTTTGGCAGAGGAGAAGACACCTAGCTGCACTGAGAAGCAGAGCCTGTGATGCCTGCGGACTGTTCAAGCCGTGACAACAGGATGCTATGGTCCACAGTGTCAAAGGCAGCTGTCAGGTCCAACAGCACCAGGACAGCTGAGCTACCTGAGTCGGCGGCTAAGAGCAGATCATTAACAACTCTTCAAAGGGCTGTTTCAGTACAGTGCATGGGTTTGAAGCCAGACTGAAACTACCTGTAGACAGTCAAGAGACAGGTGAGACATCTACCTGTAGACAGAGACAGGTGAGACATCTACCTGTAGACAGAGATAGGTGATACATCTACCTGTAGACAGAGACAGGTGAGACATCTACCTGTAGACAGAGACAGGTGAGACATCTACATGTAGACAGAGACAGGAGACAGGTGAGACATCTACCTGTAGACAGAGACAGGTGAGACATCTACCTGTAGACAGTCAGGAGACAGGTGAGACATCTACCTGTAGACAGAGACAGGTGAGACATCTACCTGTAGACAGAGACAGGAGACAGATGAGACATCTACCTGTAGACAGTCAGGAGACAGGTGAGACATCTACCTGTAGACAGAGACAGGTGAGACATCTACCTGTAGACAGACTCCAACACGAGACATGTGAGACATCTGATTGGTCCTCCGATTGGTCCTGTTAGCTGTCCTCTGATTGGTCCTGTGATCTGTCCTCTGATTGGTCATATGACCCTCTGCTATCTATCTCCAGGTCAACGTGGACTCGTCTGTCAGAGAATCAACCAATCAGGGCCTGCGTCTGGGCGCTAACCCCGCCTCCTTCCAGCAGGCCCAGGCCCAGGTCTTCGGCCTGATGGAGGGTGACAGCTACCCACGCTTCCTGAGGTCCCGCCTCTACGCCCAGCTGGCCAATCAGGGCGCACAGACAGAGTCGTCCAATCAGAGTGAAGGTGTACCTTTAGACCAATAATAAGTGAGGAGTGCTGCCCGACATCTGATTGGCTGTCCATCAGCTCCAAGAGCCGACCAATGAAACTATAGTTGCATTATGGGAAATGTAGGAGCAGTGTTTTAAATGATAGTTGCATTATGGGAAATGTAGGAGCAGTGTTTTAAATGATAGTTGCATTATGGGAAATGTAGGAGCAGTGTTTTAAATGATAGTTGCATTATGGGAAATGTAGGAACAGTGTTTTAAATGATAGTTGCATTATGGGAAATGTAGGAACAGTGTTTTAAATGATAGTTGCATTATGGGAAATGTAGGAGCAGTGTTTTAAATGATAGTTGCATTATGGGAAATGTAGGAACAGTGTTTTTAGACAAAATCTCCAAATCAGTTCTCAAGTTTTACTGAATCACATATTATTTCCATTCTTTAATATTTCCATCAGTCATCATATCCCCTCAGTCTGAAGAATATAAAGTAAATATTACATATATATATATCAGGGTTTCCGTTAGCCGGTAAAATATATTAAAAACCGGTAAATTCAAAACCTGCCGGTCAAAATGTCTGGTAATAGATAGGGATGCTCCGATCGTTTTACCGCCGATCATTATCGGCCGATATTCACTCTTAATAGTTTGATCGGTGCTCTCTATAAAGGCCGATCAGGAGAGCTGGGTCTGATCGATGTGGACATAAACGAGAGTGAAGTGTAACCGGACGAGAGAGAGAGAGAGATCAGATCAGCTGCTGAGTCTGACCGAGACACGCAGCTCTGCATAATCACCTGAAGCCCCGCCCACTGTTTAGCGCGCTGCATGAGAAACTGGGTCCTTCTCAGGTCGGTTAAATGGATTCCTTGCGTCCCTCACTTGCGTCGTTTCCCTGCCTCTAGTCTCTCCCTCCAGGGAAGCAAGGAGAGAGGAAACCACGAGAAGCAGGGAAATGAGTTTTAAGAGCAATGGGACGTCCTTTCCTCCGGAGCGTCACGTGAAGCGACGTCCGTTTGTGATGACGCTGCACAGCTGATCGTCTGGCAGCAGCTCTGTCCCCGTTGTTTCCACAAACACCCCCGCCCCCCCCCCCCCCCCCCGCCTCTGTTAGCACACATTTACTGACACAAACATGTATATCATCTGTTGTAGACCCCAATAAATAAAATAAGAGCTCATTCTCAAAAAAGATAAACGCCATTCTTAAAATGTATAAACGAACAATAGTTAGATTAATATTGATCAGAGCAGAATAGAAATAATTGAGAGAAGAAACAGAGAGATGTTATCTATCAGAACCCAGTTAGATGAACATTGGATTGCACACTGTGTGTGTTTGTGTGGATATGCAGCACATTCACATTTTAATAGACTTAATGACTGAATGGAAATGACAATAAATGAAAATGTAAAATGCAAAAAGCGATCATGAAGATGTTTCCACTAAATGAATAAAATGATTTGTGATCACGTTGTTGTTCAGATATATCACATATTTGTAACTAAATGAAACTTGAATTGAAACAAAACACGGTATAAACTGAGGAGAGACTCTCGTGAGGTTCATGTGTTTTCTTCACTCCGCTGGGAAACTGCTCTCAAGAAGCATCAGATCAGTGCATGCGCTGCATCGTCCAATCAGTGAGCGATACACAGGAAGGGGGCGGGGCGAGTGTCTGAGGATTTCATCGGAGGATGGTCTGATGGTTCCTCGGTTATCGCTCCTCCATTATCGCTCCTCCATTATCGCTCCTCCATTATCGCTCCTCCATTATCGCTCCTCCATTATAGCTCCTCCATTATCGCTCCTCCATTATCGCTCCTCCATTATCGCTCCTCCATTATCGCTCCTCCATTATCGCTCCTCCATTATAGCTCCTCCATTATCGCTCCTCCATTATCGCTCCTCGCTCCTCCATTATCGCTCCTCCATTATCGCTCCTCCATTATCGCTCCTCCATTATAGCTCCTCCATTATAGCTCCTCCATTATAGCTCCTCCATTATAGCTCCTCCATTATCGCTCCTCCATTATCGCTCCTCGCTCCTCCATTATCGCTCCTCCATTATCGCTCCTCCATTATAGCTCCTCCATTATAGCTCCTCCATTATCGCTCCTCCATTATCGCTCCTCCATTATCGCTCCTCCATTATAGCTCCTCCATTATCGCTCCTCCATTATAGCTCCTCCATTATAGCTCCTCCATTATAGCTCCTCCATTATCGCTCCTCCATTATAGCTCCTCCATTATAGCTCCTCCATTATCGCTCCTCCATTATAGCTCCTCCATTATCGCTCCTCCATTATAGCTCCTCCATTATAGCTCCTCCATTATCGCTCCTCCATTATAGCTCCTCCATTATAGCTCCTCCATTATCGCTCCTCCATTATAGCTCCTCCATTATAGCTCCTCCATTATCGCTCCTCCATTATAGCTCCTCCATTATAGCTCCTCCATTATAGCTCCTCCATTATAGCTCCTCCATTATCGCTCCTCGCTCCTCCATTATCGCTCCTCCATTATCGCTCCTCCATTATAGCTCCTCCATTATAGCTCCTCCATTATCGCTCCTCCATTATCGCTCCTCCATTATCGCTCCTCCATTATAGCTCCTCCATTATCGCTCCTCCATTATAGCTCCTCCATTATAGCTCCTCCATTATCGCTCCTCCATTATCGCTCCTCCATTATCGCTCCTCCATTATAGCTCCTCCATTATCGCTCCTCCATTATAGCTCCTCCATTATCGCTCCTCCATTATCGCTCCTCCATTATAGCATCGCTCCCATTATCGCTCCTCCATATCGCTCCTCCATTATAGCTCCTCCATTATCGCTCCTCCATTATAGCTCCTCCATTATCGCTTCCTCCATTATAGCTCCTCCATTATCGCTTCCTCCATTATCGCTCCTCCATTATCGCTCCTCATAGCTCCTCCCATTATCGCTCCTCCATTATAGCTCCTCCATTATAGCTCCTCCATTATCGCTCCTCCATTATCGCTCCTCCATTATCGCTCCTCCTTCTAGCTCCTCCATTATCGCTCCTCCATTATCGCTCCTCCATTATAGCTCCTCCATTATCGCTCCTCCATTATAGCTCCTCCATTATAGCTCCCTCCATTATCGCTCCTCCATTATCGCTCCTCCATTATCGCTCCTCGCCCTCCATTATCGCTCCTCCATTATCGCTCCTCCATTATCGCTCCTCCATTATAGCTCCTCCATTATAGCTCCTCCATTACTCGCTCCTCCATTATCGCTCCTCCATTATCGCTCCTCCATTATAGCTCCTCCATTATCGCTCCTCCATTATCGCTCCTCCATTATAGCTCCTCCATTATAGCTCCTCCATTATAGCTCCTCCATTATCGCTCCTCCATTATCGCTCCTCCATTATCGCTCCTCCATTATAGCTCCTCCATTATCGCTCCTCCATTATAGCTCCTCCATTATAGCTCCTCCATTATCGCTCCTCCATTATCGCTCCTCGCTCCTCCATTATAGCTCCTCCATTATCGCTCCTCCATTATAGCTCCTCCATTATAGCTCCTCCATTATCGCTCCTCCATTATCGCTCCTCCATTATAGCTCCTCGCTCCTCCATTATCGCTCCTCCATTATCGCTCCTCCATTATAGCTCCTCCATTATAGCTCCTCCATTATCGCTCCTCCATTATCGCTCCTCCATTATAGCTCCTCCATTATCGCTCCTCCATTATAGCTCCTCCATTATCGCTCCTCCATTATCGCTCCTCCATTATCGCTCCTCCATTATAGCTCCTCCATTATAGCTCCTCCATTATCGCTCCTCCATTATAGCTCCTCCATTATAGCTCCTCCATTATAGCTCCTCCATTATCGCTCCTCCATTATCGCTCCTCCATTATAGCTCCTCCATTATCGCTCCTCCATTATCGCTCCTCCATTATCGCTCCTCCATTATCGCTCCTCCATTATCGCTCCTCCATTATCGCTCCTCCATTATAGCTCCTCCATTATAGCTCCTCCATTATAGCTCCTCCATTATCGCTCCTCCATTATAGCTCCTCCATTATCGCTCCTCCATTATCGGCTCCTCCATTATCGCTCCTCCATTATCGCTCCTCCATTATAGCTCCTCCATTATCGCTCCTCCATTATCGCTCCTCCATTATCGCTCCTCCATTATAGCTCCTCCATTATCGCTCCTCCATTATAGCTCCTCCATTATCGCTCCTCCATTATAGCTCCTCCATTATCGCTCCTCCATTATCGCTCCTCCATTATAGCTCCTCCATTATCGCTCCTCCATTATAGCTCCTCCATTATAGCTCCTCCATTATAGCTCCTCCATTATCGCTCCTCCATTATAGCTCCTCCATTATAGCTCCTCCATTATAGCTCCTCCATTATAGCTCCTCCATTATAGCTCCTCCATTATCGCTCCTCCATTATAGCTCCTCCATTATCGCTCCTCCATTATAGCTCCTCCATTATAGCTCCTCCATTATAGCTCCTCCATTATCGCTCCTCCATTATAGCTCCTCCATTATCGCTCCTCCATTATCGCTCCTCCATTATAGCTCCTCCATTATCGCTCCTCCATTATCGCTCCTCCATTATCGCTCCTCCATTATAGCTCCTCCATTATAGCTCCTCCATTATAGCTCCTCCATTATCGCTCCTCCATTATAGCTCCTCCATTATAGCTCCTCCATTATAGCTCCTCCATTATCGCTCCTCCATTATAGCTCCTCCATTATAGCTCCTCCATTATCGCTCCTCCATTATCGCTCCTCCATTATCGCTCCTCCATTATAGCTCCTCCATTATCGCTCCTCCATTATCGCTCCTCCATTATCGCTCCTCCATTATCGCTCCTCCATTATAGCTCCTCCATTATCGCTCCTCCATTATAGCTCCTCCATTATCGCTCCTCCATTATAGCTCCTCCATTATCGCTCCTCCATTATCGCTCCTCCATTATAGCTCCTCCATTATAGCTCCTCCATTATCGCTCTCCATTATAGCTCCTCCATTATAGCTCCTCCATTATCGCTCCTCATTATCGCTCCTCCATTATAGCTCCTCCATTATCGCTCCTCCATTATAGCTCCTCCATTATCGCTCCTCCATTATAGCTCCTCCATTATCGCTCCTCCATTATAGCTCCTCCATTATCGCTCCTCCATTATCGCTCCTCCATTATCGCTCCTCCATTATAGCTCCTCCATTATCGCTCCTCCATTATCGCTCCTCCATTTATCGCTCCTCCATTATCGCTCCTCCATTA
The DNA here is from genome assembly GCA_028583405.1 of Pogonophryne albipinna. NCBI lineage: Eukaryota > Metazoa > Chordata > Actinopteri > Perciformes > Artedidraconidae > Pogonophryne > Pogonophryne albipinna. The sequence goes on along the minus strand of JAPTMU010000024.1, from coordinate 5,033,878 downwards.
TAGCTCCTCCATTATAGCTCCTCCATTATCGCTCCTCCATTATCGCTCCTCCATTATCGCTCCTCCATTATAGCTCCTCCATTATCGCTCCTCCATTATAGCTTCCTCCATTATCGCTCCTCCATTATAGCTCCTCCATTATCGCTCCTCCATTATCGCTCCTCCATTATAGCTCCTCCATTATAGCTCCTCCATTATCGCTCCTCCATTATA
>JAPTMU010000024.1:5018665-5023665 GCA_028583405.1 Pogonophryne albipinna | reverse complement strand
AGAACCCTTTAGACTCTAGCATTACTGAGGAAGAGCTCCTGGCTAAACTCCAGGCCCTCCAACAAAGGAAGGCCAGCGGTCCTGATGGCATTTTAAATGAAATGCTGAAATTTAGCAGCCATAAGTTCAACACTGCCATGTTGAAACTATTCAATCTCGTTCTGGGCATTGGACATTTCCCTGACATCTGGAGCAAAGGAATCATCACACCAATATTTAAAAATGGAAATAAATTTGACCCAAACAATTACCGAGGCATATGTGTCAGCAGCAACCTGGGGAAGTTATTCTGCAGCATCCTAAACAGCCGACTGCAAGACTTCCTCAGTGAACATAATGTCCTGAGCAAGAGTCAGATTGGATTTACACCACAACATCGGACTACAGACCATATATATACCCTCCACACCCTCATTAATAAACATGTTCACCAAAATAAGAAGATTTTCTCTTGTTTTGTAGATTTCAAAAAAGCATTCGACTCAATTTGGCATAACGGTCTGTTCCTGAAGTTGATTGAAAACGGTGTAGGGGGGAAAACATATGATATCATTAAAGCAATGTATACCAATAATAAATGTGCGGTGAAAATGGGCAATATGGAAACAGATTTCTTCCCCCAAAGTAGAGGGGTGAAACAGGGCTGCAGTCTCAGCCCCACCCTATTTAACATTTATATTGATCAATTTGCAAAATCATTAGAACAATCCGATATCCCTGGACTCACCCTCTCTGACACACAAATTAAATGCCTCCTGTTTGCAGATGATCTAATATTGCTAGCTCCATCTAAGGAGGCATTACAACAGCAAATGGATCATCTGCAAAGCTTCTGTCAGACCTGGGCCCTGACAGTTCATCTGGAACCCTTCTGTCAGACCTGGGCCCTGACAGTTCATCTGGAAAAGACCAGGATTATGGTCTTCCAGAAACGACCCAGGGGTCAGGGAAACCCACACCGGTTCTTACTGGGCTCCACCGACATAGAACACACACACAGCTACACATATTTGGGACTCAAAATTACTTCGACAGGAAATTTCAATCTGGCCATTAATGATCTCAGAGACAAAGGAAGAAAGGCTTTCTATGCTATCAAAAAGTCTTCAAATATAGATATACCTGTTAGAATCTGGCTCAAAATATTCAATTCAATAATAGAACCAATCATACTGTATGGTAGCGAAGTGTGGGGTCCTCTTGGAAATCAAGACTTTGATCAATGGGACAAACACCCAATAGAAACCCTACATGCGGAGATATGCAAGAGCATCCTGAGAGTCCACAGGAACACCCCCAACAATGGATGCCGAGCTGAGCTAGGCCAATTCCCCCTTTTAATTAGGATACAAAAAAGAGCAGTCAAATTCTACAACCACCTAAAAACCAGTGATCCCAACTCCTACCATTACAAAGCCCTCCATGGAGAGGAGTCCCCTCAACCAGCTGGTCCTGAGGCTCACCTCCTCTACCAGGACAAGGCCTCAGGACAGCCCTCACACAATCTGGCCCAACCAAATCATAGCTAAAGAAAAAGAAAATTACATCAACTATTGGACATGTACCACGAAAACCCAAAACAAACTTCAATGCTATTTGGCTCTAAACAGGCAGTACACGGTGGCAAACTATCTGACCGCCGTTACTGATCCCAAACTGAGGAAGACATTAACAATGTACAGACTCAGTGACCACAGCCTGGCCGTAGAGACTGGCCGACACAGGCAGACCTGGCTGCCTAGAGAAGAGAGGCTGTGTCAGCTCTGTCCTCAGAGACAGGTGGAGACAGAGAGGTGGAGACAGACAGGTGGAGACAGAGAGAGAGAGGCTGTGTCAGCTCTGTCCTCAGAGACAGGTGGAGACAGAGCAACACTTCCTGCTGCACTGTCAAACATACCAAGACATTAGAACAAAGTTCTTTACAAAGATAACATGTAAACTCCAAGATTTTGAATCACTGTCTGACCAGAATAAAATGCAACATGTACTTGGAGAAAATAGTGCCAGCAGCATAGAAGCAGCGAAATATGTGAGTGCATGTCACAGCCTAAGAGACAACAACAACACATAACAGCTGTTCCCCTCAGCTCACTCTGATTGCTCCTCTACTTCATGTGTCTTTCTTTTCTTCCTTTCTTTCTTTTTACATTTGATACTTGAGGTTTTGTAATATATTGTTGTAAATTGTTTAATGAATGAATTGTTTTTGTATTTTTTTTTCTTATCATATATCCTTGACGCTTTGGCAATATTGTTCACCTGACATTCATGCCAATAAAGCATATTGAATTGAATTGAATTGAATTGAGAGAGAGGGAGAGAGAGAGAGGGAGAGAGAGGGAGAGAGGAAAAGAGAGGATCCGTTTCTCCCGTGTTATTATTCAAAGTTAATGTAAACTTTTGAATAATGTACTTCATCTACTACAAGTAGTTTCTTTGAATGTAATAATGATGTTGTTTGTTGTTTGTGGAATGATTTATTGAAAAATGAAACTGAATTTTTCGATCTGTTACGATTATAAACTGAAGCAATATAAAAATGACTCCCATTAACTGAGTTTTAAACATCATCATATCCGGTCCTAGTCCGGTGATTACCTGCTAACGGAAACTCTGCCACACAATTCTTATTATTATTATTGAAACATGACCGGTAAGTTTCAAATGGGTCCGGTAAAATAAATTCTGTTCGGACATTTGACCGGCGAGAGAAAATCCTAGCGGAAACCCTGGTGTGCGTGTGTGCGTGTGTGCGTGTGTGTGTGTGTATGCTATCGCTGAGATTGGCCTTTAAACAAGCCCTGAACAGCGGGCGAGTCTACAAACAACGCCTGAACGTCTACGACCCAAGCCCAACACCGGCCGGAGATGTTCGTGTAGACTTCGAGCAATATGTGCGATTATTGTCAGATTGTGAGTGGACTCCTTTCCAGAGAGATGAAAGAGCGTACAGGCGGATACTGGACACAAAACTGCTCCAGGTAAGATCTAACTTTGCTGTTACTCTCGGAGGCGCAGAGAAGTGGGGCAGGCTGGTGACAATCCTGACCAGCGCTTTTTTCATTCATGGAATATTCTCCGCGACACAACGAAACTTGCGTCCCTACGGATTCCAGCTTCTGTCGCCAGAATCCTGAAGAAATTCCCTCTTTCTGCCGACTTCCCGGTGGACCTTACAGCTGACTCGCTGACACCTTGGATAGAAATGCAGCTTCGCTTCATCCGTGAGAGAATACAACCAGCGCTGCGGGCCGCCGGGACAGAGACACAACGGCAGCAAAGGAAAGTTTCCAGGAACAAGCTGGCATATCTCTGGCAACACCGCAAATCAAAGGCAATCGATATCATTTTAAATAACAGCTGTTTTCCGGAAACCCCGCCCACTGTTAGTGATACAGCCAATGTGTATAACTACTATAAAGCCAAATGTCAAACTGTGCCGAGGGCTAGGGTTAGGCCACGCCCCCTTGGTACAATTCCATTGACAGAATAGAGCCAGGCTATTTCTCAGACACCCAGGACTTTACAACAGAGGAGGTGGATGCAGTTCTGGCTTCTCTTCCTAATAACAAGGCTAGTGGATCTGATGGGGTCATCTATGAGACGCTGAGAGCTACCAGGCCCACGTCAACACAGACACTCACACACATCTTCAATGTCTGCCTGATCAATGAGAAGGTGCCTGCTTCGTGGAAAGGGGCCCTCATTCAGGATACCAAAAAAGGAAAATGTCCCAGATGATCCTTCCACTTGGCGTGACATTTCACTATTGCCCACTGTATACAAAGTCTTTATGAAGTGCCTACTCATGTGTTTTGCTTAAAAACCGGAATAGATTATTTCAAACATGGATCATCTAAATTCTACACAGTGTTTTTGGACTTTAGAGACGCGTTTGGTACACTCTCCCATGAGGTGATGTTACAAGCATTAGAGGAAATACACCTGCCTCAGCCTTTTGTGAATATTGTATCCAATGTGTACCAAGGTTCATTTCTCCAGGTTATCTGTGGGCAGCAGCTCACAGAGCCGATTGCACTGAAGGTGGGAATAAAAACTGGCTGTCCCTGGAGTGCCGTGAACTTCATCCTAGCACTCAACCAATGGATGAAGTGGATTTACCAGTGCGCTCCGCTGCATGTCCCCAAATCCTGTTCAGGGATACGCTGACGACGTGCAGGTGTCATCACGACAAGAGGATGTCATCATTAACATGCTGGCACGCACTGATGAGTTCCTCCAATGGTCAGGGCTGGAGGTGAGCTAAGTGTGCCGTACTCCATGAGCGCCGCAGTGGAGGCAACCGCTGGTATAAGGCCAAGAACGACAAGCCGCCCTCCTTTCTTGTAATGGGCCAACCCATTAAGGTGTATTCCCGTAATGAGGCCTACCCATACCTTGGCCACAGGTTTAACATCGCTGGTGAGTGGGGGGAGCAGGTCGAGGAGCTCACTGCAGAGTTTCTCCATCGTCTCCACCTGATTGACTTGACCCCCTCCCCGTCCTCATGAAGTTCCAGGCTGTGAGAGAGGTGGCTTTGGCTACAATTCAACATCTCTTTGCCAATGTACACATCCCTCTCAGGGCACTGAGAGAAATGACAAACAAAACTGTCCAGCTGGTCAGAAAGTGGGTGGGCCTCAACACACACTCCACACGGGGCATCATCTTTCTCCCATGTGGAGAGGGGGGGCTGGGAGTCCCCAATGTCGAGTGGACCTACATAGCCACCAGGCTAGCCCACCTGATCCACATGCTTAACAATGATGATGTCACCGTAAGAGAAATGGCCAGGGCCTCTCTCCTGCTGGATCTACACAGAAGGAAGATCCCCCTGGCCAGCGCAGACCAGAACAACTTCCTCGGCTTCAGGAGGAAAGACTCTGGGAAACTGGACTCTCAGGCCAAGGGCTTCGGGGTCTGACTGGCCAGATCTCAATGACCTCTGCAATCGGACTGGAGTCCAGCTGAAATGGACACGACTCAACACACAGACTGAA
>JAPTMU010000024.1:5002950-5007630 GCA_028583405.1 Pogonophryne albipinna | reverse complement strand
GTCTCGGCCACGGAATCAGAGAGTGATGATCGTAGACGGGAGATGTTCCTGAGGTGCCCCTAGGTTCAATTCTCACAAAACACAACATCCCCTCCCATTGTTACGCTGATGATGTACAGATTTATCTGCCTCTCAATCAAAATGCCAACTCACTACAGCAGTTGATGGACTGTTAACAGAGATTAAATCCTGGCTGAGCCAAAACTTCCTCACCCTCAACGAGAGCAAGACCAAGGTCATCTTTTTTGGACCCCGACCTCCAGCCTCTCCGGTTGATATTCTGGGCTCCCTCAATAAAAACATCCTCCCCTCTGTCATGAACCTTGGAGTGACCTTCAACAGCGCTTTTAAATTTGATAAGCAGGTCAGCACTGTAGTCAAATCCTGCTTTTTTTAAATACGACTATTGGCCAAGACCAAGTCGTTTTTATCTTTTAAAGACCTAGAAAGGGTTATTAACGCCTTTGTTACCTCGAGACTGGATTACTGCAATGCTCTGTATGTGGGTATGGACCAGGCCTCAATTAGACGCCTGCAGCTAGTGCAGAACGCAGCTTCTTCTCTCTGGCCATAAGAAGCGTGACCACATCACCCCAATTCTGGCCTCACTGCACTGGCTTCCAGTTCGGTTCAGAATAGATTTTAAAATCCTTTTATTTGTTTTCAAAGCCCGAAATGGGCTGGCTCCGGCCTATATAGCTGAACTCCTCCATCGCTACACCCCAGGCAGAGCCTTAAGGTCGGCTGATCAGCTGCTGTTGATAGCGCCTAAGACCAGGCTTAAAACCCGAGGGCACCGAGCCTTCGCAGCGGCTGGCCCCAGGCTCTGGAACACTCTGCCCCTCTATGTGACGTCGGCCCAGCCCAGTAAATCTACACTAAAGACACACTTCTTCTCCCTGGCCTTCCAGTCAGAGCGGAGCACGACTCCTGACTTTTCCCTGTGTTTTTTAAATATCTGTTGTAATGTATTGTTTTTTATTGTGATTGTAGTATTTATTACATGTGCAGCACTTTGGCCCGACCAAAAATCGCTTTTAAATGTGCTTTATAAATAAACTTTGATTTGACACTACAGTCAGACAGGACACACTACAGACAGACAGGACACACTACTGACAGAGAGGACACACTACAGTCACACTACTGACAGAGAGGACACACTACAGACAGACAGGACACACTACAGTCAGACAGGACACACTACAGACAGACAGGACACACTACAGACAGACTACAGACAGACAGGACACACTACAGTCACACTACTGACAGAGAGGACACACTACAGACAGACAGGACACACTACAGTCAGACAGGACACACTACAGACAGACAGGACACACTACTGACAGAGAGGACACACTACAGTCACACTACTGACAGAGAGGACACACTACAGACAGACAGGACACACTACAGTCAGACAGGACACACTACAGACAGACAGGACACACTACAGACAGACTACAGACAGACAGGACACACTACAGTCACACTACTGACAGAGAGGACACACTACAGACAGACAGGACACACTACAGTCAGACAGGACACACTACAGACAGACAGGACACACTACAGACAGACTACAGACAGACAGGACACACTACAGACAGACAGGACACACTACAGACACACTACTGACAGAGAGGACACACTACAGACAGACAGGACACACTACTGACAGACAGGACACACTACTGACAGACAGGACACACTACTGACACACTACTGACAGACAGGACACACTACAGACAGAGAGGACACACTACAGACAGAGAGGACACACTACAGACAGACAGGACACACTACAGACAGACAGGACACACTACAGACAGACAGGACACACTACAGTCAGACAGGACACACTACAGACAGACAGGACACACTACTGACAGAGAGGACACACTACAGTCACACTACTGACAGAGAGGACACACTACAGACAGACAGGACACACTACAGTCAGACAGGACACACTACAGACAGACAGGACACACTACAGACAGACTACAGACAGACAGGACACACTACAGTCACACTACTGACAGAGAGGACCACACTACAGACAGACAGGACACACTACAGTCAGACAGGACACACTACAGACAGACAGGACACACTACAGACAGACTACAGACAGACAGGACACACTACAGACAGACAGGACACACTACAGACACACTACTGACAGAGAGGACACACTACAGACAGACAGGACACACTACTGACAGACAGGACACACTACTGACAGACAGGACACACTACTGACAGACAGGACACACTACTGACACACTACTGACAGACAGGACACACTACAGACAGAGAGGACACACTACAGACAGAGAGGACACACTACAGACAGACAGGACACACTACAGACAGACAGGACACACTACAGACAGACAGGACACACTACAGTCAGACAGGACACACTACAGACAGACTACAGACAGAAAGGACACACTACAGACACACTACAGTCAGACAGGACACACTACAGACAGACAGGACACACTACAGACAGAAAGGACACACTACAGTCAGACAGGACACACTACAGACAGACTACAGACAGACAGGACACACTACAGTCAGACAGGACACACTACAGACACACTACAGTCAGACAGGACACACTACAGACAGACTACATACAGACAGGACACACTACAGTCAGACAGGACACACTACAGACAGACAGGACACACTACAGACAGACTACAGACAGACAGGACACACTACAGACAGACAGGACACACTACAGACACACTACAGTCAGACAGGACACGCTACAGACACACTACAGTCAGACAGGACACACTACAGACAGACTACATACAGACAGGACACACTACAGTCAGACAGGACACACTACAGACACACTACAGTCAGACAGGACACGCTACAGACACACTACAGTCAGACAGGACACACTACAGACACACTACAGTCAGACAGGACACACTACAGACACACTACAGTCAGACAGGACACACTACAGACACACTACTGACAGGCAGGACACACTACAGACAGACAGGACACACTACATACACACTACAGACAGACAGGACACACTACAGACAGACAGGACACACTACAGACAGACAGGACACACTACAGACAGAAAGGACACACTACAGTCAGACAGGACACACTACAGTCAGACAGGACACACTACAGACACACTACAGTCAGACAGGACACACTACAGACAGACTACAGACAGACAGGACACACTACAGGCACACTACAGACAGACTACAGACAGGCAGGACACACTACAGACAGACTACAGACAGACAGGACACACTACAGACACACTACTGACAGACAGGACACACTACTGACAGAGGACACACTACAGACAGACAGGACACACTACAGACACACTACTGACAGAGAGGACACACTACTGACAGACAGGACACACTACAGACAGACGGGACACACTACAGACAGACAGGACACACTACTGACAGAGAGGACACACTACAGACAGACAGGATACACTACAGACAGAGAGGACACACTACAGACACACTACTGACAGAGAGGACACACTACAGACAGACAGGACACACTACTGACACACTACAGACAGACAGGACACACTACAGACAGACAGGACACACTACAGACAGACAGGACACACTACAGACAGACTACAGTCAGACAGGACACACTACAGACAGACTACAGACAGACAGGACACACTACAGACAGAAAGGACACACTACAGTCAGACAGGACACACTACAGACAGACAGGACACACTACAGACAGACTACAGACAGGCAGGACACACTACAGACAGACTACAGACAGACAGGACACACTACAGACACACTACAGACAGAAAGGACACACTACAGTCAGACAGGACACACTACAGACAGACTACAGACAGACATGACACACTACAGTCAGACAGGACACACTACAGACACACTACAGTCAGACAGGACACACTACAGACAGACTACATACAGACAGGACACACTACAGACACACTACAGACAGACTACAGTCAGACAGGACACACTACAGACAGACAGGACACACTACAGACACACTACAGACAGACAGGACACACTACAGACAGACTACAGACAGGACACACTTCAGACAGACTACAGACAGAAAGGACACACTACAGACACACTACAGTCAGACAGGACACACTACAGACACACTACAGACAGACAGGACACACTACAGACATACAGACAGACTACAGACAGAAAGGACACACTACAGACAGAAAGGACACACTACAGTCACACTACAGACAGACAGGACACACTACGGACAGACTACAGACAGAAAGGACACACTACAGACAGAAAGGACACACTACAGACAGAGAGGACACACTACAGACAGAGAGGACACACTACAGACACACTACAGACACCATAAAACGTGACATCATCACCGTGATATTTGAGGAGTCCCTGGCTCAGAGACAGGTAGACTCACCTGCAGGTAACCATAGCAACAGTGTGTGACCTGTGCAGGTTACGTGGGCGTTGTGAACCGCAGTCAGAAGGACATTGACGGAAAGAAAGACATCAACGCAGCGCTGCAGGCGGAGAGGAAGTTCTTCCTGTCTCACCCCTCATACAGACACCTGGCCGACCGCATGGGGACCGCCTACCTGCAGAAGGTCCT
>JAPTMU010000024.1:4982950-4985450 GCA_028583405.1 Pogonophryne albipinna | reverse complement strand
CTGAGTTATTACTGTGTTATTACTGTGTTAATACTGTTATTAGTGTTAATACTGAGTTATTACTGTTATTACTGTGTTAATACTGTTATTAGTGTTAATACTGAGTTATTAGTGTTAATACTGAGTTATTACTGTGTTAATACTGAGTTATTACTGTGTTATTACTGTGTTAATACTGAGTTATTACTGTGTTATTACTGTGTTAATACTGAGTTATTACGGTGTTATTACTATGTTAATACTGTTATTAGTGTGTTATTACTGTGTTAATACTGTTATTAGTGTTAATACTGAGTTATTACTGTGTTATTACTGTGTTAATACTGTTATTAGTGTTATTACTGTGTTATTACTGTGTTAATACTGAGTTATTACTGTGTTATTACTGTGTTAATACTGAGTTATTACGGTGTTATTACTGTGTTAATACTGTTATTAGTGTGTTATTACTGTGTTATTACTGTTATTAGTGTTAATACTGAGTTATTACTGTGTTATTACTGTGTTAATACTGAGTTATTACTGTGTTATTACTGTGTTATTACTGTTATTAGTGTTAATACTGAGTTATTACTGTGTTAATACTGTTATTAGTGTTAATACTGAGTTATTACTGTGTTATTACTGAGTTATTACTGTGTTATTACTGTGTTATTACTGTTATTAGTGTTAATACTGAGTTATTACTGTGTTATTACTGTGTTAATACTGTTATTAGTGTTAATACTGAGTTATTACTGTTATTACTGTGTTAATACTGTTATTAGTGTTAATACTGAGTTATTACTGTGTTATTACTGTGTTAATACTGTTATTAGTGTTAATACTGAGTTATTACTGTGTTATTACTGTGTTAATACTGTTATTAGTGTTAATACTGAGTTATTACTGTGTTATTATTGTTATTACTGTTATTAGTGTTATTACTGTGTTAATACTGTTATTAGTGTTATTACTGTGTTAATACTGTGTTAATACTGAGTTATTACTGTGTTATTACTGTGTTAATACTGTTATTAGTGTTAATACTGAGTTATTACTGTGTTATTACTGTGTTAATACTGTTATTAGTGTTAATACTGAGTTATTACTGTGTTATTACTGTGTTAATACTGTTATTAGTGTTAATACTGAGTTATTACTGTGTTATTACTGTTATTAGTGTTATTACTGTGTTAATACTGAGTTATTACTGTGTTATTACTGTGTTAATAGTGTTATTAGTGTTATTACTGTGTTATTAGTGTGTTATTACTGTGTTATTAGTGTGTTATTACTGAGTTATTAATGTTATTAGTGTGTTATTATTGTGTTAATAGTGTTATTAGTGTTATTACTGTGTTAATACTGTGTTATTAGTGTGTTATTACTGTGTTATTACTGAGTTATTACTTTGTTATTACTGTGTTATTAGTGTGTTATTACCGAGTTATTAGTGAGTTATTACTGAGTTATTGCCGAGTTATTAGTGTTAATACTGTTATTAGTGTTATTACTGAGTTATTACTGAGTTATTAGTGTTATTACTGTGTTATTAGTGTGTTATTACTGAGTTATTGCCGAGTTATTAGTATTAATACTGTTATTACTGAGTTATTACTTTGTTATTACTGAGTTATTACTTTGTTATTACTGAGTTATTAGTGTGTTATTACTGTGTTATTAGTGTGTTATTACCGAGTTATTAGTGAGTTATTACCGAGTTATTAGTGAGTTATTACTGAGTTATTGCCGAGTTATTACTGTGTTATTAGTGTTATTAGTGTGTTATTACTGAGTTATTAGTGTGTTATTACTGAGTTATTACTGTGTTAATACTGTTATTACTGAGTTATTACTGAGTTATTACTGTGTTATTACTGAGTTATTAGTGTTATTAGTGTGTTATTACTGAGTTATTACTTTGTTATTACTGAGTTATTACTGTGTTATTAGTGTTATTAGTGTGTTATTACTGAGTTATTACTTTGTTATTACTGAGTTATTAGTGTGTTATTACTGAGTTATTACTGTGTTATTACTGAGTTATTACTGTGTTATTACTGTTGTTACTGTGTTATTACTGAGTTATTACTTTGTTATTACTGAGTTATTACTGTGTTATTACTGAGTTATTACTGTGTTATTACTGTTATTAGTGTTAATACTGAGTTATTACTGTGTTATTACTGTGTTAATACTGTTATTAGTGTTAATACTGAGTTATTACTGAGTTATTGCCGAGTTATTAGTGTTAATACTGTTATTACTGTGTTATTACTGAGTTATTACTTTGTTATTACTGAGTTATTACTGTGTTATTACTGAGTTATTACTGTGTTATTACTGTTATTAGTGTTAATACTGAGTTATTACTGTGTTATTACTGTGTAATACTGTTATTAGTGTTAATACTGAGTTATTACTGTTATTACTGTGTTAATACTGTTATTAGTGTTAATACTGAGTTATTACTGTGTTAATACTGTTATTAGTGTTAATACTGAGTTATTACTGTGTT
>JAPTMU010000024.1:4978265-4980765 GCA_028583405.1 Pogonophryne albipinna | reverse complement strand
TTCGTGAGGAGATGGAGAGGATCGTGACTCAACACATCAGAGACCGGGAGAGTCGCACCAAGGACCAGGTGAGGGTTAGCACGTTAGCATGTAGCAGATTAACCAAGGACCAGGTGAGGGTTAGCACGTTAGCATGTAGCAGATTAACCAAGGACCAGGTTAGGGTTAGCCGTTAGCATGTAGCAGATTAACCAAGGACCAGGTGAGGGTTAGCACGTTAGCATGTAGCAGATTAACCAAGGACCAGGTTAGGGTTAGCCCGTTAGCATGTAGCAGATTAACCAAGGACCAGGTGAGGGTTAGCACGTTAGCATGTAGCAGATTAACCAAGGACCAGGTGAGCGTTAGCACGTTAGCATGTATCAGATTAACCAAGGACCAGGTGAGGGTTAGCACGTTAGCATGTAGCAGATTAACCAAGGACCAGGTGAGGGTTAGCATGTTAGCATGTAGCAGATTAGCCAAGGACCAGGTGAGGGTTAGCACGTTAGCATGTATCAGATTAACCAAGGACCAGGTGAGGGTTAGCACGTTAGCATGTAGCAGATTAACCGAGGACCAGGTTAGGGTTAGCACGTTAGCATGTAGCAGATTAACCAAGGACCAGGTGAGGGTTAGCACGTTAGCATGTAGCAGATTAACCAAGGACCAGGTCAGCGTTAGCACATTAGCATGTAGCAGATTAACCAAGGACCAGGTGAGTGTTAGCATGTTAGCATGTAGCAGATTAACCAAGGACCAGGTGAGGGTTAGCACGTTAGCATGTATCAGATTAACCAAGGACCAGGTGAGGGTTAGCACGTTAGCATGTAGCAGATTAACCAAGGACCAGGTGAGGGTTAGCACGTTAGCATGTAGCAGATTAACCAAGGACCAGGTGAGGGTTAGCATGTAGCAGATTAACCAAGGACCAGGTGAGGGTTAGCATGTTAGCATGTATCAGATTAGCATGTAGCAGATTAACCAAGGACCAGGTGAGTGTTAGCACGTTAGCATGTAGCAGATTAACCAAGGACCAGGTGAGGGTTAGCCCGTTAGCATGTAGCAGATTAACCAAGGACCAGGTGAGGGTTAGCACGTTAGCATGTACCAGATTAACCAAGGACCATGTGAGGGTTAGCACGTTAGCATGTAGCAGATTAACCAAGGACCAGGTTAGGGTTAGCCCGTTAGCATGTAGCAGATTAACCAAGGACCATGTGAGGGTTAGCACGTTAGCATCTATCAGATTAACCAAGGACCAGGTGAGAGATTAGCTTTCTATATTTTAAAAACAAAACTCAGATTGAGTGTGTGCCTGCCTGTGTGTGTGTGTGTGCCCGTATGCCTGTGTGTGTGTGTGTGTGTGTGTGTGTGTGTGTGTGTGTGTGTGTGTGTGTGTGTGTGTGTGTGTGTGTGTGTGTGTGTGTGTGTGTGTGTGTGTGTGTGTGTGTGTGTGTGTGTGTGTGTGTGTGTGCCTGTGTGTGTGTCCTCAGGTGATGCTGCTGATAGACATAGAGCTAGCCTACATGAACACAAACCATGAAGACTTCATCGGCTTCGCAAAGTAAGAGATTCTGAACAAAAAGATTTACACTCTCACACAGTGTGGTGATAATCATAGGTCATAACTATCTACCTGTCTGTCTACCTGTCTGTCTGTCTACCTGTCTGTCTCTCGACCTGTCTCTCTCTCTACCTGTCTACCTCTCTGTCTGTCTGTCTGTCTGTCTGTCTGTCTGTCTGTCTGTCTGTCTGTCTGTCTACCTGTCTGTCTGTCTACCTGTCTGTCTGTCTACCTGTCTGTCTCTCTACCTGTCTCTCTCTATACCTGTCTGTCTACCTGTCTGTCTGTCTACCTGTCTGTCTACCTGTCTCTCTCTCTACCTGTCTGTCTCTCTACCTGTCTCTCTCTCTACCTGTCTGTCTACCTGTCTGTCTGTCTACCTGTCTGTCTCTCTACCTGTCTCTCTCTCTACCTGTCTGTCTACCTGTCTCTCTGTCTACCTGTCTCTCTGTCTGTCTGTCTCTCTGTCTCCCTGTCTGTCTGCCTGTCTCTCTGTCTGTCTGTCTGTCTGTCTGTCTGTCTGTCTCTCTGTCTCTCTGTCTGTCTGCCTGTCTGTCTGTCTGTCTGTCTGTTTGTCTCTCTCTCTACCTGTCTGTCTGTCTCTCTGTCTCTCTGTCTACCTGTCTGTCTGTCTCTCTGTCTCTCTGTCTACCTGTCTGTCTGTCTCTCTGTCTCTCTGTCTGTCTGTCTGTCTCTCTACCTGTCTGTCTGTCTGTCTGTCTGTTTGTCTCTCTCTCTACCTGTCTGTCTGTCTCTCTGTCTCTCTGTCTGTCTGTCTGTCTGTCTGTCTGTCTGTCTGTCTGTCTGTCTGTCTGTCTATCTGTCTCTCTGTCTGCCTGTCTGTCTGTCTGTCTGTCTCTCTCTCTCTATCTACCTGTCTATCTACCTGTCTGTCTCTCTGTCTCTCTGTCTGTCTGTCTGTCTGTCTCTCTGTCTGCCTGTCTGTCTGTCTCT
>JAPTMU010000024.1:4955765-4973265 GCA_028583405.1 Pogonophryne albipinna | reverse complement strand
GTGTTAATACTGAGTTATTACTGTGTTATTACTGTGTTAATACTGAGTTATTACTGTGTTATTACTGTTTTATTACTGTTATTAGTGTTAATACTGAGTTATTACTGTGTTATTACTGTGTTAATACTGTTATTAGTGTTAATACTGAGTTATTACTGTTATTACTGTGTTAATACTGTTATTAGTGTTAATACTGAGGTATTAGTGTTAATACTGAGTTATTACTGTGTTAATACTGAGTTATTACTGTGTTATTACTGTGTTAATACTGAGTTATTACTGTGTTATTACTGTGTTAATACTGAGTTATTACGGTGTTATTACTATGTTAATACTGTTATTAGTGTGTTATTACTGTGTTAATACTGTTATTAGTGTTAATACTGAGTTATTACTGTGTTATTACTGTGTTAATACTGTTATTAGTGTTACTACTGTGTTATTACTGTGTTAATACTGAGTTATTACTGTGTTATTACTGTGTTAATACTGAGTTATTACGGTGTTATTACTGTGTTAATACTGTTATTAGTGTGTTATTACTGTGTTATTACTGTTATTAGTGTTAATACTGAGTTATTACTGTGTTATTACTGTGTTAATACTGAGTTATTACTGTGTTATTACTGTGTTATTACTGTTATTAGTGTTAATACTGAGTTATTACTGTGTTATTACTGTGTTAATACTGTTATTAGTGTTAATACTGAGTTATTACTGTGTTATTACTGAGTTATTACTGTGTTATTACTGTGTTATTACTGTTATTAGTGTTAATACTGAGTTATTACTGTGTTATTACTGTGTTAATACTGTTATTAGTGTTAATACTGAGTTATTACTGTTATTACTGTGTTAATACTGTTATTAGTGTTAATACTGAGTTATTACTGTGTTATTACTGTGTTAATACTGTTATTAGTGTTAATACTGAGTTATTACTGTGTTATTACTGTGTTAATACTGTTATTAGTGTTAATACTGAGTTATTACTGTGTTATTATTGTTATTACTGTTATTAGTGTTATTACTGTGTTAATACTGTTATTAGTGTTATTACTGTGTTAATACTGTGTTAATACTGAGTTATTACTGTGTTATTACTGTGTTAATACTGTTATTAGTGTTAATACTGAGTTATTACTGTGTTATTACTGTGTTAATACTGTTATTAGTGTTAATACTGAGTTATTACTGTGTTATTACTGTTATTAGTGTTATTACTGTGTTAATACTGAGTTATTACTGTGTTATTACTGTGTTAATAGTGTTATTAGTGTTATTACTGTGTTATTAGTGTGTTATTACTGTGTTATTAGTGTGTTATTACTGAGTTATTAGTGTTATTAGTGTGTTATTATTGTGTTAATAGTGTTATTACTGTGTTAATACTGTGTTATTAGTGTGTTATTACTGTGTTATTACTGAGTTATTACTTTGTTATTACTGAGTTATTACTGTGTTATTAGTGTGTTATTACCGAGTTATTAGTGAGTTATTACTGAGTTATTGCCGAGTTATTAGTGTTAATACTGTTATTAGTGTTATTACTGAGTTATTAGTGTTATTACTGTGTTATTAGTGTGTTATTACTGAGTTATTGCCGAGTTATTAGTATGAATACTGTTATTACTGAGTTATTACTTTGTTATTACTGAGTTATTACTGAGTTATTACTTTGTTATTACTGAGTTATTAGTGTGTTATTACTGTGTTATAAGTGTGTTATTACCGAGTTATTAGTGAGTTATTACCGAGTTATTAGTGAGTTATTACTGAGTTATTGCCGAGTTATTACTGTGTTATTAGTGTTATTAGTGTGTTATTACTGAGTTATTAGTGTGTTATTACTGAGTTATTACTGTGTTAATACTGTTATTACTGAGTTATTACTGAGTTATTACTGTGTTATTACTGAGTTATTACGGTGTTATTAGTGTTATTAGTGTGTTATTACTGAGTTATTACTTTGTTATTACTGAGTTATTAGTGTGTTATTAGTGTGTTATTACCGAGTTATTAGTGAGTTATTACTGAGTTATTGCCGAGTTATTAGTGTTAATACTGTTATTACTGTGTTATTACTGAGTTATTACTTTGTTATTACTGAGTTATTACTGTGTTATTACTGAGTTATTACTGTGTTATTACTGTTATTAGTGTTAATACTGAGTTATTACTGTGTTATTACTGTGTTAATACTGTTATTAGTGTTAATACTGAGTTATTACTGTGTTATTACTGAGTTATTACTGTGTTATTACTGAGTTATTGCCGAGTTATTAGTGTTAATACTGTTATTACTGTGTTATTACTGAGTTATTACTTTGTTATTACTGAGTTATTACTGTGTTATTACTGAGTTATTACTGTGTTATTACTGTTATTAGTGTTAATACTGAGTTATTACTGTGTTATTACTGTGTTAATACTGTTATTAGTGTTAATACTGAGTTATTACTGTTATTACTGTGTTAATACTGTTATTAGTGTTAATACTGAGTTATTACTG
The DNA here is from genome assembly GCA_028583405.1 of Pogonophryne albipinna. Lineage (NCBI taxonomy): Eukaryota > Metazoa > Chordata > Actinopteri > Perciformes > Artedidraconidae > Pogonophryne > Pogonophryne albipinna. The sequence continues at coordinate 4,970,753 of JAPTMU010000024.1, read as the reverse complement.
TGTTATTACTGTGTTAATACTGTTATTAGTGTTAATACTGAGTTATTACTGTGTTATTACTGTGTTAATACTGTTATTAGTGTTAATACTGAGTTATTACTGTGTTATTATTGTTATTACTGTTATTAGTGTTATTACTGTGTTAATACTGTTATTAGTGTTATTACTGTGTTAATACTGAGTTATTACTGTGTTATTACTGTGTTAATACTGTTATTAGTGTTAATACTGAGTTATTACTGTGTTATTACTGTGTTAATACTGTTATTAGTGTTAATACTGAGTTATTACTGTGTTATTACTGTTATTAGTGTTATTACTGTGTTAATACTGAGTTATTACTGTGTTAATAGTGTTATTAGTGTTATTACTGTGTTATTACTGAGTTATTACTGTGTTATTAGTGTGTTATTACCGAGTTATTAGTGAGTTATTACTGAGTTATTGCCGAGTTATTAGTGTTAATACTGTTATTAGTGTTATTACTGAGTTATTAGTGTTATTACTGTGTTATTAGTGTGTTATTACTGAGTTATTGCCGAGTTATTAGTATGAATACTGTTATTACTGAGTTATTACTTTGTTATTACTGAGTTATTACTGAGTTATTACTTTGTTATTACTGAGTTATTAGTGTGTTATTACTGTGTTATAAGTGTGTTATTACCGAGTTATTAGTGAGTTATTACCGAGTTATTAGTGAGTTATTACTGAGTTATTGCCGAGTTATTACTGTGTTATTAGTGTTATTAGTGTGTTATTACTGAGTTATTAGTGTGTTATTACTGAGTTATTACTGTGTTAATACTGTTATTACTGAGTTATTACTGAGTTATTACTGTGTTATTACTGAGTTATTACGGTGTTATTAGTGTTATTAGTGTGTTATTACTGAGTTATTACTTTGTTATTACTGAGTTATTAGTGTGTTATTAGTGTGTTATTACCGAGTTATTAGTGAGTTATTACTGAGTTATTGCCGAGTTATTAGTGTTAATACTGTTATTACTGTGTTATTACTGAGTTATTACTTTGTTATTACTGAGTTATTACTGTGTTATTACTGAGTTATTACTGTGTTATTACTGTTATTAGTGTTAATACTGAGTTATTACTGTGTTATTACTGTGTTAATACTGTTATTAGTGTTAATACTGAGTTATTACTGTGTTATTACTGAGTTATTACTGTGTTATTACTGAGTTATTGCCGAGTTATTAGTGTTAATACTGTTATTACTGTGTTATTACTGAGTTATTACTTTGTTATTACTGAGTTATTACTGTGTTATTACTGAGTTATTACTGTTATTAGTGTTAATACTGAGTTATTACTGTGTTATTACTGTGTTAATACTGTTATTAGTGTTAATACTGAGTTATTACTGTTATTACTGTGTTAATACTGTTATTAGTGTTAATACTGAGTTATTACTGTGTTATTACTGTGTTAATACTGTTATTAGTGTTAATACTGAGTTATTACTGTGTTATTACTGTGTTAATACTGTTATTAGTGTTAATACTGAGTTATTACTGTGTTATTATTGTTATTACTGTTATTAGTGTTATTACTGTGTTAATACTGTTATTAGTGTTATTACTGTGTTAATACTGTGTTAATACTGAGTTATTACTGTGTTATTACTGTGTTAATACTGTTATTAGTGTTAATACTGAGTTATTACTGTGTTATTACTGTGTTAATACTGTTATTAGTGTTAATACTGAGTTATTACTGTGTTATTACTGTTATTAGTGTTATTACTGTGTTAATACTGAGTTATTACTGTGTTAATAGTGTTATTAGTGTTATTAGTGTGTTATTACTGTGTTATTAGTGTGTTATTACTGAGTTATTAGTGTTATTAGTGTGTTATTATTGTGTTAATAGTGTTATTAGTGTTATTACTGTGTTAATACTGAGTTATTACTGTGTTAATACTGTTATTAGTGTTAATACTGCGTTATTACTGTGTTATTACTGTTATTACTGTTATTAGTGTTATTACTGTGTTATTACTGTTATTAGTGTTAATACTGAGTTATTACTGTGTTATTACTGTGTTAATACTGTTATTAGTGTTAATACTGAGTTATTACTGTTATTAGTGTTATTACTGTGTTAATACTGAGTTATTACTGTGTTATTACTGTGTTAATAGTGTTATTAGTGTTATTACTGTGTTATTACTGAGTTATTAGTGTTATTAGTGTGTTAATAGTGTTATTAGTGTGTTATTAGTGTGTTATTAGTGTGTTATTACTGAGTTATTACTGAGTTATTAGTGTGTTATTAGTGTGTTAATAGTGTTATTACTGTGTTATTAGTGTGTTATTACTGTGTTATTAGTGTGTTAATAGTGTTATTACTGAGTTATTAGTGTGTTATTACTGAGTTATTAGTGTTATTACTGTGTTATTAGTGTGTTATTACTGTGTTATTAGTGTGTTATTAGTGTTATTACTGTGTTATTAGTGTGTTATTACTGTGTTATTACTGAGTTATTACTTTGTTATTACTGAGTTATTACTGTGTTATTAGTGTGTTATTACCGAGTTATTAGTGAGTTATTACTGAGTTATTGCCGAGTTATTAGTGTTAATACTGTTATTAGTGTTATTACTGAGTTATTACTGAGTTATTAGTGTTATTACTGTGTTATTAGTGTGTTATTACTGAGTTATTGCCGAGTTATTAGTGTTAATACTGTTATTACTGAGTTATTACTTTGTTATTACTGAGTTATTACTGAGTTATTACTTTGTTATTACTGAGTTATTAGTGTGTTATTACTGTGTTATTGCCGAGTTATTACTGTGTTATTAGTGTTATTAGTGTGTTATTACTGAGTTATTAGTGTGTTATTACTGAGTTATTAGTGTGTTATTACTGAGTTATTACTGTGTTAATACTGTTATTACTGAGTTATTACTGAGTTATTACTGTGTTATTACTGAGTTATTACAGTGTTATTAGTGTGTTATTACTGAGTTATTACTTTGTTATTACTGAGTTATTAGTGTGTTATTACCGAGTTATTAGTGAGTTATTACTGAGTTATTGCCGAGTTATTAGTGTTAATACTGTTATTACTGTGTTATTACTGAGTTATTACTTTGTTATTACTGAGTTATTACTGTGTTATTACTGAGTTATTACTGTGTTATTAGTGTGTTAGTGTGTTATTACTGTGTTATTAGTGTGTTATTACCGAGTTATTAGTGAGTTATTACTGAGTTATTAGTGTGTTATTACCGAGTTATTAGTGTGTTATTACCGAGTTATTAGTGTTATTACTGTGTTATTAGTGTGTTATTACCGAGTTATTAGTGTGTTATTACCGAGTTATTAGTGTTATTACTGAGTTATTAGTGTGTTATTACCGAGTTATTAGTGTTATTACTGTGTTATTACTGAGTTATTAGTGTGTTATTACTGAGTTATTAGTGTGTTATTACTGAGTTATTAGTGTGTTATTACTGAGTTATTAGTGTTGTTACTGTGTTATTAGTGTTATTAGTGTGTTATTACTGAGTTATTAGTGTGTTATTACTGAGTTATTAGTGTGTTATTACTGAGTTATTAGTGTGTTATTACTGAGTTATTAGTGTTGTTACTGTGTTATTAGTGTTATTACTGAGTTATTAGTGTGTTATTACTGTGTTATTAGTGTTGTTACTGTGTTATTAGTGTTATTACTGAGTTATTAGTGTGTTATTACTGTGTTATTAGTGTTATTACTGTGTTATTACTGAGTTATTAGTGTGTTATTACTGAGTTATTAGTGTGTTATTACTGAGTTATTAGTGTGTTATTACTGTGTTATTAGTGTTATTACTGTGTTATTACTGAGTTATTAGTGTGTTATTACTGAGTTATTAGTGTGTTATTACTGAGTTATTAGTGTGTTATTACTGAGTTATTAGTGTTGTTACTGTGTTATTAGTGTTATTACTGAGTTATTAGTGTGTTATTACTGTGTTATTAGTGTGTTATTACTGTGTTATTAGTGTTATTACTGTGTTATTAGTGTTATTAGTGTTATTACTGTGTTATTAGTGTTATTACTGTGTTATTAGTGTTATTACTGATTTATTACTTTGTTATTACCGAGTTATTACTGCATTATTACTGAGTTATTAGGGTTAGTGCTTTGTTACTGTAGCCTTACCTCTAGCCTTACCTTTACTTTTCATACATTATTCTAAGTTATTGTTTAGTTTCTGTTTAATAATAAAATATCTTCTCTTGGTTTCTGCAGGATAAAGACAAGGTGAGTTCTGTCTCTTTATTCTGACAGCTGTTCCTGTTGTTTTGTCCACCCTCAGTGTCATTCTGTCAGCTGTTATTCTGTAGATCACAGTCTGACTTGAATTCCACCCAATCAGTTCCTATCCTCTGAAGCAGACAGAGGGGGGGGGGGGGGCAAGCACTCAGGTCTTGTACAAAGTACTCAAGGTCACATCTAGTTATTTTCCACAGAAATGTAAGCATTCGAGAGGGGTCTGCCTGCAGACCTCCACTCTCAGGACAGTTCCGGTGCAGACCTCCACTCTCAGGACACCTCCACTCTCAGGACACCTCCACTCTCAGGACAGGAAGTGCACGCTAAGAATTCCAAAATAAAATCACCACTATCAGTACAGTGCCACTTTCCAAACAGGAAATGCACGCAAATACAAAATAAAATCGGATCGTGACACTTATTATATACATCTCGAAATATCTCCAGACTCCGGCCCTCTCTCCCCGACCCCGTTGCAGAAACATTCATTCATACCTTCATCTCCTCTCGTCTGGACTACTGCAATGGAGTTCTGTTCGGGGTCACCAGCAAAGCCCTGGACAGGCTCCAGTACGTCCAGAACTCTGCAGCCAGGCTCCTCACCCGCACTAAGTCCTGGCAACACATCACCCCTACCCTCATCCACCTTCACTGGCTCCCGGTCAAGTCACGCATCCAGTACAAACTCCTCCTGCTAACCTACAAATCTCTCCACTCCCTAGCCCCTCCATACATCTCGGACCTCCTTCAGCCCTACACCCCCTCTCGTCACCTGCGCTCCTCTGACAAAGGGCTGCTCTCCATCCAGCGCTCCAAGCTGAAAACATTTGGCAACAGAGCCTTCAGTGTCGCAGCCCCCACCCTCTGGAATTCTCTCCCCTCTGCAATCAGGAATGCAGACTCTCTGGACACCTTCAAAAAACACCTCAAACACCATCTGTTCACTCAGGCCTTTGGCCTCAACTAATACACAGTACCCAGCAACCTGTTTGTTTTCTTCAGCCTATGTATCTGTTTGATTATTATTACTTTTTGTTTTGTTACTTCCCATTGTAAAGCGTCCTTGGGTTTCGTGAAAGGCGCTATATAAATTGAAATTATTATTATTATATACATATGTATATATCTATATATATATATAGATATATACAGACACCTTGTATTGTTGTTACTATCAGTACAGCCGCAGCGCCACTTTCCGAACAGGAAATGCACGCAAATACAAAATAAAATCGTACTGACACTTATTATCTATATAGATATATATTTATTTATATATATAAATACGACATCTTGTATTTTAGTTACACCCGCTAGACAACAGTGGAAGGTTCGAGAAACAACCGTGTTTGCCGGGTGCACCGCGGCGGAGGTGGGGAGGTTCCAGCTGGGAACCTCCAGCCCGCTGCGGGACCCGTAGGACCCTTGGACGGTGCGTCTTGGTCACGCTTCATATCGGCCGGCCCGGGAAGGAAGAGACACGCAGAGTGGGGGAAGTCCCCCACCCCAACGCAGCACACCCTCCCGGCCATCAGAGTCGAACCCTTAGGTCGGAGGAACCGACCGCCAGAGCACCGGCACTAGGCCGGGCCGGCGTGGAGGCCCTCCGACAGTGGGTCGCGTTTGCCATTCGATCAGTGAGAGGAGAGGAGAACAATGCAACAAAAATTGTCAAAATCCGTTAATATATGGATGAGTGTGGGGGGGGGGGGGGCTGGACACAGGCCGTGGGGGGACACCCGAGACCGGGCAAAGTCCCCGGGTGAAATAGCCAAAAAAATAAAATATAAAAAAACTGGGGAAAAGTGAAAAAAATAGGCACTCATGAGGCGGGCAGAGTCCCCTGTCAACTCCCGTTACATTCCTCCATGGTGTCATTAGAGCGAAAAACTTTTACGAGAACCAGGCTGGGGGGGTCAAAAGGGCTTGACCAAGGCCGACCCAAAGTGCACGGTGGGCGGACTCATCACCTCCGTGATGAGTCTCCATTGTGATTTGAAAACTTCCATCAAACGACTCCTTCGGTGGGCGGGAAAAAAACCGCGTCAGAATCGTCACTTCCTGTACTGACAGTGGAGGTGTCCTGAGACTGGAGGTCTGCACCGGAACTGTCCTGAGAGTGGAGGTCTGCACCGGAACTGTCCTGAGAGTGGAGGTCTGCACCGGAACTGTCCTGAGAGTGGAGGTCTGCACCGGAACTGTCCTGAGAGTGGAGGTCTGCACCGGAACTGTCCTGAGAGTGGAGGTCTGCAGGCAGGCTCCCATGAAGCATTCCCTCATATGTTCTAGAAGGCCTTCCCTTAACAGCAGACGTTACCTTCTCTAAGGCCAGATAGGGAGAGGCTGACGGAGGGCTCTCCTGGGAATGTCTCACTATTTACACTGAACAAAAATATAAACGCAACACTTTTGTTTTTGCTCCCATTTCTCATGAGATGAACTCAAAGATCTAAAACATTTTCTATAAACACAAAATAACCATTTCTCTCAAATATTGTTCACAAATCTGAAAGAATGTGTGATAGTGAGCACTTCTCCTTTGCCGAGAGAATCCATCCCACCTCACAGGTGTGCCTTAGGCTGGCCACAATAAAAGGCCACTCTGAAACGTGCAGTTTTGCTTTATTGGGGGGGTCTGGGGGGGTCCGAAAACCAGTCAGTATCTGGTGTGAGGGGTAGGGTTAGGGTTAGGGTAATGTTGTGAATCGAGTGGCCCATGGTGGTGGTGGGGTTATGGTATGGGCAGGCGTATGTTATGGACGACGAACACAGGCCACTCGATTCACAACATTACCCTAACCCTAACCCTACCCCTACCCCTCACACCAGATACTGACTGGTTTTCGGACCCCCCCAGACCCCCCCCCCAATAAAGCAAAACTGCACGTTTCAGAGTGGCCTTTTATTGTGGCCAGCCTAAGGCACACCTGTGCAATAATCATGCTGTCTAATCAGCATCTTGATATGCCACGCCTGTGAGGTGGGATGGATTCTCTCGGCAAAGGAGAAGTGCTCACTATCACACATTCTTTCAGGTTTGTGAACAATATTTGAGAGAAATGGTTATTTTGTGTTTATAGAAAATGTTTTAGATCTTTGAGTTCATCTCATGAGAAATGGGAGCAAAAACAAAAGTGTTGCGTTTATATTTTTGTTCAGTGTAAATATGTATGTGGAGGTGTGATTTGATTCTCAGGTGGAGGTGTGATTTGATTCTCAGGTGGAGGTGTGATTTGATTCTCAGGTGGAGGTGTGACAGGTGGAGGTGTGATTTGATTCTCAGGTGGAGGTGTTACAGGTGGAGGTGTGATTTGATTCTCAGGTGGAGGTGTGATTTGATTCTCAGGTGGAGGTGTGATGTGATTCTCAGGTGGAGGTGTGATGTGATTCTCAGGTGGAGGTGTGATGTGACTCTCAGGTGGAGGTGTGACAGGTGGAGGTGTGATGTGATTATCAGGTGGAGGTGTGACAGGTGGAGGTGTGATGTGACTCTCAGGTGGAGGTGTGATGTGATTCTCAGGTGGAGGTGTGATGTGATTCTCAGGTGGAGGTGTGACAGGTGTAGGTGTGATGTGACTCTCAGGTGGAGGTGTGATTTGATTCTCAGGTGGAGGTGTGATGTGACTCAGGTGGAGGTGTGACAGGTGGAGGTGTGATGTGATTATCAGGTGGAGGTGTGACAGGTGGAGGTGTGATGTGATTCTCAGGTGGAGGTGTGACAGGTGGAGGTGTGATGTGATTCTCAGGTGGAGGTGTGATGTGACTCTCAGGTGGAGGTGTGACAGGTGGAGGTGTGATGTGATTATCAGGTGGAGGTGTGACAGGTGGAGGTGTGATGTGATTCTCAGGTGGAGGTGTGACAGGTGGAGGTGTGATGTGATTCTCAGGTGGAGGTGTGATGTGACTCTCAGGTGGAGGTGTGATGTGATTCTCAGGTGGAGGTGTGATGTGATTCTCAGGTGGAGGTGTGACAGGTGGAGGTGTGATGTGATTCTCAGGTGGAGGTGTGACAGGTGGAGGTGTGATGTGACTCTCAGGTGGAGGTGTGATTTGATTATCAGGTGGAGGTGTGATGTGACTCTCAGGTGGAGGTGTGACAGGTGGAGGTGTGATGTGATTATCAGGTGGAGGTGTGACAGGTGGAGGTGTGATGTGATTCTCAGGTGGAGGTGTGACAGGTGGAGGTGTGATGTGATTATCAGGTGGAGGTGTGACAGGTGGAGGTGTGATGTGATTATCAGGTGGAGGTGTGATGTGACTCTCAGGTGGAGGTGTGACAGGTGGAGGTGTGATTTGATTCTCAGGTGGAGGTGTGATGTGATTCTCAGGTGGAGGTGTGATGTGACTCTCAGGTGGAGGTGTGATTTGACTCTCAGGTGGAGGTGTGACAGGTGGAGGTGTGATGTGATTCTCAGGTGGAGGTGTGACAGGTGGAAGTGTGATGTGACTCTCAGGTGGAGGTGTGATGTGACTCTCAGGTGGAGGTGTGATGTGATTCTCAGGTGGAGGTGTGACAGGTGGAGGTGTGATGTGATTCTCAGGTGGAGGTGTGATGTGATTCTCAGGTGGAGGTGTGATGTGATTCTCAGGTGGAGGTGTGATGTGATTCTTAGGTGGAGGTGTGACAGGTGGAGGTGTGATGTGACCCTCAGGTGGAGGTGTGATGTGACTCTCAGGTGGAGGTGTGATGTGACTCTCAGGTGGAGGTGTGATGTGACTCAGGTGGAGGTGTGATGTGATTCTCAGGTGGAGGTGTGATGTGACTCTCAGGTGGAGGTGTGATGTGACTCTCAGGTGGGAGGTGTGATGTGATTCTCAGGTGGAGGTGTGATGTGACTCTCAGGTGGAGGTGTGATGTGACTCTCAGGTGGAGGTGTGACAGGTGGAGGTGTGATGTGACTCTCAGGTGGAGGTGTGACAGGTGGAGGTGTGATGTGACTCTCAGGTGGAGGTGTGATGTGACTCTCAGGTGGAGGTGTGATGTGACTCTCAGGTGGAGGTGTGATGTGACTCTCAGGTGGAGGTGTGATGTGACTCTCAGGTGGAGGTGTGATGTGACTCAGGTGGAGGTGTGATGTGATTCTCAGGTGGAGGTGTGATGTGACTCTCAGGTGGAGGTGTGATGTGACTCTCAGGTGGGAGGTGTGATGTGATTCTCAGGTGGAGGTGTGATGTGACTCTCAGGTGGAGGTGTGATGTGACTCTCAGGTGGAGGTGTGACAGGTGGAGGTGTGATGTGACTCTCAGGTGGAGGTGTGACAGGTGGAGGTGTGATGTGACTCTCAGGTGGAGGTGTGATGTGACTCTCAGGTGGAGGTGTGACAGGTGGAGGTGTTATTTGATTCTCAGGTGGAGGTGTGATGTGATTCTCAGGTGGAGGTGTGATGTGACTCTCAGGTGGAGTTGTGATTTGACTCTCAGGTGGAGGTGTGACAGCTGGAGGTGTGATGTGATTCTCAGGTGGAGGTGTGACAGGTGGAGGTGTGATGTGACTCTCAGGTGGAGGTGTGATGTGACTCTCAGGTGGAGGTGTGATGTGATTCTCAGGTGGAGGTGTGACAGGTGGAGGTGTGATGTGACTCTCAGGTGGAGGTGTGATTTGATTCTCAGGTGGAGGTGTGATGTGACTCTCAGGTGGAGGTGTGACAGGTGGAGGTGTGACAGGTGGAGGTGTGATGTGACTCTCAGGTGGAGGTGTGATTTGATTCTCAGGTGGAGGTGTGATGTGACTCTCAGGTGGAGGTGTGACAGGTGGAGGTGTGATGTGATTATCAGGTGGAGGTGTGACAGGTGGAGGTGTGATGTGATTCTCAGGTGGAGGTGTGACAGATGGAGGTGTGATGTGACTCTTGGGTGGAGGTGTGACAGGTGGAGGTGTGATGTGATTATCAGGTGGAGGTGTGACAGGTGGAGGTGTGATGTGATTCTCAGGTGGAGGTGTGACAGGTGGAGGTGTGATGTGACTCTTGGGTGGAGGTGTGACAGGTGGAGGTGTGATGTGATTCTCAGGTGGAGGTGTGACAGGTGGAGGTGTGATGTGATTATCAGGTGGAGGTGTGACAGGTGGAGGTGTGATGTGATTCTCAGGTGGAGGTGTGACAGGTGGAGGTGTGATGTGATTCTCAGGTGGAGGTGTGACAGGTGGAGGTGTGATGTGATTCTCAGGTGGAGGTGTGACAGGTGGAGGTGTGATGTGACTCTTGGGTGGAGGTGTGACAGGTGGAGGTGTGATGTGATTCTCAGGTGGAGGTGTGACAGGTGGAGGTGTGATGTGATTCTCAGGTGGAGGTGTGACAGATGGAGGTGTGATGTGATTCTCAGGTGGAGGTGTGACAGGTGGAGGTGTGATGTGACTCTTAGGTGGAGGTGTGACAGGTGGAAGTGTGATGTGATTCTCAGGTGGAGGTGTGACAGGTGGAGGTGTGATGTGATTATCAGGTGGAGGTGTGACAGGTGGAGGTGTGATTCTCAGGTGGAGGTGTGACAGGTGGAGGTGTGATGTGACTCTCAGGTGGAGGTGTGACAGGTGGAGGTGTGATTTGATTCTCAGATGGAGGTGTGATGTGATTCTCAGGTGGAGGTGTGACAGGTGGAGGTGTGATGTGATTATCAGGTGGAGGTGTGACAGGTGGAGGTGTGATTCTCAGGTGGAGGTGTGACAGGTGGAGGTGTGATGTGATTATCAGGTGGAGGTGTGACAGGTGGAGGTGTGATTCTCAGGTGGAGGTGTGACAGGTGGAGGTGTGATGTGACTCTTAGGTGGAGGTGTGACAGGTGGAGGTGTGATTCTCAGGTGGAGGTGTGACAGGTGGAGGTGTGATGTGACTCTCAGGTGGAGGTGTGACAGGTGGAGGTGTGATTTGATTCTCAGGTGGATGTGTGATGTGATTCTCAGATGGAGGTGTGATGTGACTCTCAGGTGGAGGTGTGATTTGACTCTCAGGTGGAGGTGTGACAGGTGGAGGTGTGATGTGATTCTCAGGTGGAGGTGTGACAGGTGGAGGTGTGATGTGATTCTCAGGTGGAGGTGTGACAGGTGGAGGTGTGATGTGATTCTCAGGTGGAGGTGTGACAGGTGGAGGTGTGATGTGATTCTCAGGTGGAGGTGTGACAGGTGGAGGTGTGATGTGACTCTCAGGTGGAGGTGTGATTTGATTCTCAGGTGGAGGTGTGATGTGACTCTCAGGTGGAGGTGTGACAGGTGGAGGTGTGATGTGATTATCAGGTGGAGGTGTGATGTGACTCTCAGGTGGAGGTGTGATGTGATTCTCAGGTGGAGGTGTGACAGGTGGAGGTGTGATGTGATTCTCAGGTGGAGGTGTGACAGGTGGAGGTGTGATGTGACTCTCAGGTGGAGGTGTGATTTGATTCTCAGGTGGAGGTGTGATGTGACTCTCAGGTGGAGGTGTGACAGGTGGAGGTGTGATGTGATTATCAGGTGGAGGTGTGATGTGACTCTCAGGTGGAGGTGTGATGTGATTCTCAGGTGGAGGTGTGACAGGTGGAGGTGTGATGTGATTCTCAGGTGGAGGTGTGACAGGTGGAGGTGTGATGTGACTCTCAGGTGGAGGTGTGATGTGACTCTCAGGTGGAGGTGTGATGTGATTATCAGGTGGAGGTGTGACAGGTGGAGGTGTGATTTGATTCACAGGTGGAGGTGTGATTTGATTATCAGGTGGAGGTGTGACAGGTGGAGGTGTGATTTGATTCTCAGGTGGAGGTGTGACAGGTGGAGGTGTGATTTGATTCTCAGGTGGAGGTGTGATTTGATTCTCAGGTGGAGGTGTGATGTGATTCTCAGGTGGAGGTGTGACAGGTGGAGGTGTGATTTGATTCTCAGGTGGAGGTGTGATGTGATTCTCAGGTGGAGGTGTGACAGGTGGAGGTGTGATGTGACTCTCAGGTGGAAGTGTGATGTGATTCTCAGGTGGAGGTGTGACAGGTGGAGGTGTGATGTGACTCTCAGGTGGAGGTGTGATTTGATTCTCAGGTGGAGGTGTGACAGGTGGAGGTGTGATGTGACTCTCAGGTGGAGGTGTGATTTGATTCTCAGATGGAGGTGTGATGTGACTCTCAGGTGGAGGTGTGACAGGTGGAGGTGTGATGTGATTCTCAGGTGGAGGTGTGACAGGTGGAGGTGTGATGTGACTCTCAGGTGGAGGTGTGATGTGACTCTCAGGTGGAGGTGTGATGTGACTCTCAGGTGGAGGTGTGACAGGTGGAGGTGTTATTTGATTCTCAGGTGGAGGTGTGATGTGATTCTCAGGTGGAGGTGTGATGTGACTCTCAGGTGGAGTTGTGATTTGACTCTCAGGTGGAGGTGTGACAGCTGGAGGTGTGATGTGATTCTCAGGTGGAGGTGTGACAGGTGGAGGTGTGACAGGTGGAGGTGTGATGTGACTCTCAGGTGGAGGTGTGATGTGACTCTCAGGTGGAGGTGTGATGTGATTCTCAGGTGGAGGTGTGACAGGTGGAGGTGTGATGTGACTCTCAGGTGGAGGTGTGACAGCTGGAGGTGTGATGTGATTCTCAGGTGGAGGTGTGACAGGTGGAGGTGTGATGTGACTCTCAGGTGGAGGTGTGATTTGATTCTCAGGTGGAGGTGTGATGTGACTCTCAGGTGGAGGTGTGACAGGTGGAGGTGTGACAGGTGGAGGTGTGATGTGACTCTCAGGTGGAGGTGTGATTTGATTCTCAGGTGGAGGTGTGATGTGACTCTCAGGTGGAGGTGTGACAGGTGGAGGTGTGATGTGATTATCAGGTGGAGGTGTGACAGGTGGAGGTGTGATGTGATTCTCAGGTGGAGGTGTGACAGATGGAGGTGTGATGTGATTCTCAGATGGAGGTGTGATGTGATTCTCAGGTGGAGGTGTGACAGGTGGAGGTGTGATGTGACTCTTAGGTGGAGGTGTGACAGGTGGAAGTGTGATGTGATTCTCAGGTGGAGGTGTGATGTGATTATCAGGTGGAGGTGTGACAGGTGGAGGTGTGATTCTCAGGTGGAGGTGTGACAGGTGGAGGTGTGATGTGACTCTCAGGTGGAGGTGTGACAGGTGGAGGTGTGATTTGATTCTCAGATGGAGGTGTGATGTGATTCTCAGGTGGAGGTGTGACAGGTGGAGGTGTGATGTGATTATCAGGTGGAGGTGTGACAGGTGGAGGTGTGATTCTCAGGTGGAGGTGTGACAGGTGGAGGTGTGATGTGATTATCAGGTGGAGGTGTGGACAGGTGGAGGGTGTGATGTGATTCTCAGGTGGAGGTGTGACAGGTGGAGGTGTGATGTGACTCTTAGGTGGAGGTGTGACAGGTGGAGGTGTGGCAGGTGGAGGTGTGACAGGTGGAGGTGTGATGTGACTCTCAGGTGGAGGTGTGACAGGTGGAGTGTGTGATTTGAATTCTCAGGTGGATGTGTGATGTGATTCTCAGATGGAGGTGTGATGTGACTCTCAGGTGGAGGTGTGATTTGACTCTCAGGTGGAGGTGTGACAGTGTGGAGGTGTGATGTGATTCTCAGGTGGAGGTGTGACAGGTGGAGGTGTGATGTGATTCTCAGGTGGAGGTGTGACAGGTGGAGGTGTGATGTGATTCTCAGGTGGAGGTGTGACAGGTGGAGGTGTGATGTGATTCTCAGGTGGAGGTGTGACAGGTGGAGGTGTGATGTGACTCTCAGGTGGAGGTGTGATTTGATTCTCAGGTGGAGGTGTGATGTGACTCTCAGGTGGAGGTGTGACAGGTGGAGGTGTGATGTGATTATCAGGTGGAGGTGTGATGTGACTCTCAGGTGGAGGTGTGATGTGATTCTCAGGTGGAGGTGTGACAGGTGGAGGTGTGATGTGATTCTCAGTGGGAGGTGTGACAGGTGGAGGTGTGATGTGACTCTCAGGTGGAGGTGTGATTTGATTCTCAGGTGGAGGTGTGATGTGACTCTCAGGTGGAGGTGTGACAGGTGGAGGTGTGATGTGATTATCAGGTGGAGGTGTGATGTGACTCTCAGGTGGAGGTGTGATGTGATTCTCAGGTGGAGGTGTGACTAGGTGGAGGTGTGATGTGATTCTCAGGTGGAGGTGTGGACAGGTGGAGGTGTGATGTGACTCTCAGGTGGAGTGTGATGTGACTCTCAGGTGGAGGTGTGATTGTGATTATCAGGTGGAGGTGTGACAGGTGGAGGTGTGATTGATTCACAGGTGGAGGTGTGATTTGATTATCAGGTGGAGGTGTGACAGGTGGAGGTGTGATTTGATTCTCAGGTGGAGGTGTGACAGGTGGAGTGTGATTTGATTCTCAGGTGGAGGTGTGATTTGATTCTCAGGTGGAGGTGTGATGTGATTCTCAGGTGGAGTGTGACAGGTGGAGGTGTGATTTGATTCTCAGGGTGGAGGTTGTGATGTGATTCTCAGGTGGAGGTGTGACAGGTGGGAGGTGTGATGTGACTCTCAGGTGGAAGTGTGATGTGATTCTCAGGGTGGAGGTGTGGACAGGTGGAGGTGTGATGTGACTCTCAGGTGGAGGTGTGATTTGATTCTCAAGGTGGAGGTGTGACAGGTGGAGGTGTGATGTGACTCTCAGGTGGAGGTGTGATTTGATTTCTCAGATGGAGGTGTGATGTGACTCTCAGGTGAGGTGTGACAGGTGGAGGTGTGATGTGATTCTCAGGTGGAGGTGTGACAGGTGGAGGTGTGATGTGACTCTCAGGTGGAGG
>JAPTMU010000024.1:4949057-4954765 GCA_028583405.1 Pogonophryne albipinna | reverse complement strand
GCAGAGAGAGAGAGAGATGCAGCGTGTCTGTGAGGCCCCGCCCCCGCACGCAGAGAGAGCGAGAGAGATGCAGCGTGTCTGTGAGGCCCCGCCCCCGCACGCAGAGAGAGCGAGAGAGATGCAGCGTGTCTGTGAGGCCCCGCCCCCGCACGCAGAGAGAGCGAGAGAGATGCAGCGTGTCTGTGAGGCCCCGCCCCCGCACGCAGAGAGAGCGAGAGAGATGCAGCGTGTCTGTGAGGCCCCGCCCCCGCACGGAGAGAGGAGAGAGAGAGAGAGAGCAGCGAGAGATCTGTCTGTGAGGCCCCGCCCCCGCACGCAGAGAGAGAGAGAGAGATGCAGCGTGTCTGTGAGGCCCCGCCCCTGCACGCAGAGAGAGAGACAGAGATGCAGCGTGTCTGTGAGGCCCCGCCCCCGCACGCAGAGAGAGAGAGGTCTCTTTTAAAATATATTGAAAGTTAGAAACGGAGATGGTTCGATAAAATCTGCAAGATAATGTTTATGTAGCATTTCTTTATTGTCGAAATGATGACATTTATAACGGGATCAAATCACAGTGAATGGCCTGCTGCTGAATGCATGGGGCAAGTGACTGGAAACAGTTTTAAAAGTTATTATATCGTTTCAGATCATAAATAATAATGATAATTCATTCTATTTAGGGGCGCCTTTCAAAGCACCCAAGGACACCTTACAATTCATAACATATTCCAAGGAAAGGTTTTAAGACAGGACAAAGAATGCAGTCCGGGTGATGTTTTTTATGTGGGGTGCAGATGAGGGAGCTGTCCAGAATGACACCAAGATGTTGTGTTTGAGTTCTTGATGAGCCATTAAAACAGTAAAATACGTGTCTCCTGTTCACCAACACATACATCTGTTATGGAAAAAGAAAAGGTATTCTAAAAGTCATCTGAATACGTTCGGATTACTTTCAGAGCCATGTATTCAGTATTCAGTAACTGATTACATTTACAAAGTAACCCTCCCAACCCTGAGAGGACAGTGAAAAAAGAAAAAACAGTTTAAAGGGGAGTGATTAGTAACATATGCATAAAGAAAAAGAGAGAATGCTAACTAGGTAACACAAGATAAGAATAAACAAGTTCAAAGCATTTGTTGTTGGTTGTGATCATATTCTAAAGAGGTTTGAATGATTGAAAAGTATACAGCTCCCTTTCGTCTGAGTGTTGAGAGCTGTTTCCAAACATTCATCTGGTGCTCAAAGAGATTGATGCATTTCACTTCAACATTTAAAATAAAGCAGGTTCAAATAATTAAAT
This sequence comes from Pogonophryne albipinna, assembly GCA_028583405.1. Lineage (NCBI taxonomy): Eukaryota > Metazoa > Chordata > Actinopteri > Perciformes > Artedidraconidae > Pogonophryne > Pogonophryne albipinna. The sequence goes on along the minus strand of JAPTMU010000024.1, from coordinate 4,953,485 downwards.
TGAATACATGTTCTTTGAGTAAACACTGCAAACGGGTCCCACAGACACAGTGGCTAGCCGTGACTTTTATACCTAGGCCCTCTGACCCCCCCCCCCCCCTTCCCTCGAGTTATTACGTCACAGCGTATACTTCAGCGGAATATCAAAACAACGGCCCGGGGTGCAAAACGCATCATTGAAAGCGACCCTCTACCACACAAAACAACACCTGTAAATAACCCTATTTGTGTTCTTTGAAATTGAAAAGGATATTGCATTGTGTTTGTTACTTTCGTTGCAGTTGTATGTCTTAAGTGTAATTTGGCATGCTTTTATTTTGAAGGCGAGTTAACGCTGTTGACAGGAAGTTGTTGTTGCTATGGAAACAAGAAAAGTTTCACAGCGGGCGGAACTTGTCATAAAGTCCGCGATAATAAAACCCACTCATTTAGAGGGAAGATATGATTGGTCAATTGTACTGTCATTTGACATTACTCTCTCGTTCAGTTACTATAGCGACCCTCTGTGAGTTCACAGCTGGACGTCCAATCAGCTCCTCTCTTCGCCTCCAGAGACGAGCTTCTTTCATTTAACCCTTCACATTCCAACAGAAACTGAATAGGCAGATTCGAAGGATTTATTTATTTGGAAATGTTATTTTAAATACAATTAAATCAAGTTATTTTGGTAAAACTAATGAAAAATATAACTAAAAATTTTTTTTTTTTAAATAATATTTTTTTTAATGTTTTTAAATATTATTTTGTAGAATATCTTAGGCCCTGACAGAGGGCCTAGAGGGCCCTGACGGCTCGCCACTGCCCAAACAGCACACAAAGGTTAAAGGTCAGCATATAATAATGTTAAAATGTGCTAAATATATACAGTGCAAAAAACTAAAAAGAGAGGAGTAAAAGTAGCTCACGACAGGTGGGGAATGGCAGAAAAGATCAAAAGAACACATTTCATGTGAGAGAGAGAGAGAGAGAGAGAGAGAGAGAGAGAGAGAGAGAGGCGAGGAAAGGAAACAAATAAGGAAATGAGTACTTTGGTGCAGATCAGCTGCACGGAGCCGTTATCACGTCAGCTGTTGATATTATAGCTTGTTTAGCTGCAACCAGCTCCCTCTCAGAGGTGACTCGGTGCACTCCACAGCATGTCCGAGTCAGGCAGTGGGCTCTTCCTGTCTGAGTATGCGCTGCAGCACAAAGATGCAGAGTTGCTCTAATCCATAGTACTTTAACTAAAGGACTAAAGGGTCAGAAAGATACTCATGAGGAGACCTTAGTGCTGTGTTTGTGTAAAGATCATAGAACACTTCTATAGAGCTGCAGTCCTTCCAGCAGAGCACAACACACTCCTGATGTGACTTTGTGTAAAGAAAGCTCATTATAAAGAGTTAGTATCTGCAGTCAGTGTGTTTGTAGCACAGCAGCTAACACGTTTCCTCCTAAAAACACACATTTTGGAGGTAAATCATCTCCTCGTGACTCCGACAGACATCCGGGTTCTTACCCGAGTTAAGTCTCTGTTGCCTCGCTGTGTTTCCACTCATAAAACCCGCATTTATTAGAGAAGAAAGAGTGTTTTTTAGAGGTTAAAAAGAGCTAAGCTAACTCACCTTCTGTTAGCCTGCTGCCTTCAGATCCTGTTTAGTCGTCCTCAGCGCGCCTGAGTGAAAACAAAGCTTTCAATCACATTACAAATATAATAAAGTGTTCTTTTTTCTAAGAGAGTCGTTTCTTTAAATGTCAAACCTCATATTAAGGAATGGAGGAATATATTAATGTAATATTTAAATGTACATGATAGGAGTTTGTATTCAGGCGCTTTTTGGACGTTTAAGGGTCCTCCCGCAGCTGTTAGCATTAGCATTAGCATCATGGCGGTGGTAAGGTCGGAAGTGATCTCTCTCTACAAGATGATGATGACGGAAAGCAACAAATTCCCCTCATACAACTACAGGTGAGAGAGTCACGTGACGCACCTATAAAGGAGTTTAAAGACACGCGAGGAGATGCTAATATAGCAGCTAACGGCTAACCGCTGCTGTGTTTACGTCAGACACGTGTTATTCAACGCTTACACAACCAGTACCTTTATCATGTTATAATCTGTCTTTTATCTCCTTGTTTTCTTATGAATACTTAGATTTGATTGCACATTTTTAGTTTAAATGTCTATTTTATTCTATATGTTCTGCTGTTATTCAACATCAGTGAGGATCAGAAGGAGGAGGGATGCTATAACAACACACACACACACACACACACACACACACACACACACACACACACACACACACACACACAGAGGTCACGCAGGTTGCATGTTAAAGGACAGAAAGGAGTGAAAGCCCAGGTGCATTCTGGGACTTTGAGTCTATATTCATATAGTCTTTAAAATATTTTACGAATATTGTTTTCCACATTTCTTTAAACATATATTTTTTTTAAACTTTCACACCCATATTTAATTTACCATTTTTAAATATGAATTCTATTTAATATGTATGTATTTGCGTGCAGTGTGGAGGAAGCTACCACAGTTTAAAGGGAACATGGGAGAAAGCTCAGACAGAGCAACAGAGGAGGGATCCCTCTCCCAGGACGGACAGACGTGCAATAGATGCCGTGTGTAAATCCAAGAGATAATACATTTCACAGCATAGAGACCGAATGTTAGGAAATGCATGTGTCTGTAATAAGAAGATGAATCCACGAGGATGTCAGCTACAATCCTGAGGAAGCCATCAGGGAAGCAGCATGACGAGACCCAAGGCAGGACCGCAGAGACAGGTTCAGCCACGACCCGAAGTCCACCACTTAATCCAGAACTCAGGATAGAGGATCCAGGACACAGGACTACAGCAAGAGGATCAGCCTCGACTCCGGATCCCGGCGTACAGATATAGATACACCAAAAAGAGATTTGGAAGCTGGGTGAATCGGAACAAGAGAGAACACAGTACAGACAGAAGGAAGAAGCAAGGCGTCCCCCGACAGTCCAAGTCTATAGCAGCTGAACTAAACTAACTTTAGAGAAAACACATCCATAAAAACAACCCACTTAAAATGCATAAAACGCAGCATTAATTACAGATTAAACTCTGAAGAGGTGACTTTGAGTTGTGATTAATATCAAAAGCATCATTGAATCAGAGAGTTGTTGTGATGGCTGTTGTTTGTGTTGTTGTTGATCAGATGGAGTGTAGCAGTGTGTCCTCACACTAACACACTCTTATTGGGTTAACATTGAATTGAATCTATTCTTTATATTCAGACCTGCAGTTTAGGTGCCTCTGCTCCATGTTTCATCATTTATATCAAACGCTGCTTTTTGAATGCGTTTACTGGGAATATGATGTTCTTTAAAACATCAGAGAGTTTAGAGACAGAGCGAGGAAGGGAACAGAACGCTGCGTCCAACTGGCATCTGTTTAGTCTGCTTTAGTTTGATGGTGAATTCAACTTTTGGAAATCAGAGGAAAGGGTTTTTGTTTTGGAGGAAGAACTGAAACTAAAGACTCCAAGTCCCAGAATGCACCTCTGTTCGGACACATGCAACCTGTGTGACCTTTCCTGTGTGTGTGTGTGTGTGTGTGTGTGTGTGTGTGTGTGTGTGTGTGTGTGTGTGTGTGTGTGTGTGTGTGTGTGTGTGTGTGTGTGTGTGTGTGTGTGTGTGTGTGTGTGTGTGTGTGTGTGTGTGTGTGTGTGTGTGTGTGTGTGTGTGTGTGTGTGTGTGTGTGTGTGTGTGTGGTGAGTTCAGGGCTATCATTGCGGGAAGGGGGGGTGCTGGGGGGGCTACAGCCCCCTCAGCACCCCCCCTTCCCGCGTCCATTCGCGATGTCTCGCAGAGCCCACGCAGCAAGCAGGAAATGAGCTCACACTGTCCGCTCCTCACAGCAGCAAGCCGCGCAACGTCCCCCCAACACGGCACCCAGACCCCGGGCAGCATGCTCATCTGTTTGTCCTTACTGGTGTCCTTTCCTGGTTGCTAACGCCCAGTGCTTGAATTTGGCCGGTACTCACCGGTACGCAGTACTTCTGATTTTTACCCATCTGCGTACCGTTACTTCTTACTGTGTACCGGCACCTCATGACTCATCTAGGACCCTTCCTCATTTCACTAATTTCCCCTCCTCGACTCCTCGGTCCTCCGGTAGTGACCCGGAAATGAATTTCAGCGCGCCATGTTGAAGGACATCTCATTTCACATTGAGAGAGGAGAGGAGAGAGGAGACTCTCTGGAGGAGCTCTAACCGAGGAGAGAGGAGAGGAGAGAGGAGCTCTAACCGAGGAGAGAGGAGAGGAGAGAGGAGGCTCTCTGGAGGAGCTCTAACCGAGGAGAGAGGAGGCTCTCTGGAGGAGCTCTAACCGAGGAGAGAGGAGAGAGGAGGCTCTCTGGAGGAGCTCTAACCGAGGAGAGAGGAGAGAGGAGGCTCTCTGG
>JAPTMU010000024.1:4919057-4931557 GCA_028583405.1 Pogonophryne albipinna | reverse complement strand
TACTCACTCTTTATCTCCACCTACTCACTCTTTATCTCCACCTACTCACTCTTTATCTGCACCTACTCACTCTTTATCCTACTCACTCTTTATCCTACTCACTCTTTATCTCCACCTACTCACTCTTTATCTCCACCTACTCACTCTTTATCCTACTCACTCTTTATCTCCACCTACTCACTCTTTATCCTACTCACTCTTTATCCTACTCACTCTTTATCTCCACCTACTCACTCTTTATCTGCACCTACTCACTCTTTATCTCCACCTACTCACTCTTTATCTCCACCTACTCACTCTTTATCCTACTCACTCTTTATCTCCACCTACTCACTCTTTATCCTACTCACTCTTTATCCTACTCACTCTTTATCTCCACCTACTCACTCTTTATCCTACTCACTCTTTATCTCCACCTACTCACTCTTTATCTCCACCTACTCACTCTTTATCCTACTCACTCTTTATCTCCACCTACTCACTCTTTATCCTACTCACTCTTTATCCTACTCACTCTTTATCTCCACCTACTCTCCACCTACTCACTCTTTATCTCCACCTACTCACTCTTTATCTCCACCTACTCACTCTTTATCTCCACCTACTCACTCTTTATCTCCACCTACTCACTCTTTATCTGCACCTACTCACTCTTTATCCTACTCACTCTTTATCTGCACCTACTCACTCTTTATCTGCACCTACTCACTCTTTATCTGCACCTACTCACTCTTTATCTGCACCTACTCACTCTTTATCCTACTCACTCTTTATCTCCACCTACTCACTCTTTATCTGCACCTACTCACTCTTTATCCTACTCACTCTTTATCCTACTCACTCTTTATCCTACTCACTCTTTATCTCCACCTACTCACTCTTTATCCTACTCACTCTTTATCTCCACCTACTCACTCTTTATCCTACTCACTCTTTATCCTACTCACTCTTTATCTCCACCTACTCACTCTTTATCCTACTCACTCTTTATCTGCACCTACTCACTCTTTATCCTACTCACTCTTTATCCTACTCACTCTTTATCCTACTCACTCTTTATCTGCACCTACTCACTCTTTATCCTACTCACTCTTTATCCTACTCACTCTTTATCCTACTCACTCTTTATCTCCACCTACTCACTCTTTATCTCCACCTACTCACTCTTTATCTGCACCTACTCACTCTTTATCCTACTCACTCTTTATCCTACTCACTCTTTATCCTACTCACTCTTTATCTCCACCTACTCACTCTTTATCTGCACCTACTCACTCTTTATCTGCACCTACTCACTCTTTATCCTACTCACTCTTTATCCTACTCACTCTTTATCTCCACCTACTCACTCTTTATCTCCACCTACTCACTCTTTATCTCCACCTTCTCACTCTTTATCTGCACCTACTCACTCTTTATCCTACTCACTCTTTATCTGCACCTACTCACTCTTTATCCTACTCACTCTTTATCTGCACCTACTCACTCTTTATCTGCACCTACTCACTCTTTATCCTACTCACTCTTTATCCTACTCACTCTTTATCCTACTCACTCTTTATCTCCACCTACTCACTCTTTATCTGCACCTACTCACTCTTTATCCTACTCACTCTTTATCTGCACCTACTCACTCTTTATCCTACTCACTCTTTATCCTACTCACTCTTTATCTGCACCTACTCACTCTTTATCCTACTCACTCTTTATCCTACTCACTCTTTATCTCCACCTACTCACTCTTTATCCTACTCACTCTTTATCTGCACCTACTCACTCTTTATCCTACTCACTCTTTATCTGCACCTACTCACTCTTTATCCTACTCACTCTTTATCCTACTCACTCTTTATCCTACTCACTCTTTATCTGCACCTACTCACTCTTTATCTGCACCTACTCACTCTTTATCCTACTCACTCTTTATCTGCACCTACTCACTCTTTATCCTACTCACTCTTTATCCTACTCACTCTTTATCCTACTCACTCTTTATCTGCACCTACTCACTCTTTATCCTACTCACTCTTTATCCTACTCACTCTTTATCCTACTCACTCTTTATCCTACTCACTCTTTATCTCCACCTACTCACTCTTTATCCTACTCACTCTTTATCTGCACCTACTCACTCTTTATCCTACTCACTCTTTATCCTACTCACTCTTTATCTCCACCTACTCACTCTTTATCTGCACCTACTCACTCTTTATCCTACTCACTCTTTATCTGCACCTACTCACTCTTTATCCTACTCACTCTTTATCCTACTCACTCTTTATCTCCACCTACTCATTCTTTATCTCCACCTACTCACTCTTTATCCTACTCACTCTTTATCTGCACCTACTCACTCTTTATCCTACTCACTCTTTATCCTACTCACTCTTTATCCTACTCACTCTTTATCTGCACCTACTCACTCTTTATCCTACTCACTCTTTATCCTACTCACTCTTTATCTCCACCTACTCACTCTTTATCCTACTCACTCTTTATCCTACTCACTCTTTATCCTACTCACTCTTTATCTGCACCTACTCACTCTTTATCCTACTCACTCTTTATCTCCACCTACTCACTCTTTATCCTACTCACTCTTTATCCTACTCACTCTTTATCCTACTCACTCTTTATCTGCACCTACTCACTCTTTATCCTACTCACTCTTTATCCTACTCACTCTTTATCTGCACCTACTCACTCTTTATCCTACTCACTCTTTATCTGCACCTACTCACTCTTTATCCTACTCACTCTTTATCCTACTCACTCTTTATCTGCACCTACTCACTCTTTATCCTACTCACTCTTTATCTGCACCTACTCACTCTTTATCCTACTCACTCTTTATCCTACTCACTCTTTATCCTACTCACTCTTTATCTCCACCTACTCACTCTTTATCTGCACCTACTCACTCTTTATCTGCACCTACTCACTCTTTATCCTACTCACTCTTTATATGCACCTACTCACTCTTTATCCTACTCACTCTTTATCTGCACCTACTCACTCTTTATCCTACTCACTCTTTATCCTACTCACTCTTTATCTCCACCTACACACTCTTTATCCTACTCACTCTTTATCCTACTCACTCTTTATCCTACTCACTCTTTATCTCCACCTACTCACTCTTTATCCTACTCACTCTTTATCCTACTCACTCTTTATCCTACTCACTCTTTATCCTACTCACTCTTTATCTGCACCTACTCACTCTTTATCCTACTCACTCTTTATCCTACTCACTCTTTATCTGCACCTACTCACTCTTTATCCTACTCACTCTTTATCCTACTCACTCTTTATCTGCACCTACTCACTCTTTATCCTACTCACTCTTTATCTGCACCTACTCACTCTTTATCCTACTCACTCTTTATCCTACTCACTCTTTATCCTACTCACTCTTTATCTCCACCTACTCACTCTTTATCTGCACCTACTCACTCTTTATCTGCACCTACTCACTCTTTATCCTACTCACTCTTTATATGCACCTACTCACTCTTTATCCTACTCACTCTTTATCTGCACCTACTCACTCTTTATCCTACTCACTCTTTATCCTACTCACTCTTTATCTCCACCTACACACTCTTTATCCTACTCACTCTTTATCCTACTCACTCTTTATCCTACTCACTCTTTATCTCCACCTACTCACTCTTTATCCTACTCACTCTTTATCCTACTCACTCTTTATCCTACTCACTCTTTATCCTACTCACTCTTTATCTGCACCTACTCACTCTTTATCCTACTCACTCTTTATCCTACTCACTCTTTATCTGCACCTACTCACTCTTTATCCTACTCACTCTTTATCCTACTCACTCTTTATCTGCACCTACTCACTCTTTATCCTACTCACTCTTTATCTGCACCTACTCACTCTTTATCCTACTCACTCTTTATCCTACTCACTCTTTATCCTACTCACTCTTTATCTCCACCTACTCACTCTTTATCTGCACCTACTCACTCTTTATCTGCACCTACTCACTCCTGTTCGTTATCTCACACACTCTCTGATAGCTAGAGGACGTAGAAGAAAATAAAGGGAGAATCTGACATTGCAGTGTGTCGTTGAGAGACACACACTCACACACACACTCACACACACACTCACACACACACTCTCACACACACACACACACTCACACACACACACACACACACACACACACTCTCAGCAGGTAAGCAGAGGACACATTAAAGGAGGCAGTGAGGGACAAACGATGAGAGGGGGGGGGTTAAGGGGACGTTTCCAAAAAGAGCGATTTAATTGGCTGGATTAACATTAGACAGAGCAGCAGGAAGTTTCCTTCACACACACACACACACACACACACACACACACACACACACACACCCCTGCTGAAGCGTCCTTGAGCAGAACTCAGTGCTGTGATGCAGCAGATTAAAGATGACTAGGAGAGAGAGAGAGAGAGAGAGGTCTCGCTGAGCTTTATCCATCTGGACCTGCAGAGTGAAGATTCACTCGAGCGGGGTTTGAGGATGCTGCCTTTACAAAACGAATCATCTAATCAAAGATAGAGAATAGAGAAAGAGTCCCGAGTCAAATCTCAAGTTAGTAGTCCGGCCGAAAGACTCAGATCCACAAGGTCTTTAGTTAATGAAGTCAAGGCCAAGTTAGGTCTTTGAGTCCAGTTCCAGATGAGTCTCAAGACAAGAGAGACAGTCTCAGGTCCATCTGGAAGACTCAACGCAATCCAAACAAGTCCAAGTGGAGTCTCAAGTCAGTTTCATGTCAGTAAAGTTGAGAAAAGGGTTTCTAGTTAATCAAGTTATAGTCTATTTTTTCAATTGAGACACGTCTATCAAGATATGTTCAAGAGTTGGAAGTCAAGAGAGACAGTTTCAGGTTAATCTATCAAGTAAACCAGGACAGGTCCAAGTCAAATCTCAAGTCAGTTGATTCTGACCAAAGAGCGAGTCAATCAGGTTACAAGTCTAGTCTCTGGTCCGGTTTTAAAGGGTTTCAATGAAGTCGAGTTTCATGTCAATGAAGCCGAGACAAAGTTAAGTCTGGAGTTAATCAAGCTCAAGTCAAAGTTAAATCTCTAGTTAACGAGTTAAAGTTAAGTCCATGAAGATGAGTTCGAGAAGAGTCTGAAGGGAAAGGATGGTTTGAGGTCGATCTCAAGTCATCCAGGAGGTCTTGTTTTAAGGGCTTTCAATAATAATAATAATTCAATTCAATAAAGCCGAGACAAAGTTAGGTCTCTAGTTACTCGAGTCAAGGCCAAGCTACGTCTTTAGTTTTTGAGTTAAAGTCACATTACAGTCCCTGAAGATGAGTTCAAGATGAGTCCGAAGTCAGAGGACAGTTTAAGGTCGTTCTCAAGTCATCAGGAAGAGTCAGAGTCCAGTTTCTAGTCGTTAGTCGATCTCAGATCACCTGAAGTCAGAGGAGTCTCAAACTCTGGGATGAGAAGTAGATAACATCAGGGGAACAGAGACATGTTTAAGACTATCATTGCATTAAAAGTCACTGTAGTTCAACTGAATAATCAGGAATATGGAGGTTTACTCCGAGGCCACAGATATTCAGAACCCTGAAATAAAAGCACTGAGTGGAGCTCAGCCGGTTCCCTGGAGAAATAAAGAGGTTTTAAAAGTTTCTGCTCCGGGCCAAGGAGTTTGTGAAACTGATAAAGCTCCCAAAAGAGAGAGAGAGGAAGTTAAGCTGCGCTGTGAATGTGTTTTTAAAATCCGGTCATGACTAAATCCTGGAGTCAGGCAGTTACTTGTCTCAAACACCAGCTTTTTGTGTGTGTGTGTGTGTGTGTGTGTGTGTGTGTGTGTGTGTGTGTGTGTGTGTGTGTGTGTGTGTGTGTGTGTGTGTGTGTGTGTGTGTGTGTGTGTGTGTGTGTGTGTGTGTGTGTGTGTGTGTGTGTGTGTGTGTGTGTGTGTGTGTGTGTGTGTGTGTGTGTGTGTGTGTGTGTGTGTGTGTGTGTGTGTGTGTGTGTGTGTGTGTGTGTGTGTGTGTGTGTGTGTGTGTGTGTGTGTGTGTGTGTGTGTGTGTGGCTGGCTGGCTGGCTGGCTGGCTAACTTTAGCTTTCCATTAGGCTGTGATCAGGTGAGTGTGTGTAGGTGCAGGATTTCCCATGAGCCTCTTGGAGGAGCAGAGTGTGATTGCATCAGAGCCACAGAGATTTTATATTGTTTCTATGACAACCATGTGTCGACAACGCATCACAGCTGTAGTATGATGTTGGAATAGCCCCGCCCCCTTTGATTTTTAACTATCATTTGTAATTGAATGTTAGGTTTCTGTGGATGAAAGTGTCTCTTTGTAGTCCTTTAATGTCTCATTGTGATCGTTTAGTGTCTCTTTGTAGTCCTTTGATGTCTCTTTGTAGTCCTTTAATGTCTCATTGTGATCGTTTAGTGTCTCTTTGTAGTCCTTCAGTGTCTCTTTGTAGTCCTTTAATGTCTCTTTGTAGTCCTTTAATGTCTCATTGTGATCGTTTAGTGTCTCTTTGTAGTCCTTCAGTGTCTCTTTGTAGTCCTTTAATGTCTCTTTGTAGTCCTTCAGTGTCTCTTTGTAGTCCTTTAATGTCTCTTTGTAGTTCTTTAGTGTCTCTTTGTAGTCCTATAATGTCTCATTGTGATCGTTTAGTGTCTCTTTGTAGTCCTTTAATGTCTCATTGTGATCGTTTAGTGTCTCTTTGTAGTCCTTTAGTGTCTCTTTGTAGTCCTATAATGTCTCATTGTGATCGTTTAGTGTCTCTTTGTAGTCCTTTAATGTCTCATTGTGATTGTTTAGTGTCACTTTGTAGTCCTTTAGTGTCTCTTTGTAGTCCTTTAATGTCTCATTGTGATAGTTCAGTGTCTCTTTGTAGTTCTTTAGTGTCTCTTTGTAGTCATTTAATGTCTCTTTGTAGTTCTTTAGTGTCTCTTTGTAGTCCTTCAGTGTCTCTTTGTCGTCCTTTAATGTCTCTTTGTAGTTCTTTAGTGTCTCTTTGTAGTCCTATAATGTCTCATTGTGATCGTTTAGTGTCTCTTTGTAGTCCTTTAATGTCTCATTGTGATTGTTTAGTGTCACTTTGTAGTCCTTTAGTGTCTCTTTGTAGTCCTTTAATGTCTCATTGTGATAGTTCAGTGTCTCTTTGTAGTTCTTTAGTGTCTCTTTGTAGTCATTTAATGTCTCTTTGTAGTCCTTTAATGTCTCTTTGCAGTTCTTTAGTGTCACTTTGTAGTCCTTTAATGTCTCCTTGTGATCGTTTAGTGTCTCTTTATAGTCCTTTAATGTCTCCTTGTGATCGTTTAGTGTCTCTTTGTAGTCCTTTAATGTCTCATTGTGATAGTTCAGTGTCTCTTTGTAGTCCTTTAATGTCTCCTTGTGATCGTTCAGTGTCTCTTTGTAGTCCTTTAATGTCTCCTTGTGATCGTTTAGTGTCTCTTTATAGTCCTTTAGTGTCTCTTTGTAGTCCTTTAATGTCTCATTGTGATAGTTCAGTGTCTCTTTGTAGTCCTTTAATGTCTATTTGTAGTTCTTTAGTGTCTCTTTGTAGTCCTATAATGTCTCATTGTGATCGTTTCGTGTCTCTTTGTAGTCCTTTAATGTCTCATTGTGATTGTTTAGTGTCTCTTTGTAGTCCTTTAATGTCTCATTGTGATTGTTTAGTGTCACTTTGTAGTCCTTTAGTGTCTCTTTGTAGTCCTTAAGTGTCTCTTTGTAGTCCTTTAGTGTCTCTTTGTAGTCCTTCAGTGTCTCTATGTAGTCCTTTAGTGTCTCTATGTAGTCCTTTAGTGTCTCTTTGTAGTCCTTTAGTGTCTCTATGTAGTCCTTTAGTGTCTCTATGTAGTCCTTCAGTGTCTCTATGTAGTCCTTCAGTGTCTCTATGTAGTCCTTTAGTGTCTCTATGTAGTCCTTTAGTGTCTCTTGTAGTCCTTTAGTGTCTCTTTGTAGTCCTTTAGTGTCTCTATGTAGTCCTTTAGTGTCTCTATGTAGTCCTTTAGTGTCTCTTTGTAGTCCTTTAGTGTCTCTATGTAGTCCTTTAGTGTCTCTTGTAGTCCTTTAGTGTCTCTTGTAGTCCTTTAGTGTCTCTTTGTAGTCCTTTAGTGTCTCTTTGTAGTCCTTTAGTGTCTCTTTGTAGTCCTTTAGTGTCTCTTGTAGTCCTTTAGTGTCTCTTTGTAGTCCTTTAGTGTCTCTATGTAGTCCTTTAGTGTCTCTTTGTAGTCCTTTAGTGTCTCTATGTAGTCCTTTAGTGTCTCTTTGTAGTCCTTTAGTGTCTCTTTGTAGTCCTTTAGTGTAACTATGTAGTCCTTTAGTGTCTCTTTGTAGTCCTTTAGTGTCTCTTTGTAGTCCTTTAATGTCTCTTTGTAGTCCTTTAGTGTCTCTTTGTAGTCCTTTAGTGTCACTATGTAGTCCTTTAGTGTCTCTTTGTAGTCCTTTAGTGTCTCTTTGTAGTCCTTTAGTGTCACTATGTAGTCCTTTAGTGTCTCTTTGTAGTCCTTTAGTGTCTCTTTGTAGTCCTTTAGTGTCACTATGTAGTCCTTTAGTGTCACTATGTAGTCCTTTAGTGTCTCTTTGTAGTCCTTTAGTGTCACTATGTAGTCCTTTAGTGTCTCTTTGTAGTCCTTTAGTGTAACTATGTAGTCCTTTAGTGTCTCTTTGTAGTCCTTTAGTGTCTCTTTGTAGTCCTTTAGTGTCTCTTTGTAGTCCTTTAGTGTCACTATGTAGTCCTTTAGTGTCTCTTTGTAGTCCTTTAGTGTCACTATGTAGTCCTTTAGTGTCTCTTTGTAGTCCTTTAGTGTCACTATGTAGTCCTTTAGTGTCACTATGTAGTCCTTTAGTGTCTCTTTGTAGTCCTTTAGTGTCTCTTTGTAGTCCTTTAGTGTCTCTTTGTGGTTGTTTTGCTTGTATATGTTGAATTTGAGTCAATTGGTGGTCATCTCCTGTCTCTTTGTGTGTCTGTGGTCTATTTGCATTTTTTCCTTCCCTCTCTGCCTTTTAAGAGACGTCTCTCTGAATCTTTGTCTCTGTGGAAATCAATTAGCAGGAAACTCGTTAAAGTCTCCATCTCCAGACCTGACACAGAGGGAAACCCCCCCCCCCCCAAACCTCCCAGCATGCACTGCTCCCTCAGACTCTGACCTGCTGCTTTTAATCGGGTTATTTCGACGTCTGCAGAATAACTGAAATATGTAATAATTCAGAATGAAGAGGTTCCCTTTGTTAGGATCCAGCACCGCAGCAATTTACATGAACCCTCATACTGACAGCTGATTGGCTGAGAGAGAGCCCCGCCCCCCTCCCTGCTACGCCACGCAGCAGCCAATCAGAGCACAGCACACTGACGGCAGCATGATTTATCAGAGAGAAGAGCATCATGGGTATTTATGGAGCAACAGTGACCTCTGGTGGTGGACAAGTGTTACTGCAATATTTAATATATTTACTTTAAGACATTATTTTACAAAATACAAGTAACAATAATGAACTTCAATTATACAGACCTTCAGAGTACAGCATTTAACTTGTACTTGTACACACACTTGAGAGTGTGTACTTTAACCGTGTATGGGTTTACATTCAGAGGTTTGTGAAATAAACGTGAAGAAAACATGCGTCTGGATCTGTGTCCTGAAACGTACGTGTGTGTGTGTGTGTGTGTGTGTGTGTGTGTGTGTGTGTGTGTGTGTGTGTGTGTGTGTGTGTGTGTGTGTGTGTGTGTGTGTGTGTGTGTGTGTGTGTGTGTGTGTGTGTGTGTGTGTGTGTGTGTGTGTGTGTGTGTGTGTGTGTGTGTGTGTGTGTGTGTGTGTGTGTGTGTGTGTGTGTGTGTGTGTGTGTGTGTGTGTGTGTGTGTGTGTGTGTGTGATTCCCTGAGCATGTGACTCTGCTCTGATTGATTAATGCAAATGCTCTGAGGCTCGTAAAGACCTGATAGACTCAAGACTCGTCTGTTTTGACTCAGGACTTCTGAGTCTAGACGGCACAAGTCTTGAGTCTAAAAACCAGAGTAGAAGCAGACTAGTCTCAAGTCTAGAAAAATGTGTCTTAAGTCTCGACGAACGAGTCCCGAGTCTAAAAACAAGTATCTAGTCTCGATGGACAAGTCTTTAGTCCAGACTAACATTCTCCAGTCTAAAACCAAGTCCCAAGTCTATAAGACGAGTCCCTAGTCTAAATGGACGCGTCTCACGTCCTAAACTTTGTGCACCAAATCCAGAACGAATCATATTCCGAGTCTCTTGTTGACGTGTCTTTTCTTATCTTATGAGTGATCTTGTTGTTGTTGTTGTTGTTGTTGTTGATCTTCTAATGAAAGTGATGTTTCTCTGCAGGTTTCCATCGGCAAGATGTTCGAGACCCAGAAGAGCGTGGTGGAGAACTGACAGGAAGACGCCCCCTCTCTGACCCCAAACACCTGAGGTGGAGGGGTGAAGTGCATTATGGGAAGTGTAGGCCAGAGAGGAGCTGGAGTTTAGACGTTATGTTTTTCAGGAGAGTATTAACGTCTAAAGAAACACGAAGACAGTTTGAAACGACATATTGTGTATATATTGGGAATGTACTTGTTGATTAGAGTTTGTTCATTCTTTGATTCCTGGGTTGTGTTCAGGCCGTCAGTCATGTGATGATCTACAGGAGAGTAGGAAGTACATCCTGGTCTCTCAGACGATGCTGTGTTCAGGCCGTCAGTCATGTGATGATCTACAGGAGAGTAGGAAGTACATCCTGGTCTCTCAGACGATGCTGTGTTCAGGCCGTCAGTCATGTGATGATCTACAGGAGAGTAGGAAGTACATCCTGGTCTCTCAGACGATGCTGTGTTCAGGCCGTCAGTCATGTGATGATCTACAGGAGAGTAGGAAGTACATCCTGGGCTCTCAGACTGTGGCATCAGAAGGCAGGTGATTAATACAAAGAGAGACCGGTGAAATTAAAAGATGTTTTTCAGTTTAAATAATAATAAAAGTGGAACATTTTAATTACATTTTCTCATGTTTGAAAATGTGCACCTCAAAGGATTGTGGGTAATGTAGTCTTTGTGCCGTTATATGACTGAACCAGATGAAAAGTGAGATGATTGAATTCTGATTATTATTAATAAAGACATTAAAACACAGTTATTGTTCTGCACGTCATTGTGTGTGTGTGTGTGTGTGTGTGTGTGTGTGTGTGTGTGTGTGTGTGTGTGTGTGTGTGTGTGTGTGTGTGTGTGTGTGTGTGTGTGTGTGTGTGTGTGTGTGTGTGTGTGTGTGTGTGTGTGTGTGTGTGTGTGTGTGTGTGTGTGGTGTGTGTGTGTGTGTGTGTGTGTGTGTGTGTGTGTGTGTGTGATCTGTGTGTGAGAGAGAACACACTGGACGCTGCACTAGGTGTTAAAGACAGCTCTTTGTGGAACAGCCTCCCAGCTGAGATACGGGATTGTCCCACATTGAACCTCGATTTTGGAGGGCCAGAAAAAAGGTGAAAACGTCGCCCTGAGCCGGAACTACCCCTCGTGGAAACGCAAAAAACGCTTAAACCGTGATACGTGCTGCAGTGGAAAAGCGCCATTAGTCTTTATTTAATGAAAGTAAGTCGTTAATTCGAGATTTTAAGTATTTTTTAAGATAAGTTAAGTCTTACTTTCCCTCAAAATGCGTTTCTGACTCCAGGTCTCATGCAGAGAGATGTGTGTGTGTGTGTGTGTGTGTGTGTGTGTGTGTGTGTGTGTGTGTGTGTGTGTGTGTGTGTGTGTGTGTGTGTGTGTGTGTGTGTGTGTGTGTGTGTGTGTGTGTGTGTGTGTGTGTGTGTGTGTGTTGCAGGTGGTGAAACACCCTCAGACAGCGTGATGGAGTTGCATCAGAGGAGGTGAGTTTGTTTTATTTGGATGAAGGTTAAGGATGTGACACACACCCCCCTTCCCGTGCCCCTGCACACACACACACACACACACAGAGATCACCTTGCTCAATCACGCAGGATGCATGATAATAAAAAAGGACTTCAGACTGCAAATAGAAAACTAAATCCATATTTAGGATATTATTTGTTTTGTCTAAAAATTCTCTAAAACTCAAAAAAGGTTTGTCTTCCTCTTTTATTCTAGTATTCTTACATCTCATTCACTCCTCACCTCCTTCACTCCTCACCTCCTTCCCTCCTCACTTCCTTCCCTCCTTCACTCCTCACCTCCTTCCCTCCTCACCTCCTTCCCTCCTTCACTCCTTCCCTCACATTCAGCCCCTTTCTCTCACTATTATGATTTATTCCGCTTTAATTCAATGTTTTGCACATTTTGTACATGAATTACAACTTGTTAAATATTCTATTTGAGATATTTCACTAAAATATATTGATGTTCTACTAAAATACACATTTCTGCTCAAAGATGGGCTCATTTGTAATCATCCCATCAGAGCTCTGATGAACACGAGATATAGATCTAGTGAGAACTGTTATATCTCATATCTGGAAAAGCGCTCGAATACAAATGTAATTATTATTTTTGAATATAGAGCGAGTTGATGAA
>JAPTMU010000024.1:4912588-4918178 GCA_028583405.1 Pogonophryne albipinna | reverse complement strand
CTGCAATGCTCTGTTTGGTGTTTCAGCCTGACGTCACGCTGCAATGCTCTGTTTGGTGTTTCAGCCTGACGTCACGCTGTAATGCTCTGTTTGGTTTTCAGCCTGACGTCATCTGCAATGCTCTGTTTGGTGTTTCAGCCTGACGTCAAGCTGCAATGCTCTGTTTGGTGTTTCAGCCTGACGTCACGCTGCAATGCTCTGTTTGGTGTTTCAGCCTGACGTCACACTGTAATGTTCTGTTTGGTGTTTCAGCCTGACGTCACACTGTAATGCTCTGTTTGGTGTTTCAGCCTGACGTCATGCTGCAATGCTCTGTTTGGTGTTTCAGCCTGACGTCACGCTGCAATGCTCTGTTTGGTGTTTCAGCCTGACGTCACGCTGCAATGCTCTGTTTGGTGTTTCAGCCTGACGTCACATGTAATGCTCTGTTTGGTGTTTCAGCCTGACGTCACCTGCAATGCTCTGTTTGGTTTCAGCCTGACGTCACACTGCAATGCTCTGTTTGGTGTTTCAGCCTGACGTCACACTGTAATGCTCTGTTTGGTGTTTCAGCCTGACGTCACGCTGCAAATGCTCTGTTTGGTGTTTCAGCCTGACGTCACCCTGTAATGCTCTGTTTGGTGTTTCAGCCTGACGTCACCTGCAATGCTCTGTTTGGTGTTTCAGCCTGACGTCACCCTGTAATGCTCTGTTTGGTGTTTCAGCCTGACGTCACCCTGCAATGCTCTGTTTGGTGTTTCAGCCTGACGTCACACTGCAATGCTCTGTTTGGTGTTTCAGCCTGACGTCACGCTGTAATGCTCTGTTTGGTGTTTCAGCCTGACGTCACGCTGCAATGCTCTGTTTGGTGTTTCAGCCTGACGTCACACTGCAATGCTCTGTTTGGTGTTTCAGCCTGACGTCACCCTGCAATGCTCTGTTTGGTGTTTCAGCCTGACGTCACGCTGCAATGCTCTGTTTGGTGTTTCAGCCTGACGTCACGCTGTAATGCTCTGTTTGGTGTTTCAGCCTGACGTCACTCTGCAATGCTCTGTTTGGTGTTTCAGCCTGACGTCACACTGTAATGCTCTGTTTGGTGTTTCAGCCTGACGTCATGCTGCAATGCTCTGTTTGGTGTTTCAGCCTGACGTCACACTGCAATGCTCTGTTTGGTGTTTCAGCCTGACGTCACGCTGCAATGTTCTGTTTGGTGTTTCAGCCTGACGTCACACTGCAATGTTCTGTTTGGTGTTTCAGCCTGACGTCACCCTGCAATGTTCTGTTTGGTGTTTCAGCCTGACGTCACGCTGTAATGCTCTTTGGTGTTTCAGCCTGACGTCACCCTGCAATGTTCTGTTTGGTGTTCAGCCTGACGTCACGCTGCAATGCTCTGTTTGTGTTTCAGCCTGACGTCACGCTGTAATGCTCTGTTTGGTGTTTCAGCCTGACGTCACACTGCAATGCTCTGTTTGGTGTTTCAGCCTGACGTCACACTGCAATGCTCTGTTTGGTGTTTCAGCCTGACGTCACGCTGTAATGCTCTGTTTGGTGTTTCAGCCTGACGTCAACACTGTAATGCTCTGTTTGGGTTTCAGCCTGACGTCACGCTGCAATGCTCGGTTTGGTGTTTCAGCCTGACGTCACACTGCAATGCTCTGTTTGGTGTTTCAGCCTGACGTCACACTGTCAATGCTCTGTTTGGTGTTTTCAGCCTGACGTCATGCTGCAATGCCTCTGTTTGGTGTTTCAGCCTGACGTCACGCTGCAATGCTCTGTTTGGTGTTTCAGCCTGACGTCATGCTGCAATGCTCTGTTTGGTGTTTCAGCCTGACGTCATGCCTGCAATGCTCTGTTTGGTGTTTCAGCCTGACGTCACACTGTAATGCTCTGTTTGGTGTTTCAGCCTGACGTCCACACTGCCAATGCTTCTGTTTGGTGTTTTCAGCCTGACGTCACACTGTAATGCTCTGTTTGGTGTTTCAGCCTGACGTCACCCTGTAATGTTCTGTTTGGTGTTTCAGCCTGACGTCACTCTGCAATGCTCTGTTTGGTGTTTCAGCCTGACGTCACACTGTAATGCTCTGTTTGGTATGGTTTCAGCTGACGTCACCCTGTAATGTTCTGTTGGTGTGTTTCAGCCTGACGTCACTCTGCAAATGCTCTAGTTTGGTGTTTCAGCCTGACGTCACACTGCAATGCTCTGTTTGGTGTTTCAGCCTGACGTCACAGCCTGCAATGTTCTGTTTGGTGTTTCAGCCTGACGTCACACTGTAATGCTCTGTTTGGTGTTTCAGCCTGAACGTCACACTGTAATGCTCTGTTTGGTGTTTCAGCCTGACGTCACTCTGCAATGCTCTGTTTGGTGTTTCAGCCTGACGTCACACTGTAATGCTCTGTTTGGTGTTTCAGCCTGACGTCACGCTGTAATGTCTCTGTTTGGTGTTTCAGCCTACGTCACACTGTAATGCTCTGTTTGGTGTTTCAGCCTGACGTCACTCTGCAATGCTCTGTTTGGTGTTTCAGCCTGACGTCACACTGTAATGCTCTGTTTGGTGTTTCAGCCTGACGTCACCCTGTAATGTTCTGTTTGGTGTTTCAGCCTGACGTCACCCTGTAATGTTCTGTTTGGTGTTTCAGCCTGACGTCACTCTGCAATGCTCTGTTTGGTGTTTCAGCCTGACGTCACACTGTAATGCTCTGTTTGGTGTTTCAGCCTGACGTCACACTGTAATGTTTCTGTTTGGTGTTTCAGCCTGACGTCACATCTGCAATGCTCTGTTTGGTGTTTCAGCCTGACGTCACACTGTAATGCTCTGTTTGGTGTTTCAGCCTGACGTCACACTGCAATGCTCTGTTTGGTGTTTCAGCCCTGACGTCACTCTGTAATGCTCTGTTTGGTGTTTCAGCCTGACGTCACACCCTGCAATGCTCTGTATTGGTGTTTCAGCCTGACGTCACCACTGCAATGCTCTGTTTTGGTGTTTCAGCCTGACGTCACCCTGCAATGCTCTGTTTGGTGGTTTCAGCCTGACGTCACTGCTGCAATGCTCTGTTTGGTGTTTCAGCCTGGACGTCACACTGCAATGCTCTGTTTGGTGTTTCAGCCTGACGTCACACTGTAATGCTCTGTTTGGTGTTTCAGCCTGACGTCAAGCTGCAATGCTCTGTTTGGTGTTTCAGCCTGACGTCACCCTGCAATGCTCTGTTTGGTGTTTCAGCCTGACGTCACACTGTAATGCTCTGTTTGGTGTTTCAGCCTGACGTCACACTGCAATGCTCTGTTTGGTGTTTCAGCCTGACGTCACACTGCAATGCTCTGTTTGGTGTTTCAGCCTGACGTCACACTGCAATGCTCTGTTTGGTGTTTCAGCCTGACGTCACACTGTAATGCTCTGTTTGGTGTTTCAGCCTGACGTCACACTGCAATGTTCTGTTTGGTGTTTCAGCCTGACGTCACCCTGCAATGCTCTGTTTGGTGTTTCAGCCTGACGTCAAGCTGTAATGCTCTGTTTGGTGTTTCAGCCTGACGTCACACTGTAATGCTCTGTTTGGTGTTTCAGCCTGACGTCACACTGCAATGTTCTGTTTGGTGTTTCAGCCTGACGTCACCCTGCAATGCTCTGTTTGGTGTTTCAGCCTGACGTCAAGCTGTAATGCTCTGTTTGGTGTTTCAGCCTGACGTCACACTGCAATGCTCTGTTTGGTGTTTCAGCCTGACGTCACACTGTAATGCTCTGTTTGGTGTTTCAGCCTGACGTCACACTGCAATGCTCTGTTTGGTGTTTCAGCCTGACGTCAAGCTGCAATGCTCTGTTTGGTGTTTCAGCCTGACGTCACGCTGCAATGCTCTGTTTGGTGTTTCAGCCTGACGTCACCCTGCAATGCTCTGTTTGGTGTTTCAGCCTGACGTCAAGCTGCAATGCTCTGTTTGGTGTTTCAGCCTGACGTCACGCTGCAATGTTCTGTTTGGTGTTTCAGCCTGACGTCACGCTGCAATGCTCTGTTTGGTGTTTCAGCCTGACGTCACGCTGCAATGTTCTGTTTGGTGTTTCAGCCTGACGTCACGCTGCAATGCTCTGTTTGGTGTTTCAGCCTGACGTCAAGCTGCAATGCTCTGTTTGGTGTTTCAGCATTGACGTCACGCTGCAATGTTCTGTTTGGTGTTTCAGCCTGACGTCACACTGTAATGCTCTGTTTGGTGTTTCAGCCTGACGTCACACTGCAATGCTCTGTTTGGTGTTTCAGCCTGACGTCATGCTGCAATGCTCTGTTTGGTGTTTCAGCCTGACGTCACGCTGCAATGCTCTGTTTGGATGTTTCAGCCTGACGTCAAGCTGCAATGCTCTGTTTGGTGTTTCAGCCTGACGTCACGCTGCAATGCTCTGTTTGGTGTTTCAGCCTGACGTCAAGCTGCAATGCTCTGTTTGGTGTTTCAGCCTGACGTCACGCTGCAATGCTCTGTTTGGTGTTTCAGCCTGACGTCATGCTGCAATGCTCTGTTTGGTGTTTCAGCCTGACGTCACACTGTAATGCTCTGTTTGGTGTTTCAGCCTGACGTCACACTGCAATGCTCTGTTTGGTGTTTCAGCCTGACGTCACGCTGCAATGCTCTGTTTGGTGTTTCAGCCTGACGTCAAGCTGCAATGCTCTGTTTGGTGTTTCAGCCTGACGTCATGCTGTAATGCTCTGTTTGGTGTTTCAGCCTGACGTCACACTGTAATGCTCTGTTTGGTGTTTCAGCCTGACGTCACCCTGCAATGCTCTGTTTGGTGTTTCAGCCTGACGTCACCCTGCAATGCTCTGTTTGGTGTTTCAGCCTGACGTCACACTGCAATGCTCTGTTTGGTGTTTCAGCCTGACGTCACGCTGTAATGCTCTGTTTGGTGTTTCAGCCTGACGTCACGCTGCAATGCTCTGTTTGGTGTTTCAGCCTGACGTCACCCTGTAATGCTCTGTTTGGTGTTTCAGCCTGACGTCATGCTGCAATGCTCTGTTTGGTGTTTCAGCCTGACGTCACCCTGCAATGCTCTGTTTGGTGTTTCAGCCTGACGTCACACTGTAATGCTCTGTTTGGTGTTTCAGCCTGACGTCAAGCTGCAATGCTCTGTTTGGTGTTTCAGCCTGACGTCACCCTGCAATGCTCTGTTTGGTGTTTCAGCCTGACGTCAAGCTGCAATGCTCTGTTTGGTGTTTCAGCCTGACGTCACCCTGCAATGCTCTGTTTGGTGTTTCAGCCTGACGTCACCCTGCAATGCTCTGTTTGGTGTTTCAGCCTGACGTCACGCTGTAATGCTCTGTTTGGTGTTTCAGCCTGACGTCAAGCTGCAATGCTCTGTTTGGTGTTTCAGCCTGACGTCACGCTGTAATTGCTCTGTTTGGTGTTTCAGCCTGACGTCACGCTGTAATGCTCTGTTTGGTGTTTCAGCCTGACGTCAAGCTGCAATGCTCTGTTTGGTGTTTCAGCCTGACGTCACCCTGCAATGCTCTGTTTGGTGTTTCAGCCTGACGTCACGCTGCAATGCTCTGTTTGGTGTTTCAGCCTGACGTCATGCTGCAATGTTCTGTTTGGTGTTTCAGCCTGACGTCACACTGCAATGCTCTGTTTGGTGTT
>JAPTMU010000024.1:4895088-4910088 GCA_028583405.1 Pogonophryne albipinna | reverse complement strand
CACACACACACACACACACACACACACACACACACACACACACACACACACACACACACACAGGCTGATTTAGCTCCTGAGACATTGGCTTGGCATTTCCAATATGCTGCCTAACTCAAACCCATTACACCCAGTGTGTGTGTGTGTGTGTGTGTGTGTGTGTGTGTGTGTGTGTGTATTTGTGTGTGAATGTGTGTGTGTGTGTGTGTGAGTTTCCATTACAGTGGAGTCCTGAAATATGAACAGGTAGGCAGAACACAGATCAATCGTGAGTGTAAAACGAGAGAGAGAAAGTGAGGGGGGAAACAACCCAGTTAAATTACCATGGCAACCGCTCCTCTAATCCCATAATTCACTCTGATTGTGTTTCCTGTAAGAAGAAGAAGAAGAAGAACTTATTTTCACCCTCTGTCTGAAACCAGAGCTGCTCTGATTGGCTCTGTTGTGATTGGTCAACCTCTTAGAGATGTCCCGCCCCCTTAGCCTATCACGTACAATGTGTTGGAGCGATAGCCAATAGGAGCGTTCCGTAGTGATGTCACTGTGTTCAGAATAGACTTGTGACGTTAAAAGTTGAATATAAAATAAACGTCTTTCTACTTTAGTTGTTTTGATCTATTTAACAACTGTTTGTGTCACTCTTTCTAAAAACAGTCTGATTAAATATGAAAGGCAGCGTTTCCGCCAGGGGGGCTTCTTGCCGTCATTTTACGCCTTTATTCAGCTCGGGACGCCCTGATCGCGAGCCGAGGGCGTTCAAAAATATTAATAATTCGAGAGAAGATCGAGAGTTTTTATCGCTTGAAATGACGAAAAGGAAAAAGTACACGGACATCCCTCTGTTGGAGGGGCAGAGGAGTCTGGTGGGATTGTTTTCTGAGTCGTTTCCCCGACATCGGCGGTGCCTGCTACAGGACAACACGGAACGTGCGCGATTTGGACGCGATGAGCGGGGGGGTTTTAGTGGAGCACGCGCGTGAGCTGCGAGCGCCGGAGCCTCGCAGCGGCGAAACTGAGGCTCCGTGGTA
This sequence comes from Pogonophryne albipinna, assembly GCA_028583405.1. Taxonomy (NCBI): domain Eukaryota; kingdom Metazoa; phylum Chordata; class Actinopteri; order Perciformes; family Artedidraconidae; genus Pogonophryne; species Pogonophryne albipinna. The sequence continues at coordinate 4,909,060 of JAPTMU010000024.1, read as the reverse complement.
AACTGTGGTAACGTGAAGAGCCGTTTGGGAGCCGACACAGCCGGCGCTTTAAGAGAGCCGAGCCAAATGATCCGGCTCACTGACGTAAAAAGACAGTATCTATAAGGGACGGCTCAAGTCAAACTTCAACCGCCCCGCTCTCGGGGTGGACGCCCTCTCAGCCCTGGTCTGGCGGAAACACTGATTAAAGGTCCCATGTCCTGCTTCTCTGGTTCTGACCCGTCCCCTTGTGTTCTGTAGCTTCTGACCCGTCCCCTGGTGTTCTGTAGCTTCTGACCCGTCCCCTGGTGTTCTGTAGCTTCTGACCCGTCCCCTGGTGTTCTGTAGCTTCTGCATGTGAACGCTCTGCAGAGTCTCAGACCCTCAGAGTGCACCCTGTAGGAGTAACACTCTGACACAGAGAAGACCTGTCTGCTGCCCCAGAACGCCTCGATGGGGATTTCTCTTTTTCTTCCTGGGTATGGTGACGTGCCCATCCCCAAATGGACCAATCCACGGAGCCATTACGTTACGTCCGTGGATTGGTCCATTCGGGCATGGGCACGTCACCATACCCAGGAAGAAAACAATGGAAAAAGAGAAATGTCTGTCACTACCCGATCTGCAGCTCTGCCCGATCTGCAGTGCGCATGTGCGAGATGGTCCGCCATATTGGACAACTCCGGACGGCAACCCAAGAAGGACACTTGACACAGTGGCTTTTGGCAAAGCTCAAAAAGAAAACTCGAGAGAGATGAGTTTGTCAGAATAAGTGAGAAATGAATTTAACTTCTGTTAGACAGCCATATACATTTTTACACACATTCACAGTACATATGTATTCAGTATGATGGCTGTCTAACAGAAGTTAAATCCATTCCTCTCTTATTCTGACAAAGTACTGAACCCCAAATAAAAGAACCCAATCAAAAGAGTTGTTAAATAATAGTGAAGTCACGTTGTAATAACAATAACTCATCTCTCTCGAGTTTTCCTTTTGAGCTTTGCCAAAAGCCACTGTGTCAATATTGTCCTACTTGGGTTGCCGTCCAGCGTTGTCCAATATGGCGGACCATCTCGCACATGCGCAGTACAGATCGGGTAGTGACAATGTCCAACGAAGCGTGTGTGTGTGTTCGGGCGGGGTTTCGCGGTGTCTCGCTGTCTCGCAGACGGCCACTTGGCTCACAGGGAGGGGGGGGGCAGGAGCTCCAACAAGGCGTGTAGGACAGAGAGTGAATACACAGACTCTACAGAGAGGCTGAGAGAAACCAATGAGAGTTTGGAACATTGAACAATGTGAATCTATTCTAGTAGACCTCAACGATGGAACTATGATCAGTAGACATGGACCTTCAAAGTGTGTGTGTGTGTGTGTGTGTGTGTGTGTGTGTGTGTGTGTGTGTGTGTGTGTGTCCAAGCTATATCACGTACAATGTGTTGGAGCGTTAGCCAATAGGAGCACAGTTGAATTTATGATTTTAATTTCTTTATTAGATTTATTTTTGTTCTGCTTCATTAAAATCCTCCATGTCTTTATTTCAGAGCTTCATATTGTCTCATATGGAGGCGATGAGGGGGGAGACAGATGGGTGTAGTCACTCACCCTCAGACCCACACCCACCCACCCACACACACAAACCCACACACACACACACACACACACACACACACACACACACACACACACGAGCAGACGCTGGAGACATGCTGTCGGTGTGCGCATGCATGCATTTAGTGGATTTGCAAAGATCAAGTGAAAACCTTCCAACACACACACACACACACACACACACATACACACACACACACACACACACACACACACATACACACACACACACAGAGGCTTTACTAACACACAGAAAGGATCCGTCTTGTGTAAAACTCTCGCGAGAGTTTGCAAGTCACGTGGTTGAATGTTTACGTTTGGCAGGCAGCCTTTCAGTTACGATCGTTAACATCAGTGGGCCACAGCCAGGGCCGGCCCGAGGCAAGATTTTAGCTGGCGTCCCGCCCCCCCCCCCAAAATGCAGACACTCACTATGACTCGCGCATGCATGCACGTGCATGGTTGTGGCATGACCACCAAAAACAGAAACATATGGACACCAGATGTGTGCGAATGTATTTAGTATCCTATCCATTTGAACATGATTTAAGTGGGGACCTCACCTCCTCTTGGGGGGTCCGGGGCAGTGGCGGTTCTACAGGGTGGCACGGGGTGGCAGCTGCCACCTCAGAAAAATGCCTTGCCACCCCAGCTGCCACCCCAGTTGGCAGCTTTGTTTTGAAAAAAAAGTTGTGGCTCATCGGACATTTATGAGAGAAAATCTCTAATGTCCGAGTGCAAGTGAATGCAGCACAAGACGCGAGCCTTGTAACCCCTCCCCAAATATGATTGGCGGCGATTTCATTTGAACGGGGGACAGCGCAAAACGAGAAGCATTTCGGATCCAAGTAGACGGAAGGAATGAGGTATTTGCGGTCAGTGGCAGCGCCAGGGTATGTCTGGGGTAGGCTACACCCATACCAAGAAATGGCTTAGCCCCACCATGAAAAATGATGTTAAAGTAAGCTAAATAAAGTCCGCCAACTCGCGCGGAGTAAATTGCACAGACAGCAGTTAGATTGATTTCAGAAGCCTCTTGTCTGGAAATACCGAAGACCAGAAACGGTTTTGAAAACTTTTGTCAGGTAGTGATCGTCTTCTCAATAGAACATCTTTGATAATGTCTTCTGGCCAATCAGAATCAAGATAACGGCGTGGTGTTGTTGCAGGAAGTCCCGACGGAGAATACTTTTGCTGTAGTACATCTCTATATACATCGATAAACATTACGTGTTGATAGAAATCAACACTTAATGAAATAAGACCCCACGGTTTGATGATTGATAGGTGAGTGGGCTGTCTTTCATTTTGACACACAGAACAATGGGGGCTATCCACCCTTATCCACCATGTAAAGTAACTCACAGCCTCTTCCCTCTTCTCTCTGTGAGGAGCAGCAGGTTCAGCTTTCAGAACAAAGTAACACAAAACTAAATACCATTCATTAATTTTTTTAATATGTCGTGTAGTAATAGATGTATTTATTGTTCTTCTCAAGAGAGTACCAGAATGTGTATTTCATGTTAGTATTTCAAAAGATCTCCTGGGGGAGAATCCCCCCAGACCCCCTGCAGGGGTTGGGTTTCAGCAGGTCAACTCTTTCAATTGTGGGGAAATTGCAGGATTGGCTCCAGGTCGCCCTTTTTAATTACTACAAGACAAATGTGCCTTTTTATTTCATACAGTTCCATTTGGATTGAGACAGGGAAATAATCTAAACCTCACGCGTGACGTTTCAATCAATCAATCAATCAATGTTTATTTATATAGCCCAATATCACAAATGTTACATTTGTCTCAGTGGACTTCACAGTTTGTACAAAATATCAGTATGACAATACGACACCCTCTGTCCTTAGACCCTCTGTCCTCAGACCCTCTGTCCTCAGACCCTCTGTCCTTAGACCCTCTGTCCTTAGACCCTCTGTCCTCAGACCCTCTGTCCTTAGACCCTCTGTCCTTAGACCCTCTGTCCTTAGACCCTCTGTCCTTTGACCCTCTGTCCTTAGACCCTCTGTCCTTAGACCCTCTGTTCTTAGACCCTCACATCGTACAAGGTAAAACTTCCGGAGAAAACCCACAGTTTAAAGGGAACATGGGAGAAACCTCAGGGAGAGCAACAGAGGAGGGATCCCTCTCCCAGGACGGACAGACGTGCAATAGATGCCGTGTGTAAATTGAAAAGATAATACATTTGCAACATAGGTAGTCCAAATGTTTGGAAATGCATGTGTGTATAATAGGAAGATGAATCCACGAGGATATCCATCCAGGACCTATGATCCATGACCACAGCCACGACTCAAGATCCAGGGCTCGCGATGCAGGACACAGGACCGCAGGATCATCCATGACTCCGGATCCCAGCGTATATAGACACCAAAAAGAAAGAGATTTGGGGAAGCTGGGTTAATCGGAACATGAGAGTACACAGGTATAGACAGAGAGAAGGAAGAAGTAAGATGTCCCCCGACAAACTAAGCCTATATCAGCAAAACTAGGGGCTGAATCTAATCAGCCCTAACTATAAGCTTTATCAAAAAGGAAGGTCTTAAGCGCACTCTTAAAAACGGATAGGGTGTCTGCCGCCCGAACACAAACTGGAAGCTGATTCCACAAATGTGGAGCTTGATAAGAAAAGGCTCTGGCTCCCATTGTACTTTTAGAGACTCTAGGAACAACCAACAACCCTGCATTCTTGGAACGCAATGCCCTAGTAGGACAGTAGGGTATAATGAGTTCTTTAAGGTAAGATGGCGCCTGCCCATTAAGGGCTTTGTAGGCGAGAAGAAGAATTTTAAATTCTATCCTGTGTTCTATAGGGAGCCAGTGTAAGGCAGCCAGAACAGGAGTAATGTGGTCCCTTTTCCTAACTCTGGTTAGTACACGAGCTGCAGCATTTTGAATCAGCTGAAGCCACTTGACTGACTTCTTGGTACACCCTGATAATAAGGAGTTACAATAATCCAGCCTTGAAGTAACAAATGCATGGACTAGTTTCTCTGCATCGTTTTGAGGCAAGATATGCCTGATTTTTGCAATGTAACGTAGATGGAAGTAGGCGGTCCTTGAAATTGATTTTATGTGGGCGTTAAAGGATAAATCCTGATCAAATATAACACCAAGATTCCTTACAGTCTCACTGGAGGCCAAATTAATGCCATCCATAGTTAGTATATCTTTAGATAGTTTGTTTCGTAGATTCTTCGGGCCAAGTACAATAACTTCAGTTTTGGTCGTGTTTAACATCAAAAAGTTTAAGGTCATCCACGTTTTTAAGTCCTTGAGGCAGTCTTGAATTTTATTTAGATGATTAATTTCATCAGGCTTGATTGATAAATATAGTTGAGTATCATCTGCATAACAATGAAAGTTTACAGAATGATTCCTTATAATATTGCCTAACGGAAGCATATATAATGTGAACAAAATAGGTTCCGAGCACTGAGCCCTGTGGCACTCCATGGCTAACTTTGGTTTGCGTGGAAGATTCATCGCTAACACGTACAAACTGAGAGCGTTCAGATAGATAGGACCTAAACCAGCCTAAAGCAGTTCCCTGTATGCCAACTAAGTGCTCTAGTCTTTGCAATAAGATATCATGATCGATAGTATCAAATGCAGCACTGAGATCGAGCACAACAAGAATAGAGACAAGTCCCTTGTCAGAGGCTATTAGAATGTCATTTGTGACTTTAACCAGAGCTGTCTCTGTGCTATGATGTGTTCTAAAGCCAGACTGAAAATCTTCAAATAAATCATTGTTTTTTAAGTAATCACACAACTGTTTAGCGACTGCTTTCTCAAGAATCTTTGAGAGGAACGGAAGATTAGAAATAGGTCTATAGTTGGCTAGAACCTCTGGATCGAGGTTGTGCTTTTTAAGAAGCGGTTTTATCACTGCTACTTTGAATGATTGTGGAACATAGCCTGATAATAAAGACATATTCATAATATTTAATAAAGAAGTGCTAATTAATGGAAAAACTTCCTTCAACAGCTTAGTTGGAATTGGGTCTAACATACACGTTGATGGTTTAGAAGAGAGAATCATTGAATTTAATTGTTCAAGGTTAATGGCTGAAAAGCATTCTAGTTTACTATCTAGTGTAATATTAGAACTTACGTTTCCGGGAGCTGTTGATAACACTATACTGGTCAAAGGCAAGAGGTCATTCATTTAGTTTCTAAGAGTAACAATGTTATGGTTAAAAAAGCACATCAAATCATTACTACTGAGTGCTATGGGAATAGAAGGCTCAATCGAGCTGTGGCTCTCTGTCAGCCTGGCTACAGTGCTGAAAAGAAATCTTGCATTATTCTTATTCTCATCTATTAATGAAGAGTAGTAGGCTGCTCTCGCTTTACGCAGTGCTTTCTTATATTCATTGAGAGTAATATGCCAAATTAAACGAGATTCTTCAAGTTTAGTGGAACGCCATATCCTTTCAAGTTGTCTCGACTTTTGCTTTATTTTGCGGGTTTCGGCATTATGCCATGGAGCTAATCTATGTTGTTTTATTTTCTTCTTTTTCAAAGGAGCAACAGAGTCTAATTTGATTCGCAGCGCATCTGTAGCACTATCAACAACATGATCAATTTGGGGTGGTGTACATTTTGTATAAGTTTCCTCCCTTACATGCAGACATGCTATCGAGTTAAATATTGGTGGAATCTCGTCCTTAAATTTGGCTATAGCACTAACAGATAGGTTTCTGCTGCAGGAGCTTTTGACTAATGCTTTGTAGTCTAGTAACAGTACTTCAAAAGTTACTTAGAAATGGTCGGATAAAGCAGGATTATGCGGTTCGACTAATAGTTGCTCAATTTCAAAACCATAAGTCAGAACAAGGTCGAGAGTGTGATTATAGCAGTGGGTTGGTTTATTTACACTCTGACAGAAACCAACAGAATCTAATATAGAGTTAAATGCAACAGTAAGGCTATTTTTATCATCGTCAACATGAATATTAAAGTCAAGGAGAGCGTGTATGTAATTACATTGCAAATACTGACTTGAGCCCCACCGCTGTATGGGTTAGCCCTACCATAGATTACCCAATACAAATACTCTGGAGCCGCCACTGTTTGTGGTCTACAATGATAGAGAAGAGCCTGTCAAGTTTGGCTGTTCTCAGCATTGAATCAAAACGCACCATAGATTTAAATCTTAATAAGTTTGTGAGGCGTTTTGCTGAACAAGATGGTAATCACCACATTCAGCTGTTATAGGCAACTTGATGCTCTGCTCACGGATGAGTCGATGTGAATAATAAACTGTTAAGATGATGACCTTACGTGTGTATAATATTTTTTTTCTTTGTGGGGGTCTGCCCCCAAAAAAACAGTTTCAAGTCCTGAGAAAGTCAAATAAGACGGTGTGTAAAAACTTCACTGCCCAGCCAACAGAAAGTAACCACTTTGATTTAACTAGGCCAGCAGGTAAGGACTCTCCACTGGATCATAACTGCAGCGATGTTTATGTTTTAGCTGAATACACGTTTTTAACTCTAACTGATGCAGTTAGTCACTTCTTTAATGTTTGTTCTTTCTGATGTAAAGTCCAGGTTGTAACTGTTTGCAGTGAAGTCGTGGGGCGCTGAACTGTTCCTTTGATTCTTTTGATATATGATAGTAATTACTTGTTTTTCAAATGTGAAGGAGGGTGAGCAAGCATCCTGAGGAACGTTCATCATTAACTCCTCCAACAAATATAGTTTATTTAATAATAACACTGAATATGTGAATCATAACAGTGATTGACAGCTGATAGGAATAATATGTTGTTAATATTATCATACTCATACAGACAAACATTGATGAGACAGTTAATTAATGTACTTATTGCAGCAGTCTGCATAGATTTGGTTCCCCTGGTATTGTTCAGTTAAAATGCATTCAATGAAGTCTGCCACATTATATATATATATTTATATGTAAGGCTTTACTGATGTGCCACAATAATGTCACCAAATGTTATTGAGTTAAAATATCAATATTGTGGCTTTCCAAGTTAACATTGATTGATATGACTGCGATTAAATCAGCATATACTTCTGCCAGGGGGTGCCACCCCTGAAATTCTCCTGCCACCCTCTGGCCACCCCATGAATATTTTTCTAGATCCGCTCCTGCTCCCCCGGGAAGATCTATGGATACCCTCTACCCTAACCCTAACCCTCTACCCTAACCCTAACCCTAACCCTAACCCTCTACCCTAACCCTCTACCCTAACCCTAACCCTCTACCCTAACCCTAACCCTAACCCTCTACCCTAACCCTAACCCTCTACCCTAACCCTCAACCCTAACCCTAACCCTCTACCCTAACCCTAACCCTCTACCCTAACCCTCTACCCTAACCCTAACCCTAACCCTCTACCCTAACCCTAACCCTCTACCCTCTACCCTAACCCTAACCCTCTACCCTAACCCTAACCCTCTCTCAACATCCAGATGAAACAGAACTGTAAGCAGATTTTCTTTTTATTTATGGATATTTTACAAATCACTCTCCTTTTAAACTCTATTCTTGTTTAGAACAACTTTTTTGTCCTGTCATATAGTATTTTATACTATAAGAGAATAGATGAAAATCTATTCTCTTATTTTTTTATAACTATAATGATCATATAAAGGTGTGCCGTTCAGTCTTTCAGGAGAGAGCTCCCTAAAGCTCCCCCCCCCCCCCCCGCGGCCGCTTACACAGTAAATTCCAATGTTAATAAAAGCACACAGAAGCTGTATACGTTTTTTGGGAGTTTGATTTATTTTAAATGAACACTAATACAAATCCTAGAATTGCACACTAAAACCATTATTTCAAAAAAAGAACTATTTCACATAAACCTCTGGTTTTTCTGGGGCTGGGGGGTTCAACTTGATTTTTTGGGGGGGTGTGTGCCATAGTTTATGGACGCTGTACGCAATATAGGCGTAGTTCTGTTAGTATAAGATAATAAGACGTACTTTGTTGATCCAAAATCGGGAAATTGTGTTGTTATGAAATTAAAAAAAAAAAGTTTTTTTTTTTTTCTTTTTTCGGTGCCCCCCACTGATTGATGCGCCCTTAGCATTCGCCTATACTGCCTATGCCAAGGGCCGGCCCTGGCCTCAGCAAATGATGGTGAGAAGCTAAACCAGGCATCCTCAAAGTCCGGACCGAACCACAACTGTCTCTGGACTCTGAGCAAATTATACTTTTCATATGTATTATCTGTATTATCTGTGTTATCTGCGAGACATCGCCACAACGCAACGAGTCAAAATGATCCGCTATGTCCATAGACTGCAAACAACGCTCTGCATGTACAACTGTTCCACTGTCTGTTAACACATTGGTCAAATCACATTCAGCATCCCGTCAGCGTTTTCCCCCAACAATCTGCGAATCAGAGGCACAGTAGGGCGGGTCTTCGCGGAATGCGGGTGGGAAAAATGTGTGTCTCGTCTCTTTCAACCTGTCTGAGCGAGAGTTTATAAAAAAAAGAATTCAGAGCGAGAGTTAACAGCTCATCTAGTTGCATCTGTACTGTAGCTAGTAGCCTAGTTTCACCTACCGGGGTGGCAACTGACACCCTAAAAATAGGCCTTGCCACCCCAGCTGCCACCCCAGGTGCCAGCTTTGTTTTGAAAGAAAAGTTGTGGCTCATCCGACATTTATGAGAGAAAGTCTCTAATGTCCGAGTGCAAGTGAATGCAGCACAAGATGCACGTCTTGTAACCCCTCCCCCGGTCCTGGCGCGAGCGTGGACATGATTGGCGGCGATTTCATTTGAACGGGACGGTGCAAAACGAGAAGCATTCGGACCCAAGCACTGAAGGAATGAGGTATTTGCGGTCTGACAGAGAAGAGACTGTCAGTTTGGCTGTACTCAGCATTCAATCAAAACGCACTAAAGCTGTTGATCTTAATACGTTTGAGAGGCGTTTTGCTGAACAAAATGGTAATCACCGCATTCAGCTGTAATAGACATGTCAACTTGATGCTCTGCTCACGGATGAGCATACAAAACTATTAAGATGATGACCTTACGTGTGCATATATATGTTTTTCTTTGAGGGGGTCTGCCCCCAAAAAACAGTTTTAAGTCCTGAGAAAGTCAAATAAGACAGTGTGTAAAACTACACTGCCCAGCCACAAAAAAGTAACCACTTTGATTGAACTAGGCCAGCAGGTAAGGACTTTCCACTGGATCATAACTGAAGTATAAAGAATGCATGACTGAAGTGATGGAGACCATGTTGAAGGCAAACACAAAGAGGAAATAGGTCAAATCAAGCAAATCCCCCTCTCAGATTCCACAGCAACCAGAAGAACATAAATACTGGCTGGTGATTTGATTCATCAGCTTTGTGATGGAATAGAAAATGCACAGTGCATTTCCTTAGCTGTGGGTGAGTCCACTGACACCACTGACAATGCTCAGTTGCTGGTGTTTGTGAGTTTTTATGATGAGGCAAAGGGGGAGTTTGTTGAAGATGTGTTGGGCCTGACGAACCTCAGTGGACACACAAGGGGGAAGACATTTATAAAGCACTAATGCTGAATGAAAGAGGGTGCAGCTGCCTTTATTCATAACTGCAGCTTTTACACTGCGACTCTGAGGGGTCAAGCAGACACAATAACAATGAAAACTGCTGCATACAGATTATTTTTGTTTTTGCAACCTCGTGTTAAGAATCTTGTTGCAGTTGTTTAAAAGTTTGAATGACCGTAATAAACGGACCTTTGTCTTATTGAAACATTTATTTTGGACCTTTAAGATTTGTATTTGAGTACCCCTGAGCTAAACCATCTATTAATGATGTCAGGGAGTGCGATTGTTGAAATAGGGAGTTAGCGGTCTTGCTGTTCAAAGAAGAATGACAGCACTGCAGATCACCAACACTATGGTTTATTCTTTATTCACAGGCAAGTCAACGCTGTCGCAGTAAAAGTCCCAAGATAGCTCCTGGTGCAATCAAATGTTCCCTTTCAGTGTTTCACTATTATTGTGTTTCCGAGCCGTTCCGATTACAACGAGAGTTACAACGAGAACGTGACGTCATATTTACACAAGACGGATCCTTTCTAGCCATAACCTCCCTGAAGGCAGCATCTCTCTGGACCAATGGGATTACTGCGTGTGATTTTGGATTATGTCAAAAAGTAGTGACACATTCCCAGACCACGAGACGGGAAGTAAAATCAAACGTTTTTCCGTGTTTTTGGACTCCTGCAGCTCTCTCTTAGCAATCAAGCTAACTAGCGGTTAGCACGCTAGTTAGCTTTAGCACTCTCCCTCAATATTTGACTGATTCAAACATGTCTAGCCTGAATAATATTGCGTTACTTTATATAGTAATAGTCCAATATCACAAATGTTACATGTGTCTCAGTGGACTTCACAGTTTACAGAATATCAGTATGACAATACGACACCCTCTGTCCTTAGATCCTCGGTCCTTAGACCCTCTGTCCTTAGACCCTCTGTCCTCAGACCCTCTGTCCTCAGACCCTCTGTCCTTAGACACTCTGTCCTTAGACCCTCTGTCCTTAGACCCTCTGTCCTTAGACCCTCTGTCCTCAGACCCTCTGTCCTTAGACACTCTGTCCTTAGACCCTCTGTCCTCAGACCCTCTGTCCTCAGACCCTCTGTCCTTAGACCCTCTGTCCTTCGACCCTCACATCGTACAAGGAAAAACTTCCAGAGAAAACCCACAGTTTAAAGGGAACATGGGAGAAACCTCAGACAGAGCAACAGAGGAGGGATCCCTCTCCCAGGACGGACAGACGTGCAATAGATGCCGTGTGTAAATCCAAGAGATAATACATTTTACAGCATAGAGACCGAATGTTAGGAAATGCATGTGTCTGTAATAAGAAGATGAATCTACGAGGATATCCATCCAGATGTGTGTGTGTGAGAGTGTGTGTTCTCCAGCTGTTGAGACACTCACAGCTCCACATCTGTCAGAGATATAAATACCTGGTGTGTCAACGTAGACGTCTAGGCTATAGAGAAACTGTCACACACACACACACACACCTACATACACACACCTACACACACATACACTCTTTCTGTCAGTAATCAGGTGATGAAACCAGAAAAAGACAGGTTTGTTTTCTGCTTCAAACATGTCAGAGATCAGCTTTTATAACAGCAAGTGCTGTCAGGCGTGTGTGTGTGTGTGTTGTGTGTGTGTGTGTGTGTGTTCGTGCATCTCAACCGTAGACTGATGCAGATAATGTGGAACCAACAGTCAAAAGCACGAGTTGGAGTGATGTTGCGTAAAATGACAGAAAGACTTCAAGACTAACTCTGTTTGTGCAGGTTAGACTCAAATCTCCCTGAAAAAAACTTGAATCTTCCTCAAAGACCCTTAAGACACACTTAAGCATCCTTAAACCACCAGGAAATGTCCTTAAACCCCCTAAATACTCTTCAAATACAATTAAACATCCTTACATTTGCTGCAAACCATCTTAACTTTCTCAAAACCCCTTAAATCTATCTTAAGGCCGCTACACACCAACCTGAGACCAAAGAACGCGTACCGAAGGCGTCCCGACTTTTACATCCGCTACGTCGCCTGCGTCGCCTACGAACACACCGCAAAGACTTCAGTCGACGAGTGGCGATAACTGTCCATACCAGCAGGCAGCGGTAGTGTGTATTCGTCATTCAAAAGAGGCAACGGCCAATCAGAGTGATTTCTTCGGCCGATTCAACATGTTGAATCGGCCGCGTGAGGTGTGAAAATGTGCCGTAAAGCAACAACGGTGCGGGACACACCAACCTGAGTAGGGCGCCGCGAATGCCGACAGCCTCTGACTCCCAAAATTGGGTAGGTGTGTCAGGGCCTTTAAACCTCCATGAAATGTCCTTAAACGACCCATCAATCAGAATCAGGTTAATTGCCAGGTAGGTTCACACATACGAGGAATTTGACTTGATTTATCAGCGAGAACCCAATGCGTCCAATTTTCTGGGTCCTTTTCTTCCTTCCTCCCGATAGCAAAGGGTGTGCCACAAGGTTCCATATTAGGACCCTTTCTTTTTACCATATATGTAAATAATCTATGTAATAATTTAGCAAATGCTTCTTACCATTTTTATGCAGATGACACTGTTATTTATTGTTCCTCCGCTTCTATAGAGCAAAGTCTAGATTTCCTCCAGTCTGCCTTTGATGTCATACAAACCCATTTATATCAACTCAAGTTGGTATTAAATGCTGAAAAATCCAAAGTGATGATATTTTTGAATGGCAAAAAGTTACCATCTATTCTACCTAAGATGTGTTCTGCTCAAGGGACTGACATTGAGAGGGTCACTACTTACAAATATCTGGGATTTCTTATTGAACAGAACTTGTCTTTCAAGTTACACACGGAAAATGTTGTTTCAAAGCTAAAAATAAAATTAGGTTTCTTTTACAGGAATAAATCCTGTTTCTCTTTTCAGACGAGGAAACATTTGATATCTGCAACGTTTTTACCTGTATTAGATTATGGTGACCTGCTATACATGAATGCCTCTGACCAATGCCTAAAGAGCTCGGATACTCTGTACCATTGAGCCTTACGATTTATCACTGGATGTGGATATCGAGTACACCATTGCACTTTATATGCTGCTGCTAATTGGCCATCTTTGTCTGCTCGCAGACTTTCCCACTGGTTGGGTTTTATTTATAAATCTCTGCTTGGGTTGGTTCCCTCCTACATTTGCACATATATGTGTCAAAGAGAAAGTCTGTATGGCCTGCGCTCCCAAGATGTGATTCAGATGCTGGTCCCTACAGTGAGAACACAACTGGGTGAAACAGCTGTTAGACATGCTGCCCCCACAGCTTGGTACAGAAGGAGCTGAAACTCTCAGATGGAATCACTATGGGGGAATTCAGGTCCATCTTAAAGGACAGAGGACACGACACCATTGGTAGATGTGAGTGCTCGTATATCCTGAAATCGTTTTAAATGTTGCCAGTTTTGAATGATTTTTAGTAGTTTGTTTTACTTTGCATATCGACTGGCTAATGTGCCATTTGATTTGTGTTTTACAGCTGTGTTCGTCTGCCTGTCATGTCTGTGTTTTATCTGTTGTCACTTTGTACATGCTGCCCCTCTTGGCCAGGTCGCTCTTGGAAAAGAGATTTTTAATCTCAATGAGTCTTTTACCTGGTAAATAAAGGATATATATGTCATGGAGCAGGCATGAAATATAAAACAAGAAATCTTTAAGGACACCGTAATAAAATACAGTTAAATAGAGCAGTAATTTACATGGACATAGAATGCTATGAATGAGTTTTAGATTATAAACTATGAAATAAGAATATGTGCAGTAAGCAGTATTTGAGCATTGGGTGCATTAATGTAATGTAATGCATA
>JAPTMU010000024.1:4882588-4887588 GCA_028583405.1 Pogonophryne albipinna | reverse complement strand
GGGAATCATTCATTTTAGGGGGAAGACTTGGTTAGGATTAGGATAAGGGTTAGGCATGTGTTGGTTATGGTTAAGGTTAGGATAAGTCTCCAGAAAATGCATGTAAGTCAATGTAATGTCCCCTGAAGTGATGTATACATGGTGTGTTGTGTGTGTGTGTGTGTGTGTGTGTGTGTGTGTGTGTGTGTGTGTGGTGTGTGTGTGTGGTTGTGTGTGTGTCTAGACCTTTATCTAACCTTCATTTAAACTTTGTGCAGAAATCCCCCTTTCCCCAAATATTGCCAGGGGACCGCTCTCATTACCCATAATGCCCTGCTCTCACTTACTCCAATATGCACTTGACATTATTCTGGCGTGTGATTGGCTGCTCGCTCACTTCCTGTCTACTTCCTGCTGAATAATGCAGAATCTCAGCTAATTGCTCGTTAAACGCACCTGACCTTTAATACAGAAAACTGTGTGTGTGTGTGTGTGTGTGTGTGGTGTGTGTGTGTGTGTGTGTGTGTGTGTGTGTGTGTGTGTGTGTGTGTGTGTGTGTGTGTGTGTGTGTGTGTGTGTGTAACCATTACAATGAGATACACAGGTGAGAGAGGAGGATTGAACTCTGGATTATCAGCAGGTGCAAAAACAACAAGTGAGAAATGAAGCTGAAACGTTTAGAGATTTAAGGCTCTTTAAAACTGCATTATTTACAGAGCACCTTACTCTAGAACCTGACATTCACACAGAGCACCTTACTCTAGAACCTGACATTCACACAGAGCACCTTACTCTAGAACCTGACATTCACACAGAGCACCTTACTCTAGAACCTCACATTCACACAGAGCACCTTACTCTAGAACCCTAACATTCACACAGAGCACCTTACTCTAGAACCTGACATTCACACAGAGCACCTTACTCTAGAACCTGACATTCACACAGAGCACCTTACTCTAGAACCTGACATTCACACAGAGCACCTTACTCTAGAACCTCACATTCACACAGAGCACCTTACTCTAGAACCTGACATTCACACAGAGCACCTTACTCTAGAACCTGACATTCACACAGAGCACCTTACTCTAGAACCTGACATTCACACAGAGCACCTTACTCTAGAACCTGACATCCACACAGAGCACCTTACTCTAGAACCTGATCATTCACACAGAGCACCTTACTCTAGAACCTAACATCCACACAGCGCACCTTACTCTAGAACCTGACATTCACACAGAGCACCTTACTCTAGAACCTCACTCCACACAGAGCACCTTACTCTAGAACCTCACATCCACACAGAGCACCTTACTCTAGAACCTGACATCCACACAGAGCACCTTACTCTAGAACCTCACATTCACACAGAGCAGAGCACCTTACTCTAGAACCTCACATTCACACAGAGCAGAGCACCTTACTCTAGAACCTCACATTCACACAGAGCAGAGCACCTTACTCGAGAACCTAACATCCACACAGAGCACTCTTACTCTAGAACCTAACATCCACACAGAGCACCTTACTCTAGAACCTAACATACACACAGAGAACCTTACTCTAGAACCTGACATTCACAGAGAGCACCTTACTCTAGAACCTCACATTCACACAGAGCACCTTACTCTAGAACCTCACATTCACACAAGAGCACCTTACTCTAGAACCTCAACATTCACACAGAGCACCTTACTCTAGGAACCTGACATTCACACAGAGCACCTTACTCTAGAACCTCAAATTCACACAGAGCACCTTACTCTAGAACCTGACATCCACACAGAGCACCTTACTCTAGAACCTGACATTCACACAGAGCACCTTACTCTAGAACCTGACATTCACACAGAGCACCTTACTCTAGAACCTGACATTCACACAGAGCACCTTACTCTAGAACCTCACATCCACACAGCGCACCTTACTCTAGAACCTGACATTCACACAGAGCACCTTACTCTAGAACCTCACATCCACACAGAGCACCTTACTCTAGAACCTGACATCCACACAGAGCACCTTACTCTAGAACCTCACATTCACACAGAGCAGAGCACCTTACTCTAGAACCTCACATTCACACAGAGCAGAGCACTTACTCTAGAAACCTCACATTCACACAGAGCAGATCACCTTACTCTAGAACCTAACATCCACACAGAGCACCTTACTCTAGAACCTAACATCCACACAGAGCACCTTACTCTAGAACCTAACATACACACAGAGAACCTTACTCTAGAACCTGACATTCACAGAGAGCACCTTACTCTAGAACCTCACATTCACACAGAGCACCTTACTCTAGAACCGAACATTCACACAGAGCACCTTACTCTAGAACCTGACATTCACACAGAGCACCTTACTCTAGAACCTCAATTCACACAGAGCACCTTACTCTAGAACCTGACATCCACACAGAGCACCTTACTCTAGAACCTGACATCCACACAGAGCACCTTACTCTAGAACCTGACATTCACACAGAGCACCTTACTCTAGAACCTTACATTCACACAGAGCACCTTACTCTAGAACCTCACATTCACACAGAGCACCTTACTCTAGAACATAACATTCACACAGAGCACCTTACTCTAGAACCTAACATCCACACAGAGCACCTTACTCTAGAACCTAACATCCACACAGAGCACCTTACTCTAGAACCTCACATTCACACAGAGCAGAGCACCTTACTCTAGAACCTAACATCCACACAGAGCACCTTTACTCTAGAACCTACATTCACACAGAGCACCTTACTCTAGAACCTAACATTCACACAGAGCACCTTACTCTAGAACCTAACATTCACACAGAGCACCTTACTCTAGAACCTCACATCCACACAGAGCACCTTACTCTAGAACCTGAAATCCACACAGAGCAACCTTACTCTAGAACCTCACATTCACACAGAGCACCTTACTCTAGAACCTGACATCCACACAGAGCACCTTACTCTAGAATCTAACATTCACACAGAGCACCTTACTCTAGAACCTGACATCCACACAGAACACCTTACTCTAGAACCTGACATCCACACAGAGCACCTTACTCTAGAACCTGACATTCACACAGAGCACCTTACTCAAGAACCTAACATTCACACAGAGCACCTTACTCTAGAACTGACCATTCACACAGAGCACCTTACTCTAGAACCTGACATTCACACAGAGCACCTTACTCTAGAACCTCACATTCAAAAAGAGCACCTTACTCTAGAACCTGACATCCCACAGAGCACCTTACTCTAGAACCTGACATCCACACAGAGCACCTTACTCTAGAACCTCACATTCAAAAAGAGCACCTTACTCTAGAACCTCACATCCACACAGAGCACCTTACTCTAGAACCTGACAATCCACACAGAGCACCTTACTCTAGAACCTCACATTCAAAAAGAGCACCTTACTCTAGAACCTGACATCCCACAGAGCACCTTACTCTAGAACCTGACATCCACACAGAGCACCTTACTCTAGAACCTCACATTCAAAAAGAGCACCTTACTCTAGAACCTCACATCCACACAGAGCACCTTACTCTAGAAACCTGACATCCACACAGAGCACCTTACTCTAGAACCTCACATTCACACAGAACACCTTACTCTAGAACCTCACATCCACACAGAGCACCTTACTCTAGAACCTGACATCCACACAGAGCACCTTACTCTAGAACCTGACATCCACACAGAGCACCTTACTCTAGAACCTGACATCCACACAGAGCACCTTACTCTAGAAACTCACATTCACACAGAGCAGAGCACCTTACTCTCGAACCTCACATTCACACAGAGCACCTTACTCTAGAACCTAACATTCACACAGAGCACCTTACTCTAGAACCTAACATTCACACAGAGCACCTTACTCTAGAACCTCACATCCACACAGAGCACCTTACTCTAGAACCTGAAATCCAACACAGAGCACCTTACTCTAGAACCTCACATTCACACAGAGCACCTTACTCTAGAACCTGACATCCACACAGAGCACCTTACTCTAGAATCTAACATTCACACAGAGCACCTTACTCTAGAACCTGACATCCACACAGAGCACCTTACTCTAGAACCTGACATCCACACAGAGCACCTTACTCTAGAACCTGACATTCACACAGAGCACCTTACTCTAGAACCTCACATCCACACAGAGCACCTTACTCTAGAACCTGACATTCACACAGGAGCACCTTACTCTAGAACCTAACATTCACACAGAGCACCTTACTCTAGAACCTCACATCCACACAGAGCACCTTACTCTAGAACCTGACATTCACACAGAGCACCTTACTCTAGAACCTAACATTCACACAGAGCACCTTACTCTAGAAACTGACATTCACACAGAGCACCTTACTCTAGAACCTGACATTCACACAGAGCACCTTACTCTAGAACCTCACATTCAAAAAGAGCACCTTACTCTAGAACCTGACATCCACACAGAGCACCTTACTCTAGAACCTGACATCCACACAGAGCACCTTACTCTAGAACCTCACATTCAAAAAGAGCACCTTACTCTAGAACCTCACATCCACACAGAGCACCTTACTCTAGAACCTGACATCCACACAGAGCACCTTACTCTAGAACCTCACATTCAAAAAGAGCATCTTACTCTAGAACCTGACATTCACACAGAGCACCTTACTCTAGAACCTGACATCCACACAGAGCACCTTACTCTAGAACCTCACATTCACACAGAACACCTTACTCTAGAACCTCACATCCACACAGAGCACCTTACTCTAGAACCTGACATCCACACAGAGCACCTTACTCTAGAACCTCACATTCACACAGAACACCTTACTCTAGAACCTCACATCCACACAGAGCACCTTACTCTAGAACCTGACATCCACACAGAGCACCTTACTCTAGAACCTCACATTCACACAGAGCACCTTACTCTAGAACCTGACATCCACACAGAGCACCTTACTCTAGAACCTGAACTAGAAGTGAA
>JAPTMU010000024.1:4877588-4880088 GCA_028583405.1 Pogonophryne albipinna | reverse complement strand
TGTTGCAACCTAATATCTAACACCACTATTGTTATTAGTATTGTTGTTTACCCTCTCTCTGACGTCCACATCACTCAGGAGGAGATATACCTGCATTTAAATATATATATACAGCCTTGGTGAATATTATGGTCTGTTTGGAACGATGGAGTTTATTCTGTCTCTTCAGGAAAGAAATGTCAACATCAACTCCGTTCCTGCTTTGTTAACATATTAGCTGTGTGTGTGTGTGTGTGTGTGTGTGTGTGTGTGTGTGTGTGTGTGGTGTGTGTGTGTGTGTATGTGTGTGTGTGTGTGTGTGTGTGTGTCTGTGTGTGTGTGTGTATGTTGTGTTTGTGTGTGTGTGTCTGTGTGTGTGTGTGTGTGTGTGTGTGTGTGTGTGTGTGTGTGTGTGTGTGTGTGTGTGTGTGTGAGTCTGTGTCTGTGTGTCTGTGTGTGAATGTGTGTGTGTGTGAGTCTGTGTGTGTGTGTGTGTGTGTGTGTGTGTGTGTGTGTGTCTGTGTTGTGTGTGTGTGTGTGTTGTGTGTGTGTGTGTGTCTGTCTGTGTGTGTGTGTGTGTGTGTGTGTGTGTGTGTGTCTGTGTGTGTGTCTGTGGTGTGTGTCTGTGTGTGTGTGTGTGTGTGTCTGTGTGTGTGTGTGTGTGTGTGTGTCTGGTGTCTGTGGTGTGTGTGTGGTGTGTGTGTGTGTGTGTGTCTGTCTGTGTGTCTGTGTGTGTGTGTGTGTGTGGTTGTGGTGTGTGTCTGTGTGTGTGTGTGTATGTGTGTTTTGTGTGTGTGTGGTCTGTGTTGTGTGTGTGTGTGTGTGTGTGGTGTGTGTGTGTGTGTGTGTTTGTGTGTTCTGTCTGTGTGTGTGTGTGTGTCTGTGTGTGTGTCTGTGTGTGTGTGTGTGTGTGTGTGTGAGTCTGTGTCTGTGTTTCGTGTGTGAATGTTTGTGTGTGTGTGTGAGTCTGTGTGTGTGTGTGGTGTGTGTGTGTGTGTGTTGTGTCTGTGTGTGTGTGTGTGTGTGTGTGTGTGTGTGTGTGTGTGTGTGTGTGTCTGTCTGTGGTCTGTGTGTGTGTGTGTGTGTGTGTGTGTGTGTGTGTGTGTGTGTGTGTGTGTGTGTGTGTCTGTGTGTGTGTCTGTGTGTGTGTGTGTGTCTGTGTGTGTGTGTGTGTGTGTGTCTGTGTCTGTGTGTGTGTGTGTGGTGTCTGTGTGTGTGTGTGTGTGTGTGTGTGTGTGTGTGTGTGTGTGTGTGTGTGTGTGTGTGTGTGTGTTTACTTGGGGTGTGTGAACTCGTCCAGCAGGGTCACTCTCTCCACCAGATCCCCCCCGATGGATCGTACCATCTCGTAGAAGTCGTTCTGAGTGAAGTCGTCGTTCTCCGGCAGCCAGAAGGAGATGTCGTTGTGCAGGGGGGGGTATTTACTGAGGGGCTACACAAGGTAAACAACAACAACAATTATTATCATCAACACACACACATCTGAGGAGATAATGCAGCTGAAAGGAGGCGTGAAACACACACACTGGACTTATATTCACTGCTTCCTAGGGGCTGCAGACACACAGTAAACAACAACAACAACAACAACAACGACAACAATTATGTATCAAAAAAACACACATCTGAGGAGATAAGGATGCTAACAGGAACACAAAGTTCCTTCCTACTTTCTTTCCTCCCATGTATACCTCCTTGCTTCCTTCCTTCCTACTTTACCTCCTACCCCTTTTTATTTCTCCCTTCTATCCTTGTTTCCTCCTTCCTTCCTCCCATTCTTCCTTCTCTCTTTGTTTTGTTTGATATGAGTCTTTTATCGCTCAGTTGCTGAATCTTTTTCCTAACACCTCCACTTGTTTCCTTACGCTGGTGTGTGTGTACCCAAGGTGTGTGTGTGTGTGTGTGTGTGTGTGTGTGCCAAAGGTGTGTGTGTGTGTGTGTGTGTGTGTGTGTGTGTGTGTGTGTGTGTGTGTGTGTGTGTGTGTGTGTGTGTGTGTGCCAAAGGTGTGTGTGCCAAAGGTGTGTGTATGTCGCCTCTCGTCTCTCTAATGAAGAACATTATAAGTGACTGCTGGAGGGCAGGGAGGAGGAAGAGGAGGAGGAGGAAGAGGAGGAAGAGGAGGAGGAAGAGGAGAGAAGGAGGAAGAGGAGGAGGAGGAGGAAGAGGAGGAGGAGGAAGAGGAGGAAGAGGAGGAAGAGGAGGAGGAAGAGGAGGAAGAGGAGGAAGAGGAAGAGGAGGAGGAAGAGGAGGAGAGGAAGAGGAGGAGGAAGAGGAGAAGAGGAAGAGGAGGAGGAAGAGAGGGAGGAAGGGGAAGAGGAGGAGGAAGAGGGAGAGAGGAGGAGGAAGAGGAGGAAGAAGAGGAAGAGGAGGAGGAGAGGAGGAGGAGGAAGAGGAGGAGAGGAGGAAGAGGAGGAAGAAGAGGGGAGGAAGAGGAGGAGGAAGAGGAGGAAGAGGAGGAGGAAGAGGAGGAGGAGGAGAGGAGGAAGAGGAGGGGAAGAAAAGGAAAAAGAGGAGGAGGAG
>JAPTMU010000024.1:4845156-4876588 GCA_028583405.1 Pogonophryne albipinna | reverse complement strand
TTTCAAAATCATGAAGTGGATTCTATATCTGGAGGATTTTCATTTATGTTATATTTGTATTGGTCAAATGTATTAACACACACTCTCCCCAAATTCTCCAGCTTGAAAGTGTGTGTGTGTGGTGTGTGTGTGTGGTGTGTGTGTGTGGTGTGTGTGTGTGTGTGTGTTGTGTGTGTTGTGCATATGTCAGAGTATGTAAGCTGCTATTTGTATCTAAGCCTGTTGCATTTAGCCTGTGCAAGCCCCAAACTATTCCAGACACACGAACAAACCCTCCTGAAAACATTGAATCAAACACAACACTGACCCCTCTAGACTGGACCAATGGATTAAAGCACTCGATGATATGATAATTTATACATTTAGTTGACTACATTAAAAACCTAACAGTAGACTTTTCAAATGATCAACCAAACTTTTTAAAACCTTATTTTTTTCTTCTTCTGTTGTTATAATAAAGACATCCTATGCGTCACTCACCCTGGCGATGGTCAGGGGCTGGTTGAAGTCCTTTCCTCCGGTCAGGCGAAACCCCCAGGGGGCTGGACCGTCCAGCACGACATTGAGTGGCATGACCCTTTAATGTCTCCTTGCTGTTAGATAACAACAGCACACTGCAGGATACAAAGTTAAAGAGGGAAGGAATATCAAAGTGATGGAGATTTTGACCCATGTGGGTGGGTGCAAGGGGAGGAGAATGGACAGACCCCACCCCAGGAGTGAAGTCATTGGTCAGATTTTGGAAACTTGCTCCCAGACTGTTCTAGCAGCACTTGCTCGCCAGTTTTCCAATATCTGTTAAGCACTTTTTCTTAGTTTCTCTCAGACTACTTCTCTTTCTTAATAACAGAAAACAATCTTTTGACTTTTTATTACCACAGCTTCAATTGTCCTGAACAAATCCAGTTTTGTCTGACAGTATGCAAGTACCTACATGGACACTTGTAATCAGAGCGAGGATGTTAACCAGCCCCCCCCTCATGGCTTCTCATCCCTGGGCAGCTTTCAGCCTGGCTTGCCTCCTCTCGCTCTGGTTGACGGGTCTTTCTGCTCCTGTCCTTATTTGGTCTGGAGGCGCAGCTCCTCTCTGAGGCCCTGGAGGTCCCGCAGGCACATTCCAGCCACTATTGATCTGGATGGGACCCAGGACTCTCACCCCTGAGCTTGTCAACAATCCAGTTTCAACACATCGTCTCTACTTTTCTGTGTTTTTACCAGAAACTGAGTCTGTTTTGTCGGTTAATTCTTTTTCATCTCTCAAAAGCTTTCCTCTAGCCTTCAAACTCTTTATTTACTGTGCTCTTTGTTTATTATCACAGTGTTTTATTCCAGCCAGTTGAGGATATTTTTTCATTTTCCTCCGCATGCCTGTAATATCTGCATTACATTCAAAATTATAAAAACACCCAAGACTGTTTTTGGCTAAGAGAGAACAAATTGAGTGAAGCTTATTAAACCGTCAGCACTGATATACTTTTGCTCAGATTTTTTTCCATCATGGAAATGTTTGCCAGTAACAGTTTGGCAGATGAAGATTCACAGCACAACATTAATCTTGGTGTAGTAGATTGTTCATATAATCTCTCTTCCAGTACTGTAATTCATGACTGCAGAAAACACATCTAAGCATACACTGAACAAAAATATAAATGCAACACTTTTGTTTTTGCTCCTATTTTTCATGAGATGAACTCAAAGATCTAAAACATTTTCTATATACACAAAATAACCATTTCTCAAATATTGTTCACAAATCTGAAAAATCTGTGATAGTGAGCACTTCTCCTTTCCCGAGATAATCCATCCCACCTCACAGGTGTGGCATATCAAGATGCTGATTAGACAGCATGATTATTGCACAGGTGCGCTTTAG
This sequence comes from Pogonophryne albipinna, assembly GCA_028583405.1. NCBI lineage: Eukaryota > Metazoa > Chordata > Actinopteri > Perciformes > Artedidraconidae > Pogonophryne > Pogonophryne albipinna. Next base: position 4,874,715 of record JAPTMU010000024.1, on the reverse strand, counting down.
GCTGGCCACAATAAAAGGCCACTCTAAAATGTTCAGTTTTATCACACAGCACAATGCCACAGATGTCGCAAGTTTTGAGGGAGCGTGCAATTGCATGCTGACAGCAGGAATGTCCACCAGAGCTGTTGCCCGTGAATTGAATGTTCATTTCTCTACCATAAGCCGTCTCCAAAGGTGTTTCAGAGAATTTGGCAGTACATCCAACCGGCCTCACAACCGCAGACCACGTGTAACCACACTAGCCCAGGACCTCCACATCCAGCATGTTCACCTCCAAGATCGTCTGAGACCAGCCACTCGGACAGCTGCTGCAACAATCGGTTGCATAACCAAAGAATTTCTGCACAAACTGTCAGAAACCGTCTCAGGGAAGCTCATCTGCATGCTCGTCGTCCTCATCGGGGTCTCGACCTGACTCCGGTTCGTCGTCGTAACCGACTTGAGTGGGCAAATGCTCACATTCGATGGCGTCTGGCACGTTGGAGAGGTGTTCTCTTCACGGATGAATCCCGGCTTTCACTGTTCAGGGCAGATGGCAGACAGCGTGTGTGGCGTTGTGTGGGTGAGCGGTTTTCTGATGTCAATGTTGTGAATCGAGTGGCCCATAGTGGTGGTGGGGTTATGGTATGGGCAGGCGTATGTTATGGACGACGAACACAGGTGCATTTTATTGATGGCATTGTGAATGCACAGAGATACCGTGAAGAGATCCTGAGGCCCATTGTTGTGCCATTCATCCACGACCATCACCTCATGTTGCAGCATGATAATGCACGGCCCCATGTTGCAAGGATCTGTACACAATTCCTGGAGGCTGAAAACATCCCAGTTCTTGCATGGCCAGCATACTCACCGGACATGTCACCCATTGAGCATGTTTGGGATGCTCTGGATCGGCGTATACGACAGCGTGTTCCAGTTCCTGCCAATATCCAGCAACTTCACACAGCCATTGAAGAGGAGTGGACCAACATTCCACAGGCCACAATCAACAACCTGATCAACTCTATGCGAAGGAGATGTGTTGCACTGCGTGAGGCAAATGGTGGTCACACCAGATACTGACTGGTTTTCGGACTCCCCCAGACCCCCCCAATAAAGCAAAACTGCACGTTTCAGAGTGGCCTTTTATTGTGGCCAGCCTAAGGCACACCTGTGCAATAATCATGCTGTCAAATCAGCATCTTGATATGCCACCCTGTGAGGTGGGATGGATTATCTCGGCAAAGGAGAAGTGCTCACTATCACAGATTCTTTCAGATTTGTGAACAATATTTGAGAGAAATGGTTATTTTGTGTTTTTAGAAAATGTTTTAGATCTTTGAGTTCATCTCATGAAAAATGGGAGGAAAAACAAAAGTGTTGCATTTATATTTTTGTTCAGTGTATATATATCATACATCCTATATACAGGGCCTATAAGCAATATGTACTGTCCCTTTGTATATGCTTTAATTGCAAAACCAATTAAAGAGACATGTACAATAAAATTCACCTATGTACTGTTTTATTTTTTGGTAAAAATAATTTAAAATATTTTTCAGTTCCAATTAACAAACACATCTAACCAACAATGACCATGGACATACATTCTTGTAGCACTTTCCTGCTGCCATAAGTGCTTACTGGATGCCTAGTGTATTAATTCATAGCTCAAAATAGCCCCCAACACATTGACCATTACCCCTGCTAAAAACTACAAAGTCAGCAGTTTAGAACATTTGTAACATTGAAAAAAATAAACAATTTTTCACTTAGCCGTGTCATGAGGAAAGATGTGTCTTCAACAGTGTGTTGTGTTGTGAGTGTTGAATTCAGATTGGCCAATTACTGCTGCTTTTGGTATTTTCATCCAATTTGTAGACACTAATAAACAAATGCATCACCAGCCTTTACAGCACGGAGATCTGCAAGCATTATTTTTATAAAGATAACCTGTGTACCCTGTAGAGTTTTAAATGTATTTTCATGGATTTATACTCAACATTTCCCACCAAAATTGTGTGTTTACAAAGCGTTTATCTCAATGTTTCTTCCCTTTAATTGGCACATTGCTGCCACCTACTGATCACCACCACCAATTGTCCATAGTTGGAATTGCGTGAAAAAAGAGGATATAGACATTCATCCCCTCACCTCTGTGATTGGAATAAAAAAAAGTGGTGAAAAACTCTGCAACATACCTTTAACCATCAGTAATGAGATTTTCTTTTCAGTCATCAACAAAAACAAAGTTGTCTTTACTGTCAAACTGAACAGAAAATCATTGGAAAGTGTTCATCTACCAGCTGGATTTTATTAGCAATACAGCCCCAAAAAACGATCCAACATATGCTAAGATATTGTAGAAATACTTAGGTCCAAGAGTGTGCATTGTATTTGATATTAACATGAATAACATATCAGATTGACAATTTCATTACATGTATAAACATTTTCAAATTCATGTCTTTAGTCCAAATGTGATCCTGTGTTGTATCAAAGCAGACTAGAGGTTTACTGTATGTTTCAACACTGTAGTTTCATTCTGTGCACACTTCCTGATGTTTTCTAGACTACATATGCATAAATGAATTTTTTGCATCATGGGAAGAGGTTTACGTATACATGGCTATTAAATTAGTGAGTTGGACGTAAGGCAGCAATCCCCAACTTTGCTCACTAACTACAGTAACTTCAGTTTAAATACGTCACTGCTGCAACAAATAAGAGAGAGAGAGAGAAAAAGGCCTACATGACGAGCTACAATAATACAAATCGTAAATTAGCACCACTGATGAATAATGTGAAGAAGAAGAAGAAGAAACCAAATATGATGGTGGGTGAGAAAAAAGCTGACTTTATAAAGCAAGTGGATGTTGGCCATTTTACAGCTCTCATACAAAAGGCTTACAAAAATACCACAGACACACACTCACACACACAGTGTTCTCACACCAGCTGAAACAGTGGATGACAGGGGTGACGTGAAGGACAATGAATGATAAAATAAAATAATATTTTAAGGTGCTTTAACAATTGTTTTGTTGTCACTGTCCATCCTATATGCGACACGTAAAATGAGAATAAACATATTCACTTTGCATGACAAGCTAAGATCGAAACCTCCGATATATTAAATAAGTACAGTGACTCATTCACTCTTACAACAGGGTTAAAAAACAAAACTGCAGTAACATGACTGAAGTCTTTGATAAAATGTTATCTCATCCTTCATCTGACTTAAATAATTCAACATAAAACATCATTACACCTGGCATGATTATAGCCCATGAACTTTTGTGTTACTTGTAACTCCGCACCTATCCTGGCAGATACCTTACAAGAAAATACCAAGCCTTCAAATGAGGGTTTCCTGCTGTTGACATTTGTAAGAAAAACATGTTGTTCCATCCTTTCTAAAATTGGGTTAATACACATTTTGACCAACAATTACCCTCTAATAAATATAATACCTAAAACGTTGGTAACCTTTTTGCATACACTTTTCAAAACATGTCCAATCCAGCCCGAGGCCCAATACACATATTAAAGTGTAGTGTGGGAATTCTGAAGTGAAACTTTAGATAAAACAAACACAAAATGGTGTTAAAATGTCCTTAAAGTGCATTAATCCTAGTGTGAAGATGTTGAAAATATTTTTCGGGTTTCCTAATGTTATACTTTTAATCTAATGTATTAGGTTTAGACAGCATGTGCAACAGAGCCAATGATATTTTTGCAGATTTTGAAATGATTGCTTAATATTGATAATTGATAGTCTTTCATATTCCTAAATTCTTATCAACCAATCATTACATTGGGCGATGCCTAACATGCACACTTTTCCACATGTCAGTGTGGAGAGTAACATCCTTTACCTGAAACACTGGCTGCAATCCCTTCAACACAGTTCGTATACAACAGACCTGTCGACAGAATACTGTTTATACAACACAATGCACTGAATGTCTTTGGGGGTATTTGTAAATGAACACTGAAATGAAATGTAACGAGTGTTTTTAGGTTTGACATACTGCAGAAAAATTAAAAAAGGTGGTTTGTGGTGATCTTACAGAAGCATCACGCGGTGCAGTTTCCTTTCAATGACTGTTTGCAAAGTTCCTTCGATATCTTTCCATCAAAAGTTAAAGGTCACTGACTGGAGCAAAAAGTTTGGGTTCTCCATCATAGAAAAATAAGGATAAAAAGATAAGATAAAAAAAACAATATTATTTTATAGAAGTTTTCCATTAAACATGGCTAGTTAGAGCTAAATGTTCTGTCTGTGTGCAGCTGACGAGCGCCGTACACGCGGAGGGGCCGGTGTTGGGAGGTGGTGTCCTGCGGGTGCTGTGCTGAGGGCGCTGAAGTGTCACAGGAAGGGGCGGAGCCAGGGGCGGAGTCTGGAATCATCATTATAGCTGCTTCACGTAGTTTCCTGGGAAGGTTCCAAACAACTTGCTCCTTCGCGAGGTCCCTTTATAAACAAAGAGCAATACAATGAGAAGTCTGGCAGTAGCTGCCACTACATCAATTCAGCTCTCTGCAGTCTGGAGGGAAACTGAATCACATGAAAACCTCTTTAGTGGGCAAAGGATATCCTTAACGAATCAGCTCGCTCAGCTGTGCAGGATTGACTTTCCCCAACAGTCATGTTTAATATATAATAGGTGGTGGTATCACATTGCTATCCTCCTTTGGTTGATATTTACAATGTGTATTTGGTATCATGCATACTTGTCTTGATTTTGATGCAAAAACTATTGAGGTAGAGCCTTCATTTATAATTTAGTATTTTCTTAAGTATTAAGTAAAGAACCACAAGCTGAAAAACAACAAAAAACATGCAATATAGGCACCAAGAAACACGCATACAACATGTATAACTATAATAAGTAAATATGTAAATTACAATCAAAACAACAACAAGACTCCTCTTACCAACAAACCAGCCATCATCACATTTCTCCATCACGTCTACAACGTCCCCCTCCTTCAGCTCCAGCTCATCCTCGTTGCGAGGCATGTAGTTGTACACGGCCTGGTATCTGCGTTTTAAAAAGGAACAGTGAAATGACACCCATGATATGCTGCAGATACTTAACAGTAAGGTTATTTTCCCTGTTATGCGTAATATGATCAGTGTGTTTCTTCTTTATCCAGTGTTTTCTCTATCTGACTGTCTAGCCTTGACCTGATTAAAGGCTTCAACAAGATCTTTAAATTACAACTACTGTGCACATATTGTATACTTGCTAAGCCTTCGGTAAAGATTAAAACATCATTTTAGTTTGGGTAACAGCGAATAAGTGGTGTAATAAGAATGATAACTTACGGGTCTCCTCCACCATGCAGTGCATCCTGTACTAATCGCTGTGAGCAAGAAAGAAACAGACAGACAGGAAGTCAACATTTGGCAATGGTAAAGTTCTTGTTCGGCTGAGAGGATAAACTGAGATACTGGTCTGTAATGCTGTTGATTATAATAAAATAAGATATCATTTAGGTGTTATCAAATCCTTTGAAAAAAAACTTGAATAGACAAACCAATCGAGCACTCACATCAAACATAAATCAATATCTCAATTTAGACTGTTTAAAAAAACAGCATACTTTATTGTACGTTTTAATACATGCGGTGATCAGTCAGAAATACAACGATTTCCTTCCTGCAAATGAGAACAGTAAGAGCATGGTTGAATGAAGACATGCCCCCCTACCCTTCGACCTCTAATGGAGGACAGATAGGATCTCCGGGACAAGATGGGGCTACGAGGAGGTTTACCACCAAGAACTGCGTCCTGCTTAACAGGCAGAAAGACCACAGGCATCACACCGATAATCTTCAACAGTAAAAGGACTGAGCAGCCTTCACTATGAGCTGAACACACACGCACAAAGGCTAACGGCATGCTTTGAAACATCATCCATTGACATGCCGATGCCAACTAAAATCCCGCTGAGCACACAACAGTACAACCAACATGTAGCATGTAGTCTGCTGTCCATGAATCATCACCATAGCACTAACATGACACAGTGTTAGTGTACAAACTGCAAAGTAGTTTCAGCTACAACATATTTTCCATATCTGTTAATCTGTTGACTCATTTTGATTAATCGTTTAGTTAGGAAAATGCACAATCACAATTTACCAGATTGTATTGTTGTAACACTAACCTAGAGTAGTTCAATTTAAAATGATATAAAACAGAGAAAAGCATTTTCCCCACAATAAACGATGAATCAGATTTTAAGTATGTCCATTATTTGCAGACCATTGATTAGTTGACTGCTCACTTCAACCACAGTCATAGTCAACAACCGTCTTCATTAACATCAACAACTCAAATGTTAGATATAGTATTATCAGAAGAGTTCTTCCATAGTCCTTTGCACCACACAACGAGATCTAAATCAAGGCCACCATCTTGACATTCCAGCGTTACCTTTACCATAGGAGACATACGTCCTGGGTGGGGAGAGCGTGGAGTGGTGAGGGGGGGAGAGGCTGGTTTAAAGGGAGTGGGAACAGGTGACTCTGTGTCGGGGCAGGGTGTGACGGGATGGGACGGACAGGGAGAGCTTGAGGGGTGAGGGACGGGGCGCTGTGAGGAAACGTTTGGAGAGGGGTGAGAGGAGCGGGAGGGAGGGGGTGAGACAGGCGGAGATGGAGATACTGAGGGTACTGGCGATGTCATAAGGCGAGGAAGGGATGGGGGCCGAGGGGAGACAGGGGGAGATGGAGGGACGGTGTTACCATCCTGCTGTTGTGACCGGGACACAGAGGACGAAGGAGTACACGAAGAAGTAGAAGATGATAAAGGAGTAAAAGAAGATGTAGAAGATAAAGAAGAAGTGAAAGGCGAGGTTGTAAATGAAGTAAAAGAAGAAGTAGAAAAAGTGCAAGTAGAAGATGAAGGGGGAGAAGAACAAGAAGAAGAAGAAGAAGCAGGAGTTAATGAAGGAGATGCACGAGGAGTAAAAGACGAAGTAGAAGCAGAAGGGGGAGGTAAGGAGGTCGGAGCTGGTGGTATTAAGGGTGAGGGGAGGCCGGGGTGAGGAAGCCATGTCGGAGTGGAAGGAGAGACTTCAGCCTATGGAGGTAATGACATACACATGAATACTGAAGCTGAATCGCAGAAGATAAATCCTGAGAATTACTACTGAGCCACGGAAGAGAAATGGAGGAAAATATTATATATACATATTATATAAAATTGTAATAAAACTCCAGTAATAGAAATGTTTCCAAATAAACCATGGACATATGACGTTGAACCAGGACTGCTGATTTGTATTCCAGATTTTATTCCTTCTATTCCATTTCATTGCAAAGTACTGTTATATTTTACTATATTTTTAGTTATTACTATTTGTCAACCTGTGTTTTTAATTCTTATTTTTCAAATTCCTCGTACGTGTAAAACCACCTGGTAATAAACCTGTTTCTGATTCTGAAACTGAAGCAGCTTATTTAATCATTTCATTATTTTAATGTCATGTCAAAACGTTTTCTAGGAAAGTCCATGATACTTTAAGTGATGTACACTTTCTATTATAATGCTATAAATTCTCACTAGTTTTTTTTTTTTTTATGATATAAATTCACATTGTGACACACATAGATGCTTTTTTGTTGATCCTGAACATATTGATGGTCGGTTAATGCATTAAGGATACCAAAATGGCTACAGGACACAAGTAGATTTACCCCTGTGATAGATATTTACAAGACAATGCAAAACTAGATCTATTTATTTTTAAGATATAAAAAGTCCTCCATCTCTCTTCCAGGGCCCTGTAGTAATTCCAAACTCAACAGAAGCAGCTCACACCATGCTCTACCTGTGGGCCAAGTCTCTCATTAAAACCTTTAATGTCCTCCTCTTTATCCTCTATATCTTCATCCTCTTCCTCAATGAACAACTCAAATCCCATTCCTGTCATCGATGGTGGGCTTTCAGACTTGCATCGTTGTTCAATCAGAGTTTCTGACTGCTCCCCCCAAGCCATGGGAAGTGATTCCATAGTCAGAGGCTTGTGAAGCTGCTCGTCTAACCTATCGCTGCCTATCAGGTCACTGGATGGAGATAGTGCTCGTGGTTTTACTTCTGGCTGATCGGATTCTTCTGCTTTAGATTTAAATCTGCCCCGGGTTTCATTGGTTAGCGAGGTTAGTGGGAAATCTATCGGAGACAATCTTGAAAAGTCAGGAACTTCTGCAGTGGTAGAATCATCCATAATCATAGACAAAAGGTCGTCGTAAGGGTCTTTTACTTGCAGTTCAGCCATTATGCTGCTTTTGTTAACTTCCACAGTTGGTGTAGGTGACTTTATTGGTTCTGGCACTGTGCAGGAAAACACCTCTGGCTTAGAGACTTGTGATCGTCGAGCTATTCCTTTGCCACTGTTGTATCGCACTGAAGGCTCAGGCAGTGGAGGTGAAAATGAGGAATAAGGAAGGGGAGGAGGAGGCGGAGGAAGAGGAGGAGGCGGTGGGGAGAAAGGCAGGGTTGGTGAGGTGTGACCTAAACTGAGTCTCCCGTCTCTGAAAGGAGAATTTATGGAAGACCTCGGGGGCGGCAGGGCGAAGCCTCTCTGTGGTTGTGCAGGTGATGGTGCCATAAAATCCTGAGCCTTATGGAAAGGTGTCAGGTCAGAGGGGAGAGGTGGGGGTGTGGGCGGTGTGGGGGTGGTAGTGACGGAGCGAGATGGAGAGGAGGCAGAAGGCTCCAGTGTGAGGGCCAGCCACTCTTCTGTGATAGTTTGCAGGTCAGGCCTTCTCAACGGGGGGTGAGGGGAGGGGAGGTCACGGGAGTGGGGGGTGGAGGTAGATGGTAGAAGGCTTCATGAAGGTGAAGTGAAAAAGAAGGAACAATGTAATAACAGAAATGTAACAGAGTGCAGTGTGTGGTGTGTGTTTAAAGCTCTACATACTCCTCTATGCAGAGGATGTTTTTACCCATTTCTTTAAATATATTGGGATTTCTTTTGGCGACAATTGTTATGTTGGAAAGTAACCAACACTGTTGTTCACAAATAAAGATATGCACATTTTAAATAAACCAACTAATTACTGTATAAAGTGTCTGTAAATGCTATATTCTAACCAGTAAATAAAGAACAAATTGCTGTTTTTGAATTTTGTAACTCTATTGTACAGGTGTCGACTATCTTGTTGTCACCTTGTTGTAGTGATTCTCCTACCTTGGTAGGTGTAGAGCTGGGTGTCCTGTTGCCAGGGTAACCATGTGGGTCTATGTGGTGGGCGGAGCTCTTGGACGGGGAGCGCTTGATGATGTTAACATACGACACAGGAAAGATGCCCTGTTTGGTTGTGTCTGGGATCCTCCCCTCGTACCAGTTCCCGTCCACCTGCCTTATCACAATTACTCTCTCACCCTACACACCACACACACACACACACAAAATAAACATTTGATGTTTAACCACAACTCAAAAGTTTAGCGCCACCTTGTAGGATTTCAGACTTCAGTTGTATTGCTATTTATCAATGTATAATTATTATGCAACAGACAAAACTTATCAACATTTTATACACAGTAGCTTTAACATATCTCCATAATAGCCCCAGAGCCTCTTACTACCCTGCACATGAAAAAAGCCCAACTCGGGACAAGCTATGAAAATTAGCAATAGCCATTAGCTTTCTGTGAAGTACACAAATCTTAGGCTCTGTCTTGAAAACCGTGTTAAATTGCATATCACTATCGGATAGTTAAACAGTGGCCTTTTAACTTCATCTGGATTATATGAAAATATTTTGTATCTTAATTTTAAACAATCACCACCACCGGGTGATGAACTCAAAAAAGTATTGTTTCTAAAAAAATGCAAGGTTTCCAATCATTATTATTGATTATAGCAAGCCCTGTTACATTGGTGCAGCTTTCTAATAAACAATAAACAGGCTACCTTTCTGAGAGACATCTCCACGTTAGTATCAGCATTAAAGTTGTAGCGAGCTATTGCCTCTCCGATCTCTCTGACGTGTGCTGGTGGAGGAGGACGGATCGGCTGCTGCTTCTCTGAGGATGGCATCTTCTGTTTATGCGTGTACAATAGTGTGAAAAGAAAAGACAAACCATCGAGACAAATTACATATAAGACACAAGATGATGCACCTGTAGTCACAGTTATACAGGTGTTCAGTTTAATAGTTGCAGACTTACTTCTACATATGATATGGGTAATATCCCCACCCGTCCGCGGTGCTCTCCTTCATACCAGTTGTTGTCAATCTGTCGGATGATGTTCACTGCATCACCCTTCTTAAATGTCAGCTCCCTGCAACACATTCATGTCATCAAAGTGCCAACACAGAGACATAAACTCACAACTTCAACCAGCAAAGAAACACCCGTCACAAAACGTTAGCCAGTGAAGCACGATGGAAGAAGATCAAATGCAGCCCAAATTAGTTTTATTCATGCATATATTTAAAGCAGGGGTGTCAAACTCAAATACACAGTGCGCCAAAATAAAAAAATGGATACTAGTCGAGGGTCGGACTGGTTCAATGTTTATTGCAAAACTTATTGAAATGAACTTATTGCACATATTAAACCTGGAACTGACAAAGCTTAAATTATTGCCTATGAAAATAACATTAAACATTAAATAATCAGTGTATTCATTTCTTATGGCTCTATCTGCAGCTTTTCCGGAGTCATTTCTTATGATTACATTTTTCCACAGGCCAACAACAGCTTCAAAAAACAATTTCCCTCAAAGACAAAAAACAAACATGCCCTGTTGTCGCAAGAAAAAAAGGGCAGAAGAAAACATCCATTAAACTCAGTGTGCTGCTCTGTGAAGCTAGCTCAAGCAGATACTTGGCATCTCATCTTGGGTGCAAGTTCATCAATGTTTGGGCTCAGGCTCTGAGCTGAGGAAATCCTCAGGGTTGAATGAAGGTGTGCGTGCAATATACCGGCGGGCCAGATCTAATAGTAATTTAAAAATGATCCTGCGGGCCGAAATTAAATCCACCACGGGCCTGATTTGGCCCCCGGGCCTTGAGTTTGACACATGTGATTTAAAGCATAAAATGAATTAGTTAAAGCCATCCAAGTCTGGTGGTAAGATGTGTCAATTAAGTGTTCTTAAAAAGCAAAACATCTTACAAAAAAGCACAGCAATCTCAAATCATAACATTGAATGCAATGTCTCGAGATGTGTTGGTATGCAGTTAGGCGTTCATGCTTAAAAGCTTGGCTCCCGTTGCGCGTGCACTGTGCATTTCCTGTACTCACTTAGCTGTTTGTGCCTTAAAATCATAAATGGCTCTTGCAGGCTGTTTCTGATGGAGGAGAGAGAACAGAATAAGTTGTGTCATCTGTTTATGGGAGACCTAGGAGATGAAAGTGAGAGAAAGAAAGCAGGCAAGCAAAACATAAAAAACTGCTTTACAATCTCTGTGAGAATCATCAAAATGTGTGGCATTGTGATCCTTAAGACAAAAAACACAATACTTATTTGTATTAATCGATTCTCTTAATGAAGTGAACGTTAGTGTTATGAGTACAATGTTGTACCTCTCTATCAGGAGTAGGTCTTCTACTCTGGGGTGTGTGGCGTCCATCCACGGTAGAATAACACCTGGATACATCCTGGTCTGTGATTAGCAAACACATGTGAGAAAGGTCATGAGAGTAACCATATACTAACCACAATTATGTCACATTTTCACAATACAAAAAAGTGCTGTGGCAAAGGATGATGACGACGCCATTCCTACAGGTGAATGAGGGATGAAAGTTTGGGTCAAAAGGTGTTTTATTTCCAGTTATTTGGAAACAACCCGGAATATGACTCATGCATCAAAAATAGCTGAAACACATGATAAAACAGGCCAAAAAAGACTATTTACAAACATAAACATAAAACCAAATGGTTTAAAAGGAAAGAACGATTGTTGGATAATCAGACAAAGCATAAATAAACTGCAAAAAAGACAAATTATAAAAACTAAATAATAATAACATTATAAACAGAGAAATAATACGTACTCCAACCAGAGTAATATGCTGTTAATTTTCAAACAATGAGTATATCAAATGTAAGAAGCAACACTGCTTTTATTTACAGATCTGATGCTCTAAATTTCTCTTTCTTTCAGACATGTTAGTACCCTTCAAGATTTAATTCCAATTGTTCCTACATTATATGTTTTTTTGGCATTAGCTACGGTCATTCAAATATTTTATATACTTCATGCTTCCATTTGAGATGCAGAACTTTCATCAGCAGGGAAGTGTTTGGTTTCACAGACATTTTCTTAAAACAGAAAACAAATTTTTTTAACACTGGGTTTGATTTGAGAATTAACAGCATTCAGGTCTTACTGAATGACATAAAGAAAGAAAGAAAAGCAAAGTACCGGATGTATAAACTGACCAATGAATGAAATAGGGCAACAAGCCCATGCAATACTTACAGTGACATTGAGGTAAATGTATGGGGATGCATATTTGGTACATATATATGCATATAAGTGTATGTTTATGCAAATAAAAAACATGCAGATATAACTGGCTAAATGACAAAGTGTACACGTGCAAACATTTGTGAAATGTGTAAAATCTGCACCTGAATAACTGAGACCATTTCCATTGCCCTGCTCCTCTTCATACTCATTATTGTTTGAGGCGTCGTAACAGGCATTGATTGGTGACTGTAACCGCGGTGTGGAGGGATCCCCTCTTTGTGAGGAGGACCCAGTGGGGCTCCCATCTGGGTACAAAGATGTAGAGGACTGACCGCCCTGCCAACAGCCCCTCCCCCCACGCAATGAAGAGCTTCGTTCAGGCACATTTGGCAGAGTTCTGACAGTATTCTCCTCAGGATGCTGTCATCAGGTGCTCTATTTCCTCTGTGGCCTCTCTCTGCTTGGATGTGCTCATATATGTCTCTCAAGGCTGCATCCAGTGCTTCATAAATGTCCTGTTTGGACTTGGTTCTGCTACCTCGATCGCCACCACTGCTTCTTCTAGAGGTAGGTGGTGAGCCCTTTTTCCTGCGGAAAGGCACTGGGCTGACCAGGAAGGCCAGCTTGGACATCGCTTGCTGGGACTGTGCACTCCGGATTTGGGAATGGCTGCTGCGGCTCGGCTGTGAAGGTCTCTGGTGCTCCTGGCGCGCTCGTTCTCTCTCATGTTTCAGCATTGTTGTGAAACGGGTGTAAGAGGCCGGACAGCGGCCTTTGCAGGAGCTGATGAGGTGGCGGTGTTGGTAGCCCTGGCTCTGGCCTAGACTCTGGTGTCCAGGCTGGTGATGGTGATGACGGAGGTGGTGGTGGTGAAGGTTAGAAGAGCCGTACAAGCTCTCAGAAGAGGTTAGTGAGCAATGGTCAAAGTCACTTTCACTGCAGAATGAGGATCCCTCCACTTGAATGAAGTCACTGAGGTCTGACGCAATAGCGTCCTGTTCACTGTCAGAGTAGTCTGGGTTGCTTGTGGGCCTTTGGGAACAGGAGGAGCAGGAAAGGACCGCCCCACGGCCGGGCTCTGGCCCAATACGAGGCTGGCCCTCAGGGGGGCTGCGGGGTCGATGCAGGTGGTCCATGCTGTGAGGTACTGTTCCACCATTGCCGTTGTTGTCTTCCTCGAGTAAAGATTCTATGGAAAAACGGCGTTTAGGAAAACTAGGTGTACCACCGCCACCACTGCTGGCTCGAGAAGACGAGCCACCTGGCGTGGTAGTGCCAGAAGGCAACTCCCCGTCCAAGTTGGGCATGGATTTGGACTTCTGAATAAGGCTCTCAAATGTAGAAATGTGACTTGGCACCGTATCGGGTTGCACCTCCATGCCCCAGGTGGGTGTCAACGGAGAGAGGCGATGGAGATGAAGGTGAGGTTGGCTCTCTAGTTCCAGGATCCGAGCACGGACTGAGCGGATGACTTCAGATGGGATGAGCTGAGTGCGGTCGATATGGTGCATCTTACGATAGAGCTTGAGAAAGCCCGGTGAATCGTGTGCCCGCCGATGGAGGCGAGGCAATGAGTGAGTGGAGATGGATCCAGTGGAACCTGAGGGATTCCCATCACAAACCAGTGACCCAGCACTTTCTGAGCGGGTGGCTCGCCCACCGCCAGAATGCCCATCGTGAGTAGGTCGTCACAGCTACGTGACTTAATCTTGCCAGGGATGGGCGGGACCTCGTCAGCACTGCTGCAAGTCTCAGTATCCTCGCATTTTGTCTCCCAACTGTTCTTACAAAAGACAGACTGTTTAGAGGAGGTGCTGCCTTCCTGGCTGGCATCCTCAGCGTCAGGGTCAGAGGGGACAGGGGGAAGAAAGGTTGGTTGATAAGGACCTGGGGAGGTCAAACTTTTGGATACATGTTGCATGCGTCCCCACCTTTCAGATGTCCAACAGAGAGCAGCATTGTGAAAGAGAAGAAGGAGGAAAGCATTTTTAGCAATAATACCCAGCAAAAAAGATTGAAGAGCTGGGGAGAGGGAGAAGAACTAGGAAAGAAATTAGGAAAGGTGGAAAAAAAGATGATTTGAGGTGGTTTGCTTCTGACTTCAACCAATACTTTCAAGGAAACTTATGAGGACACCAGACAGACGTTGTAAAGCAAAAAAACACAACAAACGAGGACAAAAAGTATTTTGATTTATTGGCAACATGGTTAGTACACATATTTTAGTCCGGGGAAGAGAAGGGAAAATACACATTCATAGAGAAAAAAACAATCCAGTGAAATTGAAATGTTTGCGTTTAAATGTCTGTACCTTTGGCTCTGGCGGGTGAGGCTGGTGAGGAACGAACCACAGGCTTCTTGAGGCTGCTGCTCGGTCTGTAGGCATCCACTGGTTTAGGGGAAGTCACAGCTCTGTTGTGAGACTGGGCATTCACTTGGAAACTGGACGGCTCAGACTTCCTTCTCTTCCTGTAGTCACTGGCAGCACTGCAACACAGTCAGACATCAATGAAAAACTACTTTCAAATCTCTTTACAGTGCTGTACGCCGTTTGCAGGAGGAAAATGTGTATAGTCAGTATACTCAAACTACTTATGGACCAACATATAACAATACATGAGTAATAGCAAGCTTCTAAGCCAATAAATGTTAGGAATTTTTACCGAAGTATACAGTATAGCGAAGGTCATCCCACTTAAAGGTTCACTATCATTGTGTGCCTATTAAACTGAGAAGCACATGCCATCTAACTGCAGCGTCCCGGATTTGATTCCTGCCTTGGGACCTTTGTTGCATGTCAGCCCCCCACCCCCTCCTTTCTCTCTCTACCTCACTTCTATGCTGTCCTCTGCAAGGATAGATAAAAGGAAAACAGACCATAGGAAGAAAAAAATCTACATTTTCTTAAGGAATGACTTCCGTTATTCAAAATCTCTTAAAACCCAATGGGCTTATGTTCAGAACAAACACACCCAATGCCACTGACATGAATTACATGGTCTATTCATCTCGTCCCATTTATGCCCTTCCTATTCACAAAGGAAAATGCGACTGAATAAGCAGGCCATTGGTGAAAGGGAATAGGACGAAGGGAGGGACGAGGGGGGGTTGAGGGAAGGATAAGAGGTGAAGGACGGAATCAATAGGTTTGCTGGGTTAATTTAATCTGGCTGAGATTGTGAAAGGGATATGCTAATTACCCTGCTTCAGTGGCAAACACAAATAAAGAGTAACACTAATCTTGCAAAAATCATCATAAATAGCAGACAGAGAGGCTACATGCACCAGAGTCATGGCAAGAAAGAGCAGTTTTGATTCCTTGCTGTATCACAACAAGGACCGGTCCTGTAGAGAGGATGGGGGAGGGGGAAGGGGTGATGCAGAGGAAAATAAAAGAAACAGAGGTTACCTCGCAGGTCCTCTGGAGCCGTGTCAGCAGGAGGAATATGCAGGGATGTCTGAAATAGGGCAGACAACAAAAGAGAATAGTGAGGTCCGCAGGAACAAAGACTCGAGGCAGAACACCTCACAATGCACAGCCTGCATGCGGTTGATGCTGTGCCACACTTAAAACTCTCCCCAGCATAAGGTGCGATGGAAGCTGGTTCCACATGGCACACCTGAGCAAAAAGAGGCCTACCGGTGTAAGCGGTGAAGATACAACTCTGCTTCCTCTTGGGCTGCTCAGAAGGAGAATGGCATAGGTAATACAGCAAAGGATGTTATGAGCTGAGCTCAATCAATCAATCATCAATCAATGTTTATTTATATAGCCCAATATCACAAATGTTACATTTGTCTCAGTGGACTTCACAGTTTGTACAAAATATCAGTATGACAATACGACACCCTCTGTCCTTAGACCCTCACATCGTACAAGGAAAAACTTCCGAAGAAAACCCACAGTTTTAAAGGGAAAAATGGGAGAAACCTCAGGGAGAGCAACAGAGGAGGGATCCCTCTCCCAGGACGGACAGACGTGCAATAGATGCCGTGTGTAAATTGAAATGATAATACATTTGCAACATAGGTAGTCCAAATGTTTGGAAATGCATGTGTGTATAATAGGAAGATGAATCCACGAGGATATCCATCCAGGACCTATGATCCATGACCACAGCCACGACTCAAGATCCAGGGCTCGCGATGCAGGACACAGGACCGCAGGATCATCCATGACTCCGGATCCCAGCGTATATAGACACCAAAAAGAAAGAAATTTGGGGAAGCTGGGTTAATCGGAACATGAGAGTACACAGGTATAGACAGAGAGAAGGAAGAAGTAAGATGTCCCCCGACAAACTAAGCCTATCAGCAAAACTAGGGGCTGAATCTAATCAGCCCTAACTATAAGCTTTATCAAAAAGGAAGGTCTTAAGCGCACTCTTAAAAACGGATAGGGTGTCTGCCGCCCGAACACAAACTGGAAGCTGATTCCACAAATGTGGAGCTTGATAAGAAAAGGCTCTGGCTCCCATTGTACTTTTAGAGACTCTAGGAACAACCAACAACCCTGCATTCTTGGAACGCAATGCCCTAGTAGGACAGTAGGGTATAATGAGTTCTTTAAGGTAAGATGGCGCCTGCCCATTAAGGGCTTTGTAGGCGAGAAGAAGAATTTTAAATTCTATCCTGTGTTCTATAGGGAGCCAGTGTAAGGCAGCCAGAACAGGAGTAATGTGGTCCCTTTTCCTAACTCTGGTTAGTACACGAGCTGCAGCATTTTGAATCAGCTGAAGCGACTTGACTGACTTCTTGGTACACCCTGATAATAAAGAGTTACAATAATCCAGCCTTGAAGTAACAAATGCATGGACTAGTTTCTCTGCATCGTTTTGAGGCAAGATATGCCTGATTTTTGCAATGTTACGTAGATGGAAGTAGGCGGTCCTTGAAATTGATTTTATGTGGGCGTTAAAGGATAAATCCTGATCAAATATAACACCAAGATTCCTTACAGTCTCACTGGAGGCCAAATTAATGCCATCCATAGTTAGTATATCTTTAGATAATTTGTTTCGTAGATTCTTCGGGCCAAGTACAATAACTTCAGTTTTGGTCGTGTTTAACATCAAAAAGTTTAAGGTCATCCACGTTTTTAAGTCCTTGAGGCAGTCTTGAATTTTATTTAGATGATTAATTTCATCAGGCTTGATTGATAAATATAGTTGAGTATCATCTGCATAACAATGAAAATTTACAGAATGATTCCTTATAATATTGCCTAACGGAAGCATATATAATGTGAACAAAATAGGTCCGAGCACTGAGCCCTGTGGCACTCCATGGCTAACTTTGGTTTGCGTGGAAGATTCATCATTGACACGTACAAACTGAGAGCGTTCAGATAGATAGGACCTAAACCAGCCTAAAGCAGTTCCCTGTATGCCAACTAAGTGCTCTAGTCTTTGCAATAAGATATCATGATCGATAGTATCAAATGCAGCACTGAGATCGAGCAAAACAAGAATAGAGACAAGTCCCTTGTCTGAGGCTATTAGAATGTCATTTGTGACTTTAACCAGAGCTGTCTCTGTGCTATGATGTGTTCTAAAGCCAGACTGAAAATCTTCAAATAAATCATTGTTTTTTAAGTAATCACACAACTGTTTTGCGACCGCTTTCTCAAGAATTTTTGAGAGGAACGGAAGATTAGAAATAGGTCTATAATTGGCTAAAACCTCTGGATCGAGGTTGTGCTTTTTAAGAAGCGGTTTTATCACTGCTACTTTGAATGATTGTGGAACATAGCCTGATAATAAAGACATATTCATAATATTTAATAAAGAAGTGCCAATTAATGGAAAAACTTCCTTCAACAGCTTAGTTGGAATTGGGTCTAACATACACGTTGATGGTTTAGAAGAGAGAATCATTGAATTTAATTGTTCAAGGTTAATGGCTGAAAAGCATTCTAGTTTACTATCTAGTGTAATATTAGAACTTACGTTTCCGGGAGCTGTTGATAACACTATACTGGTCAAAGGCAAGAGGTCATTAATTTTGTTTCTAAGAGTAACAATTTTATCGTTAAAAAAGCACATAAAATCATTACTACTGAGTGCTATGGGAATAGAAGGCTCAATCGAGCTATGGCTCTCTGTCAGCCTGGCTACAGTGCTGAAAAGAAATCTTGCATTATTCTTATTCTCATCTATTATGAAGAGTAGTAGGCTGCTCTCGCTTTACGCAGTGCTTTCTTATATTCATTGAGAGTAATATGCCAAATTAAACGAGATTCTTCAAGTTTAGTGGAACGCCATATCCTTTCAAGTTGTCTCGACTTTTGCTTTATTTTGCGGGTTTCGGCATTATGCCATGGAGCTAATCTATGTTGTTTTATTTTCTTCTTTTTCAAAGGAGCAACAGAGTCTAATTTTATTCGCAGCGCATCTGTAGCACTATCAACAACATGATCAATTTGGGGTTTCCTCCCTTACATGCAGACATGCTATCGAGTTAAATATTGGTGGAATCTCGTCCTTAAATTTGGCTATAGCACTAACAGATAGGTTTCTGCTGCAGGAGCTTTTGACTAATGCTTTGTAGTCTAGTAACAGTACTTCAAAAGTTACTAAGAAATGGTCAGATAAAGCAGGATTATGCGGTTCGACTAATAGTTGCTCAATTTCAATACCATAAGTCAGAACAAGGTCGAGAGTGTGATTATAGCAGTGGGTTGGTTTATTTACACTCTGACAGAAACCAACAGAATCTAATATAGAGTTAAATGCAACAGTAAGGCTATTTTTATCATCGTCAACATGAATATTAAAGTCACCTACGATAATTACTTTATCTGTTTTAAGAACCAAAGTTGATAAAAACTCAGAGAATTCTGATAAGAATTCTGAATAAGGACCTGGTGCACGTACACTGTAACAAATAAGATTGGCTGCAAAGTTTTCCAGGTCGGATGCGTAAGACTAAAACGAGACTTTCAAAGGAGGTATAATTTAATTTTGGTTTAGTATTGATAAGTAAACTTGAGTCAAAGATTGCTGCAACTCCACCTCCTCGGCCCACGCCTCGGGCAATATGAGTATTGATATGGCTGGGTGGAGTGGCCTCATTTATGCTGACATATTCTTCATGTCTCAACCAAGTTTCAGTGAGACAGCATATATCAATATTATAATCTGATATTAAATCATTTACCAATATTGCTTTAGATGCTAGAGATCTTATGTTTAAGAGACCACATTTAATATTCCTGTTTGTTGCACTGTAGTAGTTGTTACATTACTTTTATTAGGTTATTATGTATGACACCTCTATTAGGTTTTACCTTTAATTGTCCTTGGGCAGACACACACACCGCTAATATTGGGTATTTTATTGGGTTCGGGATTCCTATGGATGACTGCCTAGGAGAGAGCGCAGAGAAGCGTGTAAGACTGCGACTCCGCCTCCTGGTCTCAACTCCAGTTTGTCATGGATTAAGTCCACAAAGCCCTGAAATGTTTGCCGAAATGAGATCTGCACCTTCCAAAGTAGGATGAATGCCGTCTCTCTTAATCAGACCAGGTTTTCCCCAGAAGGCTGTCCAATTATTTACGAAGCCCACATTGTTTGCTGGGCACCACCAAGACAACCAGCGCTGAAATGATGACATGCGGCTATACATGTCATCATTGATCAGATTGGGGAGGGGACCAGAGAATATTACGGTGTCCGACATTGTTTTAGCATAACTACACACCGATTCCACATTAAGTTTGGTGCATTCTGATTGGCGTAAACGAACATCATTACCACCGACGTGAATAACAATCCTACTGTATTTACGTTTATTTTAGCCAGCAGTTTAAGATGCGCCTCAACGTCGCCCGCTCTGGCCCCCGGAATGCATGTGACTGTGGAGGCTTCGGTCTCTAAATTCACGTATCTCATAATAGAGCTACCAATAACCAGAGTTGGCTTCTCAGCGGGTGTCTCGCTGAGTGGGGAATATCTGTTAGATACGTGAACGGGTTGGTGGGGACCTGCGGGTTTCGCGTTATGCCCTTCTGAACAGTCACCCAGTCTCCCTGCTGCTCGGGAGTTGCCGGGGGACGGCTAATAGGAGCTATCTTTTGCCGGTCCGCACCGGCTAACATGGGCTTTACTGTAGCTGAGTTACTTTCTAAGATGCGGAGCCGGGCTTCTATGGCTATGATTCCCGCCTCCAACCTAACAACTATACTACATTTAACACATGTATCGGTACCAGTAAAGGAGGTAGGGAAGTAACCAAACATGAGACAGTTAGAGCAGGAAATAGCACCCGAGGGTGGGGAAAGAGCCATGGCTAGCTATCAAGCTAAAGTAGCTACCGTTAGCAAACCCGAAAAGAGTGTAGGCAACTGTGGAGTTACAGTCGCTAAGAGAAGGAGAGTTGTGAGTGCTTAAGCTGTAGTAACGTGTTGATTACAACGTCAGGTAGTTGCCGTGATCAAGAGTTTTAAAACGATCGATTTAAGTTAAGATAATAAGCTATCAGCAACAGAACAGGCACACGGGATACCCGGAGATGACAATGACAACAACAACCGGAAGTTACAACATGCTTACCGCAATAGTGGTCCGTGTAGCAACAACGTAGAAAGGGAATCTAGTGAATGAGGCCCTGGGGGCAAATGATGTCCTGCAAAATCTGGCATGGATCAGGTGGAATGGGTCTAGTGGTAAAGAATAGTCGGTTCTCTTAAACTGCAATGGTCTTTCTGAGACTATCAAATGGCCCTTACAAAAACATCAAAAAAGATTTTCAAGTGAATTATGTTTTGAGGTAAAAAAGAAAGAAAAAAAAATCTAGAGCTTCATTAAGGCTGCCAAGGAATACGATGTTAGCAGATAGATTTCCATACAAATAGCTTCAAAGCTATAAATTCAACATTCTTTACAAAGTAACAATATACTCATATTGTGCTTGAAACTGAATTTTTTGATCAATTAAATTACACACGTTTAACCAATATTGAATTGTCTTCAACAAAATATAATGACTTAGATTTCTCTGATTTATTATAAATTGTGAGATTTACAACACTACTAGAATACTCATGAATGTGAGATTACCTCAATGCGTTGGCGAGCAGAGATGTCTGGATTATAATCCAGCCTTTTTTTAGGAGGCTTGAGCCACAATCAGCAGCAGTGAGCAGGAGGAGGAGGATGAATAGGAAAGAGGTGAAAATGAGGTGAAGGAGGAGAAGCAGGTGTGGCATCATGGGGAGAAACCAATTAACGAGAACATGTGGAGAGAGTGACACCTGTTAGAGAATCTGATAATAAGGACCACACACACACACACACACACACACACACACACACACACACACACACACACACACACACACACACACACACCACACAACACACACACACACACACACACACACACACACACACACACACACACACACACACACACACACACACACACACACCACACACACCACACAAACACACACACACACACACACACACACCACACACACACACACACACACACACACACACACACACACACACACACACACACATTATAAAATCCTCTATTGATGCTTTATTTGTTTGCTTATCTCAAATAGCAACATAAAGACAACAGTATGTTTATGCTAAAATAAATAAGGCCTACTACAACAACTTCTATAACACAAACACACACCACAAACAAATGTGCCCACGTTCCAAACACACATGCAGAGTGTGAGAGCAAGCTGTAAAGCAGAAAGCCAAGTGAAGCTCAAGCTGCAGTGTTGTGTTTATTTCTAATGCTGTGATTTAGTGCAGGTTTAATAGAGCATATAAACTCAGTCCATCCAAACTTCTTGTGACATGTCAACGAAATAAAAACTCAAACATACAGTGAGATTCGGTCCCAGCTGGACCAGCAAGTGCATGTAGAGAAGCCATTTAAACTCTAAGGGCTTATTCAGTGGTGTGAAACAGTGAAATGATTGCAGGTTAAACATGTCAACACACGCTCCAACATGACTCCGTAAAGTCATGCCAGCTCCAGATGTGACATTTTTTGCTGAACATTTCGAATAAGCCCAACAAACCCTCACCTGATGACATGCTCTGGCATGGATAGAGGCATTACACTTTGTAAATCAGTCAGGTTGGGGTGATTTGATCCCAGATCTGTGGCTAGAGGCAATGCCTGCCCTGAGCCACTAGTTGTTATTACTAGCTACATCCAGCAGAGGCACTACAGCATTTAGCTTGTAGATATGCAGAGCGTTGCTCCTGCAAAAGTGAAGATAAACAGAACTACTAGCAGAAATGAAAAAATGGGTTGAATAGAAAAAGATGATTACATATGTAGAAAAATCCTAATGTTTTTCATTACAAAAATGATGTTTTGATATATCAATACTATGATAGACAGATTGACTGACTGTTATGTGCAGTTCAACAGCAATAAGTCAGGTCATCGAAAGGATATGGAGCACACATTTGACCTATTTTCTTCCTAGCAACACAGGACTGAAAATAATTTTCCAGTGTGTGTGTGTGTGTGTGTGTGTGTGTGTGTGTGTGTGTGTGTGTGTGTGTGTGTGTGTGTGTGTGTGTGTGTGTGTGTGTGTGTGTGTGTGTGTGTGTGTGTGTGTGTGTGTGTGTGTGTGTGTCAACAGAACAACAGATTTATATCACCGGCTGCTGTCGCCCCAAGGGCCTCTGGGTAATCTGGGTGTAATTGAGCAGAGAGGTTACGGTGGCAAACACACACACACACACATTCTTTCACTCTCACTAACGTGATAAACACACTGTACGCACAAAGCAACAAATATGTTCTCAGAAATCACAAAAATACACAAAAAATAGAAAAAATAATAAATACTAAATTAATTTTTAAAAAGTACAAAATAATACAAATAAATATAAATAAATACATTGACATTCCTCTGTGTGTTATCCTGACGAGAACAGCCCTCAGGTCCTGCCTGACCAATCAGAATGGAGTATTCAACTCTGCCGTGTGATGATGAGATGTTAATATGAATGATATACAATAAGTGGGTTTAGTAGAACCTTTAACTCGTCATGTCTCTCGTTGTGAACCTGACACTGATGAGGGGCAGAGGCAGAGGTTGCGCTAGACTTTTCGCTGCCCGTCATTTTGACGGACAGGATCGTAAAACTTCCGGCAAAATCCAGAATTACCCGTCGGCCTTTACACAACTCTGGGGGGGGGGGGGGGGAAGCATGCTCATGAACTGTCAACTGGGGGGGGGCAGTTCACATGCGCCGTGTTATGCATGGCTGCTGCACCTCGCGGGAGCGTGCACAGCGTAAAGCCAAAACAGACTTTTCAGTGATCTGTGCGGCACAGTTCGGTCTGGAAACGGCATGATGTCCTTTTGGGAGGGCATGCGTAACACGGCGTAACACGGCGTAACACGGCGTAACACGGCGTAACACGGCGTAACACCGGAGCCTCGCTGCGGGGAAACTTTGGCGCTGTTCCGAGTATGTTCTAATCTGTCAAAATGACGGACTGCTTTCAGATTTCTCCATCATTGTTAAATAAAATCTGTCATAGACGGAAAATATTCGGTTAACGCGACCTCTGGTCAGAGGAGATCCAAAAACAATCATTGAACTAAAACATCTTAAAGTAAAAAGACATCTTTATTTGTTTATTATATGAATGAACATGTTGTTATTGATGCGTCTGTGCGAGCAGCCTCTCTCACAGTCAGCAGCCAAATCATTCATTTCTCTCTCTGAAGTCAGCTGGCCGGCTCTGTTGTGATTGGTCCTAGAGATATCCCGCCCCCTTAGCCTCATCACGTACAATGTGTTGAAGCGCTAGCCAATAGGAGCGCGAGTGTTCCGTAGTGATGTCACTATGTTCCGGAGATTTCAGGCTACATTTGCAGTAAGGGTTAGTAATATAAGACAAACCTAGAATATTTCTGTCAGACTACTTTCCTCTTTGTCTCTCTGGGCGTCTGACCTCTGACCTCTGACCTCTGACACAGAATCTGTTAGTGTTGCAGTCAGAGGTCATTTCTCTGGGGTCACAGTCAGAGCAAGACATCACACACTGACATGTAGACTGTGTGTGTGTGTGTGTGTGTGTGTGTGTGTGTGTGTGTGTGTGTGTGTGTGTGTGTGTGTGTGTGTGTGTGTGTGTGTGTGTGTGTGTGTGTGTGTGTGTGTGTGTGTGTGTGTGTGTGTGTGTGTGTGTGTGTGTGTGTGTGTGTGTGTGTGTGTGTGTGTGTGTGTGTGTGGATCGATATGAGTTGAAAGACAAACAGGAAGCTGTGTGTGTGTTAATTGTATTAAGATGGAGGGGAAGCAGGAAGAGAGCATCATTATCAGGAAAATGGAGGCAGCAGGAGTGCTTCTGCAAAACCACTAAAGTGTGTGTGTGTGTGTGTGTGTGTGTGTGTGTGTGTGTGTGTGTGTGTGTGTGTGTGTGTGTGTGTGTGTGTGTGTGTGTGTGTGTGTGTGTGTGTGTGTGTGTGTGTGTGTGTGTGTGTGTGTGTGTGTGTGTGTGTGTGTGTGTGTGTGTGTGTGTGTGCATGTGTGTGTGTGTGTGTGTATCAATATTCTAAGTTAACCTGGACTTCTAACAGAACTCTGACTTCGATCACATTAAAAACGTTCACAGTCGACCAATCAGATCCTCTTATTTCCACCCCAGTGGTCATCGTCCAATCAGCAGCCACTATCAGAAGCATTACAAGATGAAAGGCTGATCGATGGACCAATCAAACAGCTTTATAGAGTTCTGAGTTCACTTCTAGTTCAGGTTCTAGAGTAAGGTGCTCTGTGTGGATGTCAGGTTCTAGAGTAAGGTGCTCTGTGTGAATGTGAGGTTCTAGAGTAAGGTGCTCTGTGTGGATGTCAGGTTCTAGAGTAAGGTGCTCTGTGTGGATGTGAGGTTCTAGAGTAAGGTGTTCTGTGTGAATGTGAGGTTCTAGAGTAAGGTGCTCTGTGTGGATGTCAGGTTCTAGAGTAAGGTGCTCTGTGTGGATGTGAGGTTCTAGAGTAAGGTGTTCTGTGTGAATGTGAGGTTCTAGAGTAAGGTGCTCTGTGTGGATGTCAGGTTCTAGAGTAAGGTGCTCTGTGTGAATGTCAGGTTCTAGAGTAAGATGCTCTTTTTGAATGTGAGGTTCTAGAGTAAGGTGCTCTGTGTGGATGTCAGGTTCTAGAGTAAGGTGCTCTGTGTGGATGTGAGGTTCTAGAGTAAGGTGCTCTTTTTGAATGTGAGGTTCTAGAGTAAGGTGCTCTGTGTGGATGTCAGGTTCTAGAGTAAGGTGCTCTGTGTGGATGTCAGGTTCTAGAGTAAGGTGCTCTTTTTGAATGTGAGGTTCTAGAGTAAGGTGCTCTGTGTGAATGTCAGGTTCTAGAGTAAGGTGCTCTGTGTGAATGTCAGTTTCTAGAGTAAGGTGCTCTGTGTGAATGTTAGGTTCTTGAGTAAGGTGCTCTGTGTGAATGTCAGGTTCTAGAGTAAGGTGCTCTGTGTGGATGTGAGGTTCTAGAGTAAGGTGCTCTGTGTGAATGTTAGGTTCTAGAGTAAGGTGCTCTGTGTGAATGTCAGGTTCTAGAGTAAGGTGCTCTGTGTGGATGTGAGGTTCTAGAGTAAGGTGCTCTGTGTGAATGTCAGGTTCTAGAGTAAGGTGCTCTGTGTGGATGTCAGGTTCTAGAGTAAGGTGCTCTGTGTGGATGTCAGGTTCTAGAGTAAGGTGCTCTGTGTGAATGTTAGATTCTAGAGTAAGGTGCTCTGTGTGGATGTCAGGTTCTAGAGTAAGGTGCTCTGTGTGAATGTGAGGTTCTAGAGTAAGGTGCTCTGTGTGGATTTCAGGTTCTAGAGTAAGGTGCTCTGTGTGGATGTGAGGTTCTAGAGTAAGGTGCTCTGTGTGAATGTTAGGTTCTAGAGTAAGGTGCTCTGTGTGAATGTTAGGTTCTAGAGTAAGGTGCTCTGTGTGAATGTGAGGTTCTAGAGTAAGGTGCTCTGCTCTGTGTGAATGTGAGTTTCTAGAGTAAGGTGCTCTGTGTGGATGTCAGGTTCTAGAGTAAGGTGCTCTGTGTGGATGTCAGGTTCTAGAGTAAGGTGCTCTGTGTGGATGTCAGGTTCTAGAGTAAGGTGCTCTGTGTGGATGTGAGGTTCTAGAGTAAGGTGTTCTGTGTGAATGTGAGGTTCTAGAGTAAGGTGCTCTGTGTGGATGTCAGGTTCTAGAGTAAGGTGCTCTGTGTGGATGTGAGGTTCTAGAGTAAGGTGCTCTTTTTGAATGTGAGGTTCTAGAGTAAGGTGCTCTGTGTGGATGTCAGGTTCTAGAGTAAGGTGCTCTGTGTGGATGTCAGGTTCTAGAGTAAGGTGCTCTTTTTGAATGTGAGGTTCTAGAGTAAGGTGCTCTGTGTGGATGTCAGGTTCTAGAGTAAGGTGCTCTGTGTGGATGTGAGGTTCTAGAGTAAGGTGCTCTTTTTGAATGTGAGGTTCTAGAGTAAGGTGCTCTGTGTGGATGTCAGGTTCTAGAGTAAGGTGCTCTGTGTGGATGTCAGGTTCTAGAGTAAGGTGCTCTTTTTGAATGTGAGGTTCTAGAGTAAGGTGCTCTGTGTGAATGTCAGGTTCTAGAGTAAGGTGCTCTGTGTGAATGTCAGTTTCTAGAGTAAGGTGCTCTGTGTGAATGTTAGGTTCTTGAGTAAGGTGCTCTGTGTGAATGTCAGGTTCTAGAGTAAGGTGCTCTGTGTGGATGTCAGGTTCTAGAGTAAGGTGTTCTGTGTGGATGTCAGGTTCTAGAGTAAGGTGCTCTGTGTGAATGTTAGATTCTAGAGTAAGGTGCTCTGTGTGGATGTCAGGTTCTAGAGTAAGGTGCTCTGTGTGAATGTGAGGTTCTAGAGTAAGGTGCTCTGTGTGGATTTCAGGTTCTAGAGTAAGGTGCTCTGTGTGGATGTGAGGTTCTAGAGTAAGGTGCTCTGTGTGAATGTTAGGTTCTAGAGTAAGGTGCTCTGTGTGAATGTTAGGTTCTAGAGTAAGGTGCTCTGTGTGAATGTTAGGTTCTAGAGTAAGGTGCTCTGTGTGGATGTTAGGTTCTAGAGTAAGGTGCTCTGCTCTGTGTGAATGTGAGGTTCTAGAGTAAGGTGCTCTGTGTGGATGTTAGGTTCTAGAGTAAGGTGCTCTGTGTGGATGTTAGGTTCTAGAGTAAGGTGCTCTGTGTGAATGTTATGTTCTAGAGTAAGGTGCTCTGTGTGAATGTGAGGTTCTAGAGTAAGGTGCTCTGTGTGAATGTCAGGTTCTTGAGTAAGGTGCTCTGTGTGAATGTAAGGTTCTAGAGTAAGGTGCTCTGTGTGAATGTCAGGTTCTAGAGTAAGGTGCTCTGTGTGGATGTCAGGTTCTAGAGTAAGGTGCTCTGTGTGGATGTCAGGTTCTAGAGTAAGGTGCTCTGTGTGAATTTGAGGTTCTAGAGTAAGGTGCTCTGTGTGAATGTCAGGTTCTAGAGTAAGGTGCTCTGTGTGAATGTTCGGTTCTAGAGTAAGGTGCTCTGTGTGAATGTGAGGTTCTAGAGTAAGGTGCTCTCTGTGAATGTCAGGTTCTAGAGTAAGGTTCTCTGTGTGTATGTTAGGTTCTAGAGTAAGGTGCTCTGTGTGGATGTTAGGTTCTAGAGTAAGGTGCTCTGTGTGGATGTTAGGTTCTAGAGTAAGGTGATCTGCTCTGTGTGAATGTGAGGTTCTAGAGTAAGGTGCTCTGCTCTGTGTGAATGTGAGGTTCTAGAGTAAGGTGCTCTGCTCTGTGTGAATGTGAGGTTCTAGAGTAAGGTGCTCTGTGTGGATGTCAGGTTCTAGAGTAAGGTGCTCTGTGTGGATGTGAGGTTCTAGAGTAAGGTGCTCTGTGTGGATGTGAGGTTCTAGAGTAAGGTGCTCTGTGTGAATTTGAGGTTCTAGAGTAAGGTGTTCTGTGTGAATGTCAGGTTCTAGAGTAAGGTGCGCTGTGTGGATGTGAGGTTCTAGAGTAAGGTGCTCTGTGTGGATGTCAGGTTCTAGAGTAAGGTGCTCTGTGTGAATGTCAGGTTCTAGAGTAAGGTGCTCTGTGTGAATGTCAGGTTCTAGAGTAAGGTGCTCTGTGTGAATGTCAGGTTCTAGAGTAAGGTGCTCTGTAAATAATGCAGTTTTAAAGAGCCTTAAATCTCTAAACGTTTCAGCTTCATTTCTCACTTGTTGTTTTTGCACCTGCTGATAATCCAGAGTTCAATCCTCCTCTCTCACCTGTGTATCTCGTTGTAATGGTTACACACACACACACACACACACACACACACACACACACACACACACACACACACACACACACACACACACACACACACACACACACACAGTTTTCTGTATTAAAGGTCAGGTGCGTTTAACGAGCAATTAGCTGAGAGTCTGCATTATTCAGCAGGAAGTAGACAGGAAGTGAGCGAGCAGCCAATCACACGCCAGATAATGTCAAGTGCATATTGGAGTAAGTGAGAGCAGGGCATTATGGGTAATGAGAGCGGTCCCCTGGCAATATTTGGGGAAAGGGGGATTTCTGCACAAAGTTTAAATGAAGGTTAGATAAAGGTCTAGACACACACACACACACACACACACACACACACACACACACACACACACACACACACACACACACACACACCATGTATACATCACTTCAGGGGACATTACATTGACTTACATGCATTTTCTGGAGACTTATCCTAACCTTAACCATAACCAACACATGCCTAACCCTTATCCTAATCCTAACCAAGTCTTCCCCCTAAAATGAATGATTCCCCTTATGGGGACCTCCAATTTGTCCCCATAAGGGAAACGAGTCCCCACACGTGACTGTGTAAACAGATTTAGGTCCCCACAAGAATGGTAATGCTAGGCCACACACACACACGTGATTCATGTCGTCTGTTTCCGATAAATTGATTGATGGATGGATGGATGGATGGATGGATGGATGGATGTGTGTGTGTGTGTGTGTGTGTGTGTGTGTGTGTGTGTGTGTGTGTGTGTGTGTGTGTGTGTGTGTGTGTGTGTGTGTGTGTGTGTGTGTGTGTGTGTGTGTGTGTGTGTGTGTGTGTGTGTGTGTGTGTGTGTGTGTGTGTGTGTGTGTGTGTGTGTGTGTGTGTGTGTGTGTG
>JAPTMU010000024.1:4797656-4837656 GCA_028583405.1 Pogonophryne albipinna | reverse complement strand
CAGGACCAAAACCTCTCCATCAGGACCAAAACCTCTCTCCATCAGGACCAGAACCTCTCTCCATCAGGACCTCTCTCCATCAGGACCAAAACCTCTCTCCATCAGGACCAGAACCTCTCTCCATCAGGACCAGAACCTCTCTCCATCAGGACCAAAACCTCTCTCCATCAGGACCAAAACCTCTCTCCATCAGGACCAGAACCTCTCTCCATCAGGACAAAAACCTCTCTCCATCAGGACAAAAACCTCTCTCCATCAGGACCAGAACCTCTCTCCATCAGGACCAGAACCTCTCTCCATCAGGACCAAAACCTCTCTCCATCAGGACCAAAACCTCTCTCCATCAGGACAAAAACCTCTCCATCAGGACCAGAACCTCTCTCCATCAGGACCAGAACCTCTCTCCATCAGGACCAGAACCTCTCTCCATCAGGACAAAAACCTCTCCATCAGGACCAGAACCTCTCTCCATCAGGACCAGAACCTCTCTCCATCAGGACCAGAACCTCTCTCCATCAGGACAAAAACCTCTCTCCATCAGGACAAAAACCTCTCTCCATCAGGACCAGAACCTCTCTCCATCAGGACCAGAACCTCTCTCCATCAGGACCAAAACCTCTCTCCATCAGGACCAAAACCTCTCTCCATCAGGACAAAAACCTCTCCATCAGGACCAGAACCTCTCTCCATCAGGACCAGAACCTCTCTCCATCAGGACCAGAACCTCTCTCCACCTGAACAGTTTCTTCCCCTCCGCTACCGGCCTCTTAAACAAGGCCCGGCCCCCACTGACACTGACCTCAGCCACAACGTAGTCTCTTTATGCATTACATTACATTAATGCACCCAATGCTCAAATACTGCTTACTGCACATATTCTTATTTCATAGTTTATAATCTATAACTCATTCATAGCATTCTATGTCCATGTAAATTACGGCTCTATTTAACTGTATTTTATTACGGTGTCCTTAAAGATTTCTTGTTTTATATTTCATGCCTGCTCCATGACATATATATCCTTTATTTACCAGGTAAAAGACTCATTGAGATTAAAAATCTCTTTTCCAAGAGCGACCTGGCCAAGAGGGGCAGCATGTATGTTGTGCACCGTCAAAAGTGTTAATAATCATGTTTCATATTTATGTGTTATTATTGCTCACTTCCTGTTTTGTTTGTTTCACGCCTCATTTCAGGTCCCTTGACTCACTTCCCTCATCAGTATCAGCCCCGCCCCTGATTGTGTTCACCTGTGTATGGTTGTTGAGTGTTTAAAGTCCCCAGTCTCCCAGCATTCAGTGTCAGTTCGTTTTTGTCCTGTCCTCATGCCAGAGTTCTGCTCTTCAGCGTTTGCACTTTTTGATTCAAGCCTATCTTTGCTCCTGAAACTTATTATAAGTTTAGTTCCTCACGTTGTGAGCGATTTTCTGTTGTACCTTGTTTAAGCCTTTTTTGTCATCTCGTAAGAGTGATTTTCTTTTGTTACCTTTTTTGTACAAATAAAGTATATTAATTATACTTTACCTTTGGCTCCCGGGTCGTGCATTTGAGTCCTTATCCTTGTGTAACCAAGTTCATAACAGAACGAACTGACCACAATGGACTCAGCCGACCCAAAAGCTCTTCACGCCGCCCTGTCAGGCCAAGGCGTGAGGATTTTTCGTCACGAGGAACAGCTGGGATTCATCAGCCAAGGAGTGCAGGCACTGGTAGGAAACCAGGCCGAGCTCCAAGTTTCCTTCTCTGCACAGATACAACAGCTGACGGATCAGATGCAGCAGTTCATCACTCACCTTCAGACTGCTCCGCCGATGACGTCAGTCACAGCTGACCGCCTGCATGTCGCGGATCCTGTTGACGCTGTCAATCCGAGCCAGGCTGTTTCCTCCTCACTACGGCTGGCTCTCCCGGAGAGGTTTTCCGGAGATTCCATAAATTGCAGAGCCTTCCTGGTGCAGTGCGACCTGCATTTCCAACACAACCCAGGCGCTTTCTCATCAGACCATGGTAAAGTGGCGTTCATCGTGTCCCATTTAACGGGAAGAGCTGCAGCCTGGGCTACTGCAGAATGGTCCAGAGACACGGAACTATGTTACTCATTACCCGACTTCACAGACACTATGAGTCGTATTTTTGACCACTCATCACCTGCAACAGAAGCCAGCCGAAGACTACTTCAGATGCGGCAGCATAAGCGCCAGGTGGTGGATTATGCTATCGAGTTTCGCACGGCAGCAGCGGACAGCGGGTGGAATATTCCGGCTCTTCGCGACGCTTTTCGGACTGGATTAGCAGATTCAATCAAGGACCAGCTGGCTCCCCTGGAGGTACCCCGGGACCTGGAATCTCTCATCGCCGTTTCCATCCGGATCGACAACCGACTTCGGGAAAGAGAGAGAGAACGTCGACACAGCCGTGACGGACATCCCAGTTTCCGGGTCTTTTTCCCACGAGCCGTTCCACCAGAGGAGGTTTTTCAGCAAGCTTACCAGCCAAGAGGAGGGCGCTGGTGAGCAAGTTTTCCACAGACTTTCCTTCTCGTCCAGTTACCAAGGTAAACATTTGTATTAATGATCAGGTCATTTCCCAAGGAGTGCTAATAGACTCAGGAGCGGACGAAAGTCTTATGGATTGGGGCATAGTCAAACAGCTTGGTATAAAAACTGTCCCTCTATCTTCTCCCATTACCGCCAGTGCTTTAGACGGACGTTTGTTGTTTACAGTCACCCACTGCACAGAACCTATCCAGATCACTGTAAATAATGACCACACTGAAGTTATGCAGTTTCACATTTTTGAATCTGCTCAGCATCCGGTTATTTTGGGTTTTCCGTGGCTAAAAATCCACAACCCACACATTGACTGGCGCTCAGGAAGGGTTAAGGAGTGGGGAGAGGATTGCATTAACAGGTGTAAACATTCACGCTCTGTTAAAGCACCAACAGACCCTAGTAGGATCGTCATTGATCACCCAGACTATCCTGACCTACAGAAGGTACCGTCATGTTATCATGATCTTAAGGAAGCATTTAACAAATCAAAAGCCATGTCGTTACCTCCTCACCGACCTTTTGATTGCCCCATTAATCTCTTACCGGGGGCTCCCATTCCCAAGGGAAAACTGTATTCGATCTCAAGGCCAGAGAGAGCGGCAATGGACGACTACATTTCCGCTTCTCTCAAATCAGGGATTATCCGTCCTTCATCTTCCCCAGCTGGAGCGGGGTTTTTCTTCGTGGGAAAAAAGGACGGTTCTCTGAGACCTTGCATAGACTACAGCCCTCTTAATGACATTACGGTAAAAAACCGCTATCCTCTGCCACTCATGTCCTCTGCTTTCGAGCTACTTCAGACTGCCAAGATTTTTACCAAGCTGGACTTAAGAAATGCTTATCACTTGGTTAGAATAAGGGAAGGGGATGAGTGGAAGACAGGATTTAATACTCAGAGCGGTCACTATGAGTACCTTGTTATGCCTTTTGGACTGTGTAATGCACCGGCTGTGTTTCAGGGTTTGTGAATGAGGTTTTGCGGGAATTTTTGAATGTTTCTGTGTTTGTGTACCTTGATGACATTTTGATTTTCTCACCAGACTCTAAGTCCCATGTTCACCATGTCCGTCAGGTTCTGCAGAAACTACTCGAGAATCAATTATATGTCAAGGCAGAGAAGTGTGAGTTTCACGTAGAAAAGGTGGCCTTTCTAGGATATATAATCTCACCAAACCAGATGCAGATGGAACCTGCTAAAGTCAGTGCAGTTTCCAAGTGGCCAACACCAGACTCCAGGAAGAAGGTTCAGCAGTTCTTAGGGTTTGCAAACTTCTACAGAAAGTTTATAAGAAACTTCAGTTCTGTAGCTGCTCCTCTGCATGTTCTGACTTCTTCCAAAGTCCCCTTCAAGTGGACTCCCCAGGCTGACTGCGCTTTCCAGCTCCTCAGGGAGAGGTTCACCACAGCGCCGATTCTCACCATTCCGGATCCCCAGCGCCAGTTTGTGGTCGAGGTCGATGCTTCCAATGAGGGAATTGGAGGCATTTTGTCCCAAAAATCCTTGAAAGACAACAGGATACACCCATGTGCCTTCCTGTCGCGGAAGCTGACGGCGGCAGAGAAGAACTACGATGTGGGAAATAAGGAACTGTTAGCTGTAAAAGCTGCTCTGGAGGAATGGAGACACTGGTTGGAGGGGGCAGAACAGCCGTTCTTAGTTTGGACAGACCATAAGAACCTGGAGTATATCAGAAAGGCTAAACGCCTCAACTCTCGGCAGGCCAGGTGGACTCTATTTTTCAGTAGGTTCAACTTCACTCTCTCTTTCCGTCCCGGATCTCAGAATCAGAAGCCTGATGCCTTGTCTCGCCTTTTCGATCCAGAACCTTTTTCGGTAGAGCCCAAGACCATCCTTCCATTAAACCGTATGGTCGGAGCCTTTTCCTGGCAATTAGAATTGGACGTTAAACAGGCTAACGCATTAAACCCAGCACCTAGCAAAGGTCCAAACCACCTGCTCTTTGTTCCTGTGTCTCTCCACTCTAAGGTCATCCACTGGGCCCACACGTCGGTGATCTCGTGCCACCCTGGAGTTAAAAGGACTATGTACAGGATTAAGCAGCGTTTCTGGTGGCCAGCCATGAAGAAGGATGTGCAGGAATACGTAGCGGCTTGTCCGGTGTGTGCCTGCAATAAGACCTCGTCCCAGGTCAAGATGGGTTTGCTCCAACCACTGCCGATTCCTCAACGTCCCTGGTCACATATATCTATGGACTTTGTGACAGGTCTTCCCTCGTCCAGAGGCAAAACTACGGTTCTGACAGTGGTGGACCGGTTCTCCAAGATGGTTCATTTCATTCCTCTAACCAAGATCCCCTCTGCCAAGAGTACCGCAGAGGTCATGATGAACCAAATATTCAGGATCCACGGATTTCCAAATGACATTGTTTCCGACAGAGGTCCACAATTCATTTCAGCTTTCTGGAAGGAGTTTTGCAGACTCATAGGCGCTACTGTCAGCTTGTCTTCAGGTTACCACCCTCAATCAAATGGACAATCGGAGCGTCTGAATCAAGAACTGGAGACTACACTACGCTGTCTCGTGTTCCAGAACCAGACCAACTGGAGCGACCACCTCACTTGGGTGGAGTTTGCACACAATACTCTTCCCACGGCGGCCACAGGTCTCTCGCCTTTCCATTGTGCCAATGGTTATCAACCGCCGCTGTTCTCAACCGACGAAGGGGAAGTTAAGGTACCATCAGCTCACGCCTTGATTAGACGCTGTCGCCGAGTTTGGGCTGGAGCTCGCCAATCTCTGCTACGAAGTTCGGCTCGGATGAAGGATGTAGCAGACATCCACCGCAGGGCCGCTCCCAGTTACAAACCGGGTCAAAAGGTGTGGCTTTCCACCAAGGACCTACCACTTCAGGTGGCGTCCAAGAAGTTGACTCCAAGGTTTGTGGGGCCTTTTCCGGTGTCAAAAATCATCAATCCGGTATCTGTGCGCCTAAGACTTCCCAGAACCATGGGGGTACACCCTACATTCCACGTCAGCAAGATTAAGCCAGTTCATGAGAGCACGCTGATTCCCGCCTCCAAGCCCCCTCCACCACCCCAGTTCTTCGAAGGTGGCCTAACGTACAAGGTCCGCAAGTTGCTGGAGGTCCGCAATAGGGGTCGAGGCAAGCAATTCCTGGTGGATTGGGTGGGTTATGGTCTCGAGGAAAGGTGCTGGGTTCCTGCGAGATTCATTGTGGACAAAACCCTGATTCAGGATTTTTATGATCGGCCTGGGCCGTCAGGAGTCGGCCCTAGAGGGGGGGGTACTGTTGTGCACCGTCAAAAGTGTTAATAATCATGTTTCATATTTATGTGTTATTATTGCTCACTTCCTGTTTTGTTTGTTTCACGCCTCATTTCAGGTCCCTTGACTCACTTCCCTCATCAGTATCAGCCCCGCCCCTGATTGTGTTCACCTGTGTATGGTTGTTGAGTGTTTAAAGTCCCCAGTCTCCCAGCATTCAGTGTCAGTTCGTTTTTGTCCTGTCCTCATGCCAGAGTTCTGCTCTTCAGCGTTTGCACTTTTTGATTCAAGCCTATCTTTGCTCCTGAAACTTATTATAAGTTTAGTTCCTCACGTTGTGAGCGATTTTCTGTTGTACCTTGTTTAAGCCTTTTTTGTCATCTCGTAAGAGTGATTTTCTTTTGTTACCTTTTTTGTACAAATAAAGTATATTAATTATACTTTACCTTTGGCTCCCGGGTCGTGCATTTGAGTCCTTATCCTTGTGTAACCAAGTTCATAACAATGTACAAAGTGACAACAGATAAAACACAGACATGACAGGCAGACGAACACAGCTGTAAAACACAAATCAAATGGCACATTAGCCAGTCGATATGCAAAGTAAAACAAACTACTAAAAATCATTCAAAACTGGCAACATTTAAAACGATTTCAGGATATACGAGCACTCACATCTACCAATGGTGTCGTGTCCTCTGTCCTTTAAGATGGACCTGAATTCCCCCATAGTGATTCCATCTGAGAGTTTCAGCTCCTTCTGAACATTGTTCCAAGCTGTGGGGGCAGCATGTCTAACAGCTGTTTCACCCAGTTGTGTTCTCACTGTAGGGACCAGCATCTGAATCACATCTTTGGAGCGCAGGCCATATAGACTTTCTCTTTGACACATATATGTGCAAATGTAGGAGGGAACCAACCCAAGCAGAGATTTATAAATAAAACCCAACCAGTGGGAAAGTCTGCGAGCAGACAAAGATGGCCAATTAGCAGCAGCATATAAAGTGCAATGGTGTACTCGATATCCACATCCAGTGATAAATCGTAAGGCTCAATGGTACAGAGTATCCGAGCTCTTTAGGCATTGGTCAGAGGCATTCATGTATAGCAGGTCACCATAATCTAATACAGGTAAAAACGTTGCAGATATCAAATGTTTCCTCGTCTGAAAAGAGAAACAGGATTTATTCCTGTAAAAGAAACCTAATTTTATTTTTAGCTTTGAAACAACATTTTCCGTGTGTAACTTGAAAGACAAGTTCTGTTCAATAAGAAATCCTAGATATTTGTAAGTAGTGACCCTCTCAATGTCAGTCCCTTGAGCAGAACACATCTTAGGTAGAATAGATGGTAACTTTTTGCCATTCAAAAATATCATCACTTTGGATTTTTCAGCATTTAATACCAACTTGAGTTGATATAAATGGGTTTGTATGACATCAAAGGCAGACTGGAGGAAATCTAGACTTTGCTCTATAGAAGCGGAGGAACAATAAATAACAGTGTCATCTGCATAAAAATGGTAAGAAGCATTTGCTAAATTATTACATAGATTATTTACATATATGGTAAAAAGAAAGGGTCCTAATATGGAACCTTGTGGCACACCCTTTGCTATCGGGAGGAAGGAAGAAAAGGACCCAGAAAATTGGACGCATTGGGTTCTCGCTGATAAATCAAGTCAAATTCCTCGTATGTGTGAACCTACCTGGCAATTAACCTGATTCTGATTGATGGGTCGTTTAAGGACATTTCATGGAGGTTTAAAGGCCCTGACACACCTACCCGATTTTGGGAGTCAGAGGCTGTCGGCATTCGCGGCACCCTACTCAGGTTGGTGTGTCCCGCACCGTTGTTGCTTTACGGCACATTTTCACACCTCACGCGGCCGATTCAACATGTTGAATCGGCCGAAGAAATCACTCTGATTGGCCGTTGCCTCTTTTGAATGACGAATACACACTACCGCTGCCTGCTGGTATGGACAGTTATCGCCACTCGTCGACTGAAGTCTTTGCGGTGTGTTCGTAGGCGACACAGGCGACGTAGCGGACGTAAAAGTCGGGACGCCTTCGGTACGCGTTCTTTGGTCTCAGGTTGGTGTGTAGCGGCCTTAAGATAGATTTAAGGGGTTTTGAGAAAGTTAAGATGGTTTGCAGCAAATGTAAGGATGTTTAATTGTATTTGAAGAGTATTTAGGGGGTTTAAGGACATTTCCTGGTGGTTTAAGGATGCTTAAGTGTGTCTTAAGGGTCTTTGAGGAAGATTCAAGTTTTTTTCAGGGAGATTTGAGTCTAACCTGCACAAACAGAGTTAGTCTTGAAGTCTTTCTGTCATTTTACGCAACATCACTCCAACTCGTGCTTTTGACTGTTGGTTCCACATTACCTGCATCAGTCTACGGTTGAGATGCACGAACACACACACACACACACAACACACACACACACACGCCTGACAGCACTTGCTGTTATAAAAGCTGATCTCTGACACGTTTGAAGCAGAAAACAAACCTGTCTTTTTCTGGTTTCATCACCTGATTACTGACAGAAAGAGTGTATGTGTGTGTAGGTGTGTGTATGTAGGTGTGTGTGTGTGTGTGTGACAGTTTCTCTATAGCCTAGACGTCTACGTTGACACACCAGGTATTTATATCTCTGACAGATGTGGAGCTGTGAGTGTCTCAACAGCTGGAGAACACACACTCTCACACACACACATCTGGATGGATATCCTCGTAGATTCATCTTCTTATTACAGACACATGCATTTCCTAACATTCGGTCTCTATGCTGTAAAATGTATTATCTCTTGGATTTACACACGGCATCTATTGCACGTCTGTCCGTCCTGGGAGAGGGATCCCTCCTCTGTTGCTCTGTCTGAGGTTTCTCCCATGTTCCCTTTAAACTGTGGGTTTTCTCTGGAAGTTTTTCCTTGTACGATGTGAGGGTCGAAGGACAGAGGGTCTAAGGACAGAGGGTCTGAGGACAGAGGGTCTAAGGACAGAGTGTCTAAGGACAGAGGGTCTGAGGACAGAGGGTCTGAGGACAGAGGGTCTAAGGACAGAGTGTCTAAGGACAGAGGGTCTGAGGACAGAGGGTCTGAGGACAGAGGGTCTAAGGACAGAGGGTCTAAGGACCGAGGATCTAAGGACAGAGGGTGTCGTATTGTCATACTGATATTCTGTAAACTGTGAAGTCCACTGAGACACATGTAACATTTGTGATATTGGACTATATAAATAAACATTGATTGATTGATTGACACACGCACACACACACACACACACACACACACACACAGGGTTTAAAGACAAAGTGTCCAGCGCTAATTCAACGGTTGTTTATCTAAAAAGTAACGCAATATTATTCAGGCTAGACATGTTTGAATCAGTCAAATATTGAGGGAGAGTGCTAAAGCTAACTAGCGTGCTAACCGCTAGTTAGCTTGATTGCTAAGAGAGAGCTGCAGGAGTCCAAAAACACGGAAAAATGTTTGATTTTACTTCCCGTCTCGTGGTCTGGGAATGTGTCACTACTTTTTGACATAATCCAAAATCACACGGAGTAATCCCATTGGTCCAGAGAGATGCTGCCTTCAGGGAGGTTATGGCTAGAAAGGATCCGTCTTGTGTAAATATGACGTCACGTTCTCGTTGTAACTCTCGTTGTAATCGGAACGGCTCGGAAACACAATAATAGTGAAACACTGAAAGGGAACATTTGATTGCACCAGGAGCTATCTTGGGACTTTTACTGCGACAGCGTTGACTTGCCTGTGAATAAAGAATAAACCATAGTGTTGGTGATCTGCAGTGCTGTCATTCTTCTTTGAACAGCAAGACCGCTAACTCCCTATTTCAACAATCGCACTCCCTGACATCATTAATAGATGGTTTAGCTCAGGGGTACTCAAATACAAATCTTAAAGGTCCAAAATAAATGTTTCAATAAGACAAAGGTCCGTTTATTACGGTCATTCAAACTTTTAAACAACTGCAACAAGATTCTTAACACGAGGTTGCAAAAACAAAAATAATCTGTATGCAGCAGTTTTCATTGTTATTGTGTCTGCTTGACCCCTCAGAGTCGCAGTGTAAGAGCAGTTATGAATAAAGGCAGCTGCACCCTCTTTCATTCAGCATTAGTGCTTTATGTCTTGCCCCCTTGTGTGTCCACTGAGGTTCGTCAGGCCCAACACATCTTCAACAAACTCCCCCTTTGCCTCATCATAAAAACTCACAAACACCAGCAACTGAGCATTGTCAGTGGTGTCAGTGGACTCACCCACAGCTAAGGAAATGCACTGTGCATTTTCTATTCCATCACAAAGCTGATGAATCAAATCACCAGCCAGTATGTTCTTCTGGTTGCTGTGGAATCTGAGAGGGGATTTGCTTGATTTGACCTGTTATTTCCTCTTTTTGTTTGCCTTCAAAATGGTCTCCATCACTTCAGTCATGCATTCTTTATACTTCAGTTATGATCCAGTGGAAAGTCCTTACCTGCTGGCCTAGTTCAATCAAAGTGGTTACTTTTTTGTGGCTGGGCAGTGTAGTTTTACACACCGTCTTATTTGACTTTCTCAGGACTTAAAACTGTTTTTTGGGGGCAGACCCCCTCAAAGAAAAACATATATATGCACACGTAAGGTCATCATCTTAATAGTTTTGTATGCTCATCCGTGAGCAGAGCATCAAGTTGACATGTCTATTACAGCTGAATGCGGTGATTACCATTTTGTTCAGCAAAACGCCTCACAAACGTATTAAGATCAACAGCTTTAGTGCGTTTTGATTGAATGCTGAGTACAGCCAAACTGACAGTCTCTTCTCTGTCAGACCGCAAATACCTCATTCCTTCAGTGCTTGGGTCCGAATGCTTCTCGTTTTGCACCGTCCCGTTCAAATGAAATCGCCGCCAATCATGTCCACGCTCGCGCCAGGACCGGGGGAGGGGTTACAAGACGTGCATCTTGTGCTGCATTCACTTGCACTCGGACATTAGAGACTTTTTCTCATAAATGTCGGATGAGCCACAACTTTTCTTTCAAAACAAAGCTGGCACCTGGGGTGGCAGCTGGGGTGGCAAGGCCTATTTTTAGGGTGTCAGTTGCCACCCCGGTAGGTGAAACTAGGCTACTAGCTACAGTACAGATGCAACTAGATGAGCTGTTAACTCTCGCTCTGAATTCTTTTTTTTATAAACTCTCGCTCAGACAGGTTGAAAGAGACGAGACACACATTTTTCCCACCCGCATTCCGCGAAGACCCGCCCTACTGTGCCTCTGATTCGCAGATTGTTGGGGGAAAACGCTGACGGGATGCTGAATGTGATTTGACCAATGTGTTAACAGACAGTGGAACAGTTGTACATGCAGAGCGTTGTTTGCAGTCTATGGACATAGCGGATCATTTTGACTCGTTGCGTTGTGGCGATGTCTCGCAGATAACACAGATAATACAGATAATACATATGAAAAGTATAATTTGCTCAGAGTCCAGAGACAGTTGTGGTTCGGTCCGGACTTTGAGGATGCCTGGTTTAGCTTCTCACCATCATTTGCTGAGGCCAGGGCCGGCCCTTGGCATAGGCAGTATAGGCGAATGCTAAGGGCGCATCAATCAGTGGGGGGCACCGAAAAAAGAAAAAAAAAAAACTTTTTTTTTTTAATTTCATAACAACACAATTTCCCGATTTTGGATCAACAAAGTACGTCTTATTATCTTATACTAACAGAACTACGCCTATATTGCGTACAGCGTCCATAAACTATGGCACACACCCCCCCCAAAAAATCAAGTTGAACCCCCCAGCCCCAGAAAAACCAGAGGTTTATGTGAAATAGTTCTTTTTTTGAAATAATGGTTTTAGTGTGCAATTCTAGGATTTGTATTAGTGTTCATTTAAAATAAATCAAACTCCCAAAAAACGTATACAGCTTCTGTGTGCTTTTATTAACATTGGAATTTACTGTGTAAGCGGCCGCGGGGGGGGGGGGGGAGCTTTAGGGAGCTCTCTCCTGAAAGACTGAACGGCACACCTTTATATGATCATTATAGTCATAAAAAAATAAGAGAATAGATTTTCATCTATTCTCTTATAGTATAAAATACTATATGACAGGACAAAAAAGTTGTTCTAAACAAGAATAGAGTTTAAAAGGGGAGTGATTTGTAAAATATCCATAAATAAAAAGAAAATCTGCTTACAGTTCTGTTTCATCTGGATGTTGAGAGAGGGTTAGGGTTAGGGTTAGGGTAGAGGGTTAGGGTAGAGGGTTAGGGTTAGGGTAGAGGGTTAGGGTTGAGGGTTAGGGTTGGGGTAGAGGGTTAGGGTTAGGGTTAGGGTAGAGGGTTAGGGTTAGGGTAGAGGGTTAGGGTAGAGGGTTAGGGTTAGGGTTAGGGTAGAGGGTTAGGGTAGAGGTTAGGGTTAGGGTTAGGGTAGAGGGTTAGGGTAGAGGGTTAGGGTAGAGGGTTAGGGTTAGGGTAGAGGTTAGGGTTAGGGTAGAGGTTAGGGTTAGGGTAGAGTAGAGGGTTAGGGTAGAGGGTTAGGGTTAGGGTAGAGGGTCAGGGTTAGGGTAGAGGGTTAGGGTTAGGGTAGAGGGTATCCATAGATCTTCCCGGGGGAGCAGGAGCGGATCTAGAAAAATATTCATGGGGTGGCCAGAGGGTGGCAGGAGAATTTCAGGGGTGGCACCCCCTGGCAGAAGTATATGCTGATTTAATCGCAGTCATATCAATCAATGTTAACTTGGAAAGCCACAATATTGATATTTTAACTCAATAACATTTGGTGACATTATTGTGGCACATCAGTAAAGCCTTACATATAAATATATATATATAATGTGGCAGACTTCATTGAATGCATTTTAACTGAACAATACCAGGGGAACCAAATCTATGCAGACTGCTGCAATAAGTACATTAATTAACTGTCTCATCAATGTTTGTCTGTATGAGTATGATAATATTAACAACATATTATTCCTATCAGCTGTCAATCACTGTTATGATTCACATATTCAGTGTTATTATTAAATAAACTATATTTGTTGGAGGAGTTAATGATGAACGTTCCTCAGGATGCTTGCTCACCCTCCTTCACATTTGAAAAACAAGTAATTACTATCATATATCAAAAGAATCAAAGGAACAGTTCAGCGCCCCACGACTTCACTGCAAACAGTTACAACCTGGACTTTACATCAGAAAGAACAAACATTAAAGAAGTGACTAACTGCATCAGTTAGAGTTAAAAAACGTGTATTCAGCTAAAACATAAACATCGCTGCAGTTATGATCCAGTGGAGAGTCCTTACCTGCTGGCCTAGTTAAATCAAAGTGGTTACTTTCTGTTGGCTGGGCAGTGAAGTTTTACACACCGTCTTATTTGACTTTCTCAGGACTTGAAACTGTTTTTTGGGGGCAGACCCCCACAAAGAAAAAAAATATTATACACACGTAAGGTCATCATTTTAACAGTTTATTATTCACATCGACTCATCCGTGAGCAGAGCATCAAGTTGCCTATAACAGCTGAATGTGGTGATTACCATCTTGTTCAGCAAAACGCCTCACAAACTTATTAAGATTTAAATCTATGGTGCGTTTTGATTCAATGCTGAGAACAGCCAAACTTGACAGGCTCTTCTCTATCATTGTAGACCACAAACAGTGGCGGCTCCAGAGTATTTGTGTTGGGTAATCTATGGTAGGGCTAACCCATACAGCGGTGGGGCTCAAGTCAGTATTTGCAATGTAATTACATACACGCTCTCCTTGACTTTAATATTCATGTTGACGATGATAAAAATAGCCTTACTGTTGCATTTAACTCTATATTAGATTATGTTGGTTTCTGTCAGAGTGTAAATAAACCAACCCACTGCTATAATCACACTCTCGACCTTGTTCTGACTTATGGTATTGAAATTGAGCAACTATTAGTCGAACCGCATAATCCTGCTTTATCCGACCATTTCTTAGTAACTTTTGAAGTACTGTTACTAGACTACAAAGCATTAGTCAAAAGCTCCTGCAGCAGAAACCTATCTGTTAGTGCTATAGCCACATTTAAGGAAGAGATTCCACCAATACTTAACTCGATAGCATGTCTGCATGTAGGGGAGGAAACTTATACAAAATGTACACCACCCCAAATTGATCATGTTGTTGATAGTGCTACAGATGCGCTGCGAATCAAATTAGACTCTGTTGCTCCTTTGAAAAAGAAGAAAATAAAACAACATAGATTAGCTCCATGGCATAATGCCCAAACCCGCAAAATAAAGCAAAAGTCGAGACAACTTGAAAGGATATGGCGTTCCACTAAACTTGAAGAATCTCGTTTAATTTGGCATATTACTCTCAATGAATATAAGAAAGCACTGCGTAAAGCGAGAGCAGCCTACTACTCTTCATTAATAGATGAGAATAAGAATAATGCAAGATTTCTTTTCAGCACTGTAGCCAGGCTGACAGAGAGCCACAGCTCGATTGAGCCTTCTATTCCCATAGCACTCAGTAGTAATGATTTGATGTGCTTTTTTAACCATAAAATTGTTACTCTTAGAAACTAAATGAATGACCTCTTGCCTTTGACCAGTATAGTGTTATCAACAGCTCCCGGAAACGTAAGTTCTAATATTACACTAGATAGTAAACTAGAATGCTTTTCAGCCATA
Organism: Pogonophryne albipinna; assembly: GCA_028583405.1. Classification (NCBI taxonomy): domain Eukaryota; kingdom Metazoa; phylum Chordata; class Actinopteri; order Perciformes; family Artedidraconidae; genus Pogonophryne; species Pogonophryne albipinna. Next base: position 4,823,166 of record JAPTMU010000024.1, on the reverse strand, counting down.
AACCTTGAACAATTAAATTCAATGATTCTCTCTTCTAAACCATCAACGTGTATGTTAGACCCAATTCCAACTAAGCTGTTGAAGGAAGTTTTTCCATTAATTAGCACTTCTTTATTAAATATTATGAATATGTCTTTATTATCAGGCTATGTTCCACAATCATTCAAAGTAGCAGTGATAAAACCGCTTCTTAAAAAGCACAACCTCGATCCAGAGGTTTTAGCCAAACATACGTGGACGTACTCAAGAATGACGTAGGAGCACAAAGTACCAATGAACTGGCCAGATGTATGGAGAACCGGGATGACTGGAAGCAACGATGGTGGGCTCGTCTGAGGACGACCTAGAGAGAGACCTATTTCTAATCTTCCGTTCCTCTCAAAGATTCTTGAGAAAGCAGTCGCTAAACAGATGTGTGATTACTTAAAAAACAATGATTTATTTGAAGATTTTCAGTCTGGCTTTAGAACACATCATAGCACAGAGACAGCTCTGGTTAAAGTCACAAATGACATTCTAATAGCCTCAGACAAGGGACTTGTCTCTATTCTTGTTTTGCTCGATCTCAGTGCTGCATTTGATACTATCGATCATGATATCTTATTGCAAAGACTAGAGCACTTAGTTGGCATACAGGGAACTGCTTTAGGCTGGTTTAGGTCCTATCTATCTGAACGCTCTCAGTTTGTACGTGTCAATGATGAATCTTCCACGCAAACCAAAGTTAGCCATGGAGTGCCACAGGGCTCAGTGCTCGGACCTATTTTGTTCACATTATATATGCTTCCGTTAGGCAATATTATAAGGAATCATTCTGTAAACTTTCATTGTTATGCAGATGATACTCAACTATATTTATCAATCAAGCCTGATGAAATTAATCATCTAAATAAAATTCAAGACTGCCTCAAGGACTTAAAAACGTGGACGACCTTAAACTTTTTGATGTTAAACACGACCAAAACTGAAGTTATTGTACTCGGCCCGAAGAATCTACGAAACAAACGATCTAAAGATATACTAACTATGGATGGCATTAATTTGGCCTCCAGTGAGACTGTAAGGAATCTTGGTGTTATATTTGATCAGGATTTATCCTTTAACGCCCACATAAAATCAATTTCAAGGACCGCCTACTTCCATCTACGTTACATTGCAAAAATCAGGCATATCTTGCCTCAAAACGATGCAGAGAAACTAGTCCATGCATTTGTTACTTCAAGGCTGGATTATTGTAACTCTTTATTATCAGGGTGTACCAAGAAGTCAGTCAAGTGGCTTCAGCTGATTCAAAATGCTGCAGCTCGTGTACTAACCAGAGTTAGGAAAAGGGACCACATTACTCCTGTTCTGGCTGCCTTACACTGGCTCCCTATAGAACACAGGATAGCATTTAAAATTCTTCTTCTCGCCTACAAAGCCCTTAATGGGCAGGCGCCATCTTACCTTAAAGAACTCATTATACCCTACTGTCCTACTAGGGCATTGCGTTCCAAGAATGCAGGGTTGTTGGTTGTTCCTAGAGTCTCTAAAAGTACAATGGGAGCCAGAGCCTTTTCTTATCAAGCTCCACATTTGTGGAATCAGCTTCCAGTTTGTGTTCAGGCGGCAGACACCCTATCCGTTTTTAAGAGTGCGCTTAAGACCTTCCTTTTTGATAAAGCTTATAGTTAGGGCTGATTAGATTCAGCCCCTAGTTTTGCTGATATAGGCTTAGTTTGTCGGGGGACATCTTACTTCTTCCTTCTCTCTGTCTATACCTGTGTACTCTCATGTTCCGATTAACCCAGCTTCCCCAAATCTCTTTCTTTTTGGTGTCTATATACGCTGGGATCCGGAGTCATGGATGATCCTGCGGTCCTGTGTCCTGCATTGCGAGCCCTGGATCTTGAGTCGTGGCTGTGGTCCTGGATCATAGGTCCTGGATGGATATCCTCGTGGATTCATCTTCCTATTATACACACATGCATTTCCAAACATTTGGACTACCTATGTTGCAAATGTATTATCTTTTCAATTTACACACGGCATCTATTGCACGTCTGTCCGTCCTGGGAGAGGGATCCCTCCTCTGTTGCTCTCCCTGAGGTTTCTCCCATGTTCCCCTTTAAACTGTGGGTTTTCTCCGGAAGTTTTTCCTTGTACGATGTGAGGGTCTAAGGACAGAGGGTCTAAGGACAGAGGGTCAAAGGACAGAGGGTCTAAGGACAGAGGGTCTAAGGACAGAGGGTCTAAGGACAGAGGGTCTGAGGACAGAGGGTCTGAGGACAGAGGGTCTGAGGACAGAGGGTCTAAGGACAGAGGGTCTAAGGACAGAGGGTCTAAGGACAGAGGGTCTAAGGACAGAGGGTCTAAGGACAGAGGGTCTGAGGACAGAGGGTCTAAGGACAGAGGGTCTAAGGACAGAGGGTCTGAGGACAGAGGGTCTAAGGACAGAGGGTCTAAGGACAGAGGGTCTGAGGACAGAGGGTCTGAGGACAGAGGGTCTGAGGACAGAGGGTGTCATATTGTCATACTGATATTTTGTACAAACTGTGAAGTCCACTGAGACAAATGTAACATTTGTGATATTGGGCTATATAAATAAACATTGATTGATTGATTGATTGAAACGTCACGCGTGAGGTTTAGATTATTTCCCTGTCTCAATCCAAATTGAACTGTATGAAATAAAAAGGCACATTTGTCTTGTAGTAATTAAAAAGGGCGACCTGGAGCCAATCCTGCAATTTCCCCACAATTGAAAGAGTTGACCTGCTGAAAACCAACCCCTGCAGGGGGTCTGGGGGGATTCTCCCCCAGGAGATCTTTTGAAATACTAACATGAAATACACATTCTGGTACTCTCTTGAGAAGAACAATAAATACATCTATTACTACACGACATATTAAAAAAATTAATGAATGGTATTTAGTTTTGTGTTACTTTGTTCTGAAAGCTGAACCTGCTGCTCCTCACAGAGAGAAGAGGGAAGAGGCTGTGAGTTACTTTACATGGTGGATAAGGGTGGATAGCCCCCATTGTTCTGTGTGTCAAAATGAAAGACAGCCCACTCACCTATCAATCATCAAACCGTGGGGTCTTATTTCATTAAGTGTTGATTTCTATCAACACGTAATGTTTATCGATGTATATAGAGATGTACTACAGCAAAAGTATTCTCCGTGGGGACTTCCTGCAACAACACCACGCCGTTATCTTGATTCTGATTGGCCAGAAGACATTATCAAAGATGTTCTATTGAGAAGACGATCACTACCTGACAAAAGTTTTCAAAACCGTTTCTGGTCTTCGGTATTTCCAGACAAGTGGCTTCTGAAATCAATCTAACTGCTGTCTGTGCAATTTACTCCGCGCGAGTTGGCGGACTTTATTTTGCTTACTTTAACATCATGTTTCATGGTGGGGCTAAGCCATTTCTTGGTATGGGTGTAGCCTACCCCAGACATACCCTGGCGCTGCCACTGACCGCAAATACCTCATTCCTTCCGTCTACTTGGATCCGAAATGCTTCTCGTTTTGCGCTGTCCCCCGTTCAAATGAAATCGCCGCCAATCATATTTGGGGAGGGGTTACAAGGCTCGCGTCTTGTGCTGCATTCACTTGCACTCGGACATTAGAGATTTTCTCTCATAAATGTCCGATGAGCCACAACTTTTTTTTCAAAACAAAGCTGCCAACTGGGGTGGCAGCTGGGGTGGCAAGGCATTTTTCTGAGGTGGCAGCTGCCACCCCGTGCCACCCTGTAGAACCGCCACTGCCCCGGACCCCCCAAGAGGAGGTGAGGTCCCCACTTAAATCATGTTCAAATGGATAGGATACTAAATACATTCGCACACATCTGGTGTCCATATGTTTCTGTTTTTGGTGGTCATGCCACAACCATGCACGTGCATGCATGCGCGAGTCATAGTGAGTGTCTGCATTTTGGGGGGGGGGGCGGGACGCCAGCTAAAAATCTTGCCTCGGGCAGCAAATTGGTCAGGGCCGGCCCTGGCTGTGGCCCACTGATGTTAACGATCGTAACTGAAAGGCTGCCTGCCAAACGTAAACATTCAACCACGTGACTTGCAAACTCTCGCGAGAGTTTTACACAAGACGGATCCTTTCTTTGTGTTAGTAAAGCCTCTGTGTGTGTGTGTGTGTGTGTGTGTGTGTGTGTGTGTGTGTGTGTGTGTGTGTGTGTGTGTATGTGTGTGTGTGTGTGTGTGTGTGTGTGTGTGTGTGTTGGAAGGTTTTCACTTGATCTTTGCAAATCCACTAAATGCATGCATGCGCACACCCACAGCATGTCTCCAGCGTCTGCTCGTGTGTGTGTGTGTGTGTGTGTGTGTGTGTGTGTGTGTGTGGGTTTGTGTGTGTGGGTGGGTGGGTGTGGGTCTGAGGGTGAGTGACTACACCCATCTGTCTCCCCCCTCATCGCCTCCATATGAGACAATATGAAGCTCTGAAATAAAGACATGGAGGATTTTAATGAAGCAGAACAAAAATAAATCTAATAAAGAAATTAAAATCATAAATTCAACTGTGCTCCTATTGGCTAACGCTCCAACACATTGTACGTGATATAGCTTGGACACACACACACACACACACACACACACACACACACACACACACACACTTTGAAGGTCCATGTCTACTGATCATAGTTCCATCGTTGAGGTCTACTAGAATAGATTCACATTGTTCAATGTTCCAAACTCTCATTGGTTTCTCTCAGCCTCTCTGTAGAGTCTGTGTATTCACTCTCTGTCCTACACGCCTTGTTGGAGCTCCTGCCCCCCCCCCTCCCTGTGAGCCAAGTGGCCGTCTGCGAGACAGCGAGACACCGCGAAACCCCGCCCGAACACACACACACACACGCTTCGTTGGACATTGTCACTACCCGATCTGTAGTGCGCATGTGCGAGATGGTCCGCCATATTGGACAACGCCGGACGGCAACCCAAGTAGGACAATATTGACACAGTGGCTTTTGGCAAAGCTCAAAAGGAAAACTCGAGAGAGATGAGTTATTGTTATTACAACGTGACTTCACTATTATTTAACAACTCTTTTTATTGGGTTCTTTTATTTGGGGTTCAGTACTTTGTCAGAATAAGAGAGGAATGGATTTAACTTCTGTTAGACAGCCATCATACTGAATACATATTTACTGTGAATGTGTGTAAAAATGTATATGGCTGTCTAACAGAAGTTAAATTCATTTCTCACTTATTCTGACAAACTCATCTCTCTCGAGTTTTCTTTTTGAGCTTTGCCAAAAGCCACTGTGTCAAGTGTCCTTCTTGGGTTGCCGTCCGGAGTTGTCCAATATGGCGGACCATCTCGCACATGCGCACTGCAGATCGGGCAGAGCTGCAGATCGGGTAGTGACAGACATTTCTCTTTTTCCATTGTTTTCTTCCTGGGTATGGTGACGTGCCCATGCCCGAATGGACCAATCCACGGACGTAACGTAATGGCTCCGTGGATTGGTCCATTTGGGGATGGGCACGTCACCATACCCAGGAAGAAAAAGAGAAATCCCCATCGAGGCGTTCTGGGGCAGCAGACAGGTCTTCTCTGTGTCAGAGTGTTTCTCCTACAGGATGCACTCTGAGGGTCTGAGACTCTGCAGAGCGTTCACATGCAGAAGCTACAGAACACCAGGGGACGGGTCAGAAGCTACAGAACACCAGGGGACGGGTCAGAAGCTACAGAACACCAGGGGACGGGTCAGAAGCTACAGAACACCAGGGGACGGGTCAGAAGCTACAGAACACCAGGGGACGGGTCTGAAGCTACAGAACACCAGGGGACGGGTCAGAACCAGAGAAGCAGGACATGGGACCTTTAATCAGTGTTTCCGCCAGACCAGGGCTGAGAGGGCGTCCACCCCGAGAGCGGGGCGGTTGAAGTTTGACTTGAGCCGTCCCTTATAGATACTGTCTTTTTACGTCAGTGAGCCGGATCATTTGGCTCGGCTCTCTTAAAGCGCCGGCTGTGTCGGCTCCCAAACGGCTCTTCACGTTACCACAGTTTACCACGGAGCCTCAGTTTCGCCGCTGCGAGGCTCCGGCGCTCGCAGCTCACGCGCGTGCTCCACTAAAACCCCCCCGCTCATCGCGTCCAAATCGCGCACGTTCCGTGTTGTCCTGTAGCAGGCACCGCCGATGTCGGGGAAACGACTCAGAAAACAATCCCACCAGACTCCTCTGCCCCTCCAACAGAGGGATGTCCGTGTACTTTTTCCTTTTCGTCATTTCAAGCGATAAAAAACTCTCGATCTTCTCTCGAATTATTAATATTTTTGAACGCCCTCGGCTCGCGATCAGGGCGTCCCGAGCTGAATAAAGGCGTAAAATGACGGCAAGAAGCCCCCCTGGCGGAAACGCTGCCTTTCATATTTAATCAGACTGTTTTTAGAAAGAGTGACACAAACAGTTGTTAAATAGATCAAAACAACTAAAGTAGAAAGACGTTTATTTTATATTCAACTTTTAACGTCACAAGTCTATTCTGAACACAGTGACATCACTACGGAACGCTCCTATTGGCTATCGCTCCAACACATTGTACGTGATAGGCTAAGGGGGCGGGACATCTCTAAGAGGTTGACCAATCACAACAGAGCCAATCAGAGCAGCTCTGGTTTCAGACAGAGGGTGAAAATAAGTTCTTCTTCTTCTTCTTCTTCTTACAGGAAACACAATCAGAGTGAATTATGGGATTAGAGGAGCGGTTGCCATGGTAATTTAACTGGGTTGTTTCCCCCCTCACTTTCTCTCTCTCGTTTTACACTCACGATTGATCTGTGTTCTGCCTACCTGTTCATATTTCAGGACTCTACTGTAATGGAAACTCACACACACACACACACATTCACACACAAATACACACACACACACACACACACACTGGGTGTAATGGGTTTGAGTTAGGCAGCATATTGGAAATGCCAAGCCAATGTCTCAGGAGCTAAATCAGCCTGTGTGTGTGTGTGTGTGTGTGTGTGTGTGTGTGTGTGTGTGTGTGTGTGTGTGTGTGTGTGTGTGTGTGTGTGTGTGTGTGTGTGTGTGTGTGTGTGTGTGTGTGTGTGTGTGTGTGTGGGGGGGGGGTGGGGTGTGTGTGTGTGTGTGTGTGTGTGTGTGTGTGTGTGTGTGTGTGTGTGTGTGGGGGGGGGGGGGGTGTGGGGTGTGTGTGTGTGTGTGGGGGGGGGGTTGGGGGGTGTGTGTGTGTGTGTGTGTGTGTATCTATAGAAGCTGTTAGCCTTGAAGTCATGCCTCCCTCCATCAGGATGAAAAGGTCTTTTTGTTTACTCACACATTTTAATATAATCGATGGAAGATTGGTTTGGATGGATTTAAATGTAATGTTTCACATTTTCATGAAAAGTTTTTGGATATTTCATTATTTTTGGGCATTTCTTAGATTTCAATATTTACTGAAATGCCACTTTAATCAAACATATCTTGTATAATCTCTAATATAACCCAGGCTGAAACACCAAACAGAACATTACAGTGTGACGTCAGGCTGAAACACCAAACAGAGCATTACAGTGTGACGTCAGGCTGAAACACCAAACAGAGCATTACAGTGTGACGTCAGGCTGAAACACCAAACAGAGCATTACAGTGTGACGTCAGGCTGAAACACCAAACAGAGCATTACAGTGTGACGTCAGGCTGAAACACCAAACAGAGCATTGCAGTGTGACGTCAGGCTGAAACACCAAACAGAACATTGCAGTGTGACGTCAGGCTGAAACACCAAACAGAGCATTGCAGCGTGACGTCAGGCTGAAACACCAAACAGAGCATTGCAGTGTGACGTCAGGCTGAAACACCAAACAGAGCATTGCAGCGTGACGTCAGGCTGAAACACCAAACAGAACATTGCAGTGTGACGTCAGGCTGAAACACCAAACAGAGCATTGCAGCGTGACGTCAGGCTGAAACACCAAACAGAACATTGCAGGGTGACGTCAGGCTGAAACACCAAACAGAGCATTGCAGGGTGACGTCAGGCTGAAACACCAAACAGAGCATTGCAGGGTGACGTCAGGCTGAAACACCAAACAGAGCATTGCAGCGTGACGTCAGGCTGAAACACCAAACAGAGCATTGCAGCGTGACGTCAGGCTGAAACACCAAACAGAGCATTGCAGCTTGACGTCAGGCTGAAACACCAAACAGAGCATTGCAGCGTGACGTCAGGCTGAAACACCAAACAGAGCATTGCAGCGTGACGTCAGGCTGAAACACCAAACAGAACATTGCAGCGTGACGTCAGGCTGAAACACCAAACAGAGCATTGCAGTGTGACGTCAGGCTGAAACACCAAACAGAGCATTACAGTGTGACGTCAGGCTGAAACACCAAACAGAGCATTGCAGCTTGACGTCAGGCTGAAACACCAAACAGAGCATTGCAGCGTGACGTCAGGCTGAAACACCAAACAGAGCATTGCAGCGTGACGTCAGGCTGAAACACCAAACAGAGCATTGCAGCGTGACGTCAGGCTGAAACACCAAACAGAGCATTGCAGCGTGACGTCAGGCTGAAACACCAAACAGAACATTGCAGTGTGACGTCAGGCTGAAACACCAAACAGAGCATTGCAGCATGACGTCAGGCTGAAACACCAAACAGAGCATTGCAGTGTGACGTCAGGCTGAAACACCAAACAGAACATTGCAGTGTGACGTCAGGCTGAAACACCAAACAGAGCATTGCAGTGTGACGTCAGGCTGAAACACCAAACAGAGCATTGCAGGGTGACGTCAGGCTGAAACACCAAACAGAACATTGCAGTGTGACGTCAGGCTGAAACACCAAACAGAGCATTGCAGCGTGACGTCAGGCTGAAACACCAAACAGAGCATTGCAGTGTGACGTCAGGCTGAAACACCAAACAGAGCATTACAGTGTGACGTCAGGCTGAAACACCAAACAGAGCATTACAGTGTGACGTCAGGCTGAAACACCAAACAGAGCATTGCAGCGTGACGTCAGGCTGAAACACCAAACAGAGCATTGCAGCTTGACGTCAGGCTGAAACACCAAACAGAGCATTGCAGCGTGACGTCAGGCTGAAACACCAAACAGAACATTGCAGTGTGACGTCAGGCTGAAACACCAAACAGAGCATTGCAGGGTGACGTCAGGCTGAAACACCAAACAGAGCATTGCAGCGTGACGTCAGGCTGAAACACCAAACAGAGCATTGCAGGGTGACGTCAGGCTGAAACACCAAACAGAACATTGCAGCGTGACGTCAGGCTGAAACACCAAACAGAGCATTGCAGTGTGACGTCAGGCTGAAACACCAAACAGAGCATTGCAGGGTGACGTCAGGCTGAAACACCAAACAGAACATTGCAGTGTGACGTCAGGCTGAAACACCAAACAGAGCATTGCAGCGTGACGTCAGGCTGAAACACCAAACAGAGCATTACAGCGTGACGTCAGGCTGAAACACCAAACAGAGCATTGCAGTGTGACGTCAGGCTGAAACACCAAACAGAACATTGCAGTGTGACGTCAGGCTGAAACACCAAACAGAGCATTGCAGCGTGACGTCAGGCTGAAACACCAAACAGAGCATTACAGCGTGACGTCAGGCTGAAACACCAAACAGAACATTGCAGCATGACGTCAGGCTGAAACACCAAACAGAGCATTGCAGTGTGACGTCAGGCTGAAACACCAAACAGAGCATTGCAGCGTGACGTCAGGCTGAAACACCAAACAGAGCATTGCAGCGTGACGTCAGGCTGAAACACCAAACAGAGCATTGCAGCGTGACGTCAGGCTGAAACACCAAACAGAGCATTGCAGCGTGACGTCAGGCTGAAACACCAAACAGAACATTGCAGTGTGACGTCAGGCTGAAACACCAAACAGAGCATTGCAGCGTGACGTCAGGCTGAAACACCAAACAGAGCATTGCAGTGTGACGTCAGGCTGAAACACCAAACAGAACATTACAGCGTGACGTCAGGCTGAAACACCAAACAGAGCATTGCAGTGTGACGTCAGGCTGAAACACCAAACAGAGCATTGCAGCGTGACGTCAGGCTGAAACACCAAACAGAACATTGCAGTGTGACGTCAGGCTGAAACACCAAACAGAGCATTGCAGTGTGACGTCAGGCTGAAAACACCAAACAGAACATTGCAGCGTGACGTCAGGCTGAAACACCAAACAGAGCATTACAGCGTGACGTCAGGCTGAAACACCAAACAGAGCATTGCAGCGTGACGTCAGGCTGAAACACCAAACAGAGCATTGCAGTGTGACGTCAGGCTGAAACACCAAACAGAACATTGCAGCGTGACGTCAGGCTGAAACACCAAACAGAGCATTACAGCGTGACGTCAGGCTGAAACACCAAACAGAGCATTGCAGCGTGACGTCAGGCTGAAACACCAAACAGAGCATTGCAGCTTGACGTCAGGCTGAAACACCAAACAGAGCATTGCAGCTTGACGTCAGGCTGAAACACCAAACAGAGCATTGCAGCTTGACGTCAGGCTGAAACACCAAACAGAACATTGCAGGGTGACGTCAGGCTGAAACACCAAACAGAGCATTACAGCGTGACGTCAGGCTGAAACACCAAACAGAACATTGCAGCGTGACGTCAGGCTGAAACACCAAACAGAGCATTACAGCGTGACGTCAGGCTGAAACACCAAACAGAACATTGCAGCGTGACGTCAGGCTGAAACACCAAACAGAGCATTACAGCGTGACGTCAGGCTGAAACACCAAACAGAACATTGCAGCGTGACGTCAGGCTGAAACACCAAACAGAGCATTACAGCGTGACGTCAGGCTGAAACATCAAACAGAGCATTGCAGCGTGACGTCAGGCTGCAACCCTGTCTCCTAAAAATTACGTTCCCACAGAACTAAACTGCATTCTCAATTACGTTTAGTCAGAAACGTATTTTCTCCCACGTTACGTTCGTTATGAACGTATCTCAAATACGTTTATTTTCTACATATCTTCTAGAAACATATTTTCTCCCACGTTACGTTTATTATGAACGTATCTTAAATACGTTTATTTTCTACATATCTTTGCCATTTGTTGTCTTGCTTATAATAATGATAATAGTCATTTATAAATATCATTTTAGAGCACACATTTGAAATCAGTAGGCGAGGCTGTAATTTCTCCAGCTGTTCCTCTCATGAGCGAGACAAAAAATAATAGTTTTAACAGCCAAAAAGCTGCTGTGTCGTTTATTGCACCTCAAACATTAAAACAAATCCAGAGTTACGTGTTTCTGAACTTCCTCTAAGAAGAAAGGACAGTAACAGAAGATCTCTGTGCCTTCAGGCTTGATCGCCGTTCAAATGACAGCGTTGGTTTCCCCAAAAGTGGGCGGGGCTGTAAAGTGACGTAGATTTTACTCTCCTATTATTCAAAACCATTCTATTTATTCTAACGTAAATTACATGCCAGTGTTTTATCTTTTTATTTATTTATTTTTTATTTTAAATCGTATAATGTCGGACTTTTTTTTCCGTCTGTGAGGAAAAGAAATGGGGCTTAGAGCCTCAAAATACTGAAATCTGTATTTTTTTTAAATCTTTTTTTCCTTCTAATTTGTTATTCTTTTCTAAATAACACACTGTTCTTTATTCAACAATAACACACAATTATCCTTGTTTTTATTTATTCGTTTAATTCTATAATCTTGGGCTTTTTAGCCGTAAATAAAGTCACCGGAAACAGACGTAGGCCTCTCAGGGACATTTCGAGCGATACACACCACAAACCCACTTAACAGATTACCCAAGATCCTCAGCTTGAAGCTCGTTGATTGGATGTTTTAGCCGCAATGCAAGTTGGGATATGATGTTAATGCGATATGATATCCGAAAACATTTAAAAAATATATAATAATACTTTATTCCCAGTGTTCTTGCTTTTCTCTTTGGAAGTCATCACATAACGGCATTGTAATACACGGTTCGGCTGCATTACATATTACACATCTGCTGTAGTTCTTTATTTATAGAGCCCTGATGAGAAGACTTCTGGACAAACTTGAAGAACTGCATCTTGCATTTCTTTTCACAAAATATGTCTCCTTGCAGTAGCAATAGTAATTCGGCTGACTTTTATATTTGATCCAATTGGTAGATAGGTTATATTTACACCATAACGGTGCATAGCTGATAGAAAAGGACATGTCGTTTTGAAAGATATTACTGATTTTCTTTGAATATAAGAATGTAAATACTGAGTTGAGAGAATAGTCAGGGGATTTGGGTGATGGGAGACACATCTATGGAATCACAATTTCAATAGCTTACCATTAAATGACGGATATGCCTTTCTGTCTGTGATGTTTTACAAATCAGATATTAATGTGAAGTAAAACATGAGAAATAGTATAGCAATATCCTGTAACATTATGTAAAAACATGAATAAAACTACACATCTTCAGATGTTATGCATGCATAAGTGTCCTACATTAATAATACAAAGTTATTATTAGTATGCTGTGTGTACCTTGTGTGCACCGCCTAGTGGTTAAAGCACGTTATTGAATTATTGTTTTTATGTGTTATATTTGATGAAAAACAATATTAAGAGTACATACTTTCATAGGGGGAAAGTAGAAGGTCAATGATAGAAATATAGAATATAAAAAATCAAGAAGATACTGTAAGTGATCTCTACAATAAAACAGTTTAGTGCAGGATGTACAAAGATATTAATTGGAGGATGTGCAAAACAGACAAACAAATTAACCTTTATTAACACATTAAAGAGTACTTTAGGTTAAGGTCTTCTTTCAAATAAGAAAAAAGCTTTGGGGGTATCTATCTACAGATAAATATTAAGCCTGACAAAGTACTTAACGTCTAATATATTACTTTCCTGCAATGTTAACTATGTTGAAGCACTTATTTTAACTGATATTATACACATTAATTATACTCTTATGTCGATAGTATAAGAAATGTGCAGAATATGACAGTTTAATGGTGGAGGTATACACATATTGATAGATGTCTTGTAATGCACTGTTGAGGAACCTGCGACCCAAGTTGTGTATATGATGTGTCAATAAACCTTAGAAAATCTTGAAATCTTGAAAGGGATGTGCAAACATAGCAATTATATACCGTTTTTTTAAATTAACTATTAGTAGAGAATAACGAGTAATGAATATACTTTATAGAGATCTGCAGATACATGTTTAGTCTTCTCAAGCACCAACTATCAAATATCTCTCCTGATTGTTGGCACTTGACAATCACCTTTCCCTGAATTTTACTCAGGTGTAACTAAAGTCTGCTTTAAGGGTTGTTTATATTTCACATCATTAATCAGAATCTGCAAAATAACTAAACAAATGTAGTGGAGTAAAAATACCAGGTTAACCTCTGAATTGTAGTGGAGTATAATTACAAAGTAACAATGAGCTGTCATGTGGGTATATATTAATGCTGCCCATTATGGATACAAGCGATGTTCACCCATTTAGTAATTACATGTTTTAAATGTGTACACACCAATGTGTTTCCTATCGCCTAAACCTCCAGGCCTGTACACAGTTTAATACTGTCAACTTCTAATTTTGGGAAAAACGAAAACGTCTTTTAAAACTACAATTCCCAGTAGAGACGTGCCATAGAGAACATGTTGCGAATCACAATAGCCAGCATGTGTAGTTCTCGGGGGGCGTTCAAATCCAGTTTTGAATAGTCTGCCGTGGTTTCGTTCCATTTCAAAGAGCTTGACGCTCGGCGTAACCTTGGCGCACTGCCACTCCAACATCCAATTCCAGAGTTTGAAGATTAATCACGGGGTTTGTCAACGGGACTGCAGTCCCAAACGATAGCTGGGGATTATGGGTAGTGTAGTGTCTTCGGCCATCCTAAACTGAATTTTTTTTTCGGATATCATATCGCATTACGAACACCACATCTGGCGTCACAGAGATCTTCTGTTACTGTCCTTTCTTCTAGAGGAAGTACATGAGAGTAACAGCTGGAGAAATTACAGCCTCGCCTACTGATTTCAAATGTGTGCTCTAAAATGATATTTATAAATGACTATTATCATTATTATAAGCAAGACAATAAATGGTAAAGATATGTAGAAAATAAACGTATTTAAGATACGTTCATAAGAAACGTAACGTGGGAGAAAAGTTTCTAGAAGATATGTAGAAAATAAACGTATTTGAGATACGTTCATAAGAAACGTAACGTGGGAGAAAATATGTTTCTAGAAGATATGTAGAAAATAAACGTATTTGAGATACGTTCATAACGAACGTAACGTGGGAGAAAATACGTTTCTGGCTAAACGTAATTGAGAATGCAGTTTAGTTCTGTGGGAACGTAATTTTTAGGAGACAGGGTTGCAGGCTGAAACACCAAACAGAGCATTACAGCGTGACGTCAGGCTGAAACACCAAACAGAGCATTGCAGCGTGACGTCAGGCTGAAACACCAAACAGAGCATTGCAGTGTGACGTCAGGCTGAAACACCAAACAGAGCATTGCAGCGTGACGTCAGGCTGAAACACCAAACAGAGCATTACAGTGTGACGTCAGGCTGAAACACCAAACAGAGCATTGCAGCATGACGTCAGGCTGAAACACCAAACAGAGCATTGCAGCTTGACGTCAGGCTGAAACACCAAACAGAGCATTGCAGTGTGACGTCAGGCTGAAACACCAAACAGAACATTGCAGTGTGACGTCAGGCTGAAACACCAAACAGAGCATTGCAGCTTGACGTCAGGCTGAAACACCAAACAGAGCATTGCAGTGTGACGTCAGGCTGAAACACCAAACAGAGCATTGCAGTGTGACGTCAGGCTGAAACACCAAACAGAGCATTGCAGCATGACGTCAGGCTGAAACACCAAACAGAGCATTGCAGCTTGACGTCAGGCTGAAACACCAAACAGAGCATTGCAGCGTGACGTCAGGCTGAAACACCAAACAGAACATTGCAGCGTGACGTCAGGCTGAAACACCAAACAGAGCATTACAGTGTGACGTCAGGCTGAAACACCAAACAGAGCATTGCAGTGTGACGTCAGGCTGAAACACCAAACAGAACATTGCAGCGTGACGTCAGGCTGAAACACCAAACAGAGCATTGCAGTGTGACGTCAGGCTGAAACACCAAACAGAACATTGCAGTGTGACGTCAGGCTGAAACACCAAACAGAGCATTACAGTGTGACGTCAGGCTGAAACACCAAACAGAGCATTACAGTGTGACGTCAGGCTGAAACACCAAACAGAGCATTACAGTGTGACGTCAGGCTGAAACACCAAACAGAGCATTGCAGCGTGACGTCAGGCTGAAACACCAAACAGAGCATTGCAGTGTGACGTCAGGCTGAAACACCAAACAGAACATTGCAGTGTGACGTCAGGCTGAAACACCAAACAGAGCATTGCAGGGTGACGTCAGGCTGAAACACCAAACAGAACATTGCAGTGTGACGTCAGGCTGAAACACCAAACAGAACATTGCAGTGTGACGTCAGGCTGAAACACCAAACAGAGCATTGCAGTGTGACGTCAGGCTGAAACACCAAACAGAGCATTGCAGTGTGACGTCAGGCTGAAACACCAAACAGAACATTGCAGTGTGACGTCAGGCTGAAACACCAAACAGAACATTGCAGTGTGACGTCAGGCTGAAACACCAAACAGAGCATTGCAGCGTGACGTCAGGCTGAAACACCAAACAGAGCATTACAGCGTGACGTCAGGCTGAAACACCAAACAGAGCATTACAGCGTGACGTCAGGCTGAAACACCAAACAGAACATTGCAGCGTGACGTCAGGCTGAAACACCAAACAGAACATTGCAGTGTGACGTCAGGCTGAAACACCAAACAGAGCATTACAGCGTGACGTCAGGCTGAAACACCAAACAGAGCATTGCAGCATGACGTCAGGCTGAAACACCAAACAGAGCATTGCAGCGTGACGTCAGGCTGAAACACCAAACAGAGCATTACAGCGTGACGTCAGGCTGAAACACCAAACAGAGCATTGCAGTGTGACGTCAGGCTGAAACACCAAACAGAACATTGCAGTGTGACGTCAGGCTGAAACACCAAACAGAACATTGCAGTGTGACGTCAGGCTGAAACACCAAACAGAGCATTGCAGCGTGACGTCAGGCTGAAACACCAAACAGAGCATTACAGCGTGACGTCAGGCTGAAACACCAAACAGAGCATTACAGCGTGACGTCAGGCTGAAACACCAAACAGAACATTGCAGCGTGACGTCAGGCTGAAACACCAAACAGAACATTGCAGTGTGACGTCAGGCTGAAACACCAAACAGAGCATTACAGCGTGACGTCAGGCTGAAACACCAAACAGAGCATTGCAGCATGACGTCAGGCTGAAACACCAAACAGAGCATTGCAGCGTGACGTCAGGCTGAAACACCAAACAGAGCATTACAGCGTGACGTCAGGCTGAAACACCAAACAGAGCATTACAGCGTGACGTCAGGCTGAAACACCAAACAGAGCATTGCAGCGTGACGTCAGGCTGAAACACCAAACAGAGCATTGCAGCGTGACGTCAGGCTGAAACACCAAACAGAGCATTGCAGCGTGACGTCAGGCTGAAACACCAAACAGAACATTGCAGTGTGACGTCAGGCTGAAACACCAAACAGAGCATTGCAGCATGACGTCAGGCTGAAACACCAAACAGAGCATTGCAGCGTGACGTCAGGCTGAAACACCAAACAGAGCATTGCAGCGTGACGTCAGGCTGAAACACCAAACAGAACATTGCAGTGTGACGTCAGGCTGAAACACCAAACAGAACATTACAGCGTGACGTCAGGCTGAAACACCAAACAGAGCATTGCAGCATGACGTCAGGCTGAAACACCAAACAGAGCATTGCAGGGTGACGTCAGGCTGAAACACCAAACAGAGCATTGCAGCGTGACGTCAGGCTGAAACACCAAACAGAGCATTACAGTGTGACGTCAGGCTGAAACACCAAACAGAGCATTGCAGTGTGACGTCAGGCTGAAACACCAAACAGAGCATTGCAGCGTGACGTCAGGCTGAAACACCAAACAGAGCATTGCAGCGTGACGTCAGGCTGAAACACCAAACAGAGCATTACAGTGTGACGTCAGGCTGAAACACCAAACAGAGCATTGCAGGGTGACGTCAGGCTGAAACACCAAACAGAGCATTGCAGCGTGACGTCAGGCTGAAACACCAAACAGAGCATTGCAGCGTGACGTCAGGCTGAAACACCAAACAGAGCATTGCAGTGTGACGTCAGGCTGAAACACCAAACAGAGCATTGCAGTGTGACGTCAGGCTGAAACACCAAACAGAGCATTGCAGCGTGACGTCAGGCTGAAACACCAAACAGAGCATTGCAGTGTGACGTCAGGCTGAAACACCAAACAGAGCATTGCAGCGTGACGTCAGGCTGAAACACCAAACAGAGCATTGCAGCGTGACGTCAGGCTGAAACACCAAACAGAGCATTACAGCGTGACGTCAGGCTGAAACACCAAACAGAGCATTGCAGTGTGACGTCAGGCTGAAACACCAAACAGAACATTGCAGGGTGACGTCAGGCTGAAACACCAAACAGAGCATTGCAGCGTGACGTCAGGCTGAAACACCAAACAGAGCATTGCAGTGTGACGTCAGGCTGAAACACCAAACAGAGCATTGCAGCGTGACGTCAGGCTGAAACACCAAACAGAGCATTGCAGAGTGACGTCAGGCTGAAACACCAAACAGAACATTGCAGCATGACGTCAGGCTGAAACACCAAACAGAGCATTGCAGTGTGACGTCAGGCTGAAACACCAAACAGAGCATTGCAGCGTGACGTCAGGCTGAAACACCAAACAGAGCATTGCAGCATGACGTCAGGCTGAAACACCAAACAGAACATTACAGTGTGACGTCAGGCTGAAACACCAAACAGAGCATTGCAGTGTGACGTCAGGCTGAAACACCAAACAGAACATTGCAGGGTGACGTCAGGCTGAAACACCAAACAGAGCATTGCAGCGTGACGTCAGGCTGAAACACCAAACAGAACATTGCAGGGTGACGTCAGGCTGAAACACCAAACAGAACATTGCAGGGTGACGTCAGGCTGAAACACCAAACAGAGCATTGCAGCGTGACGTCAGGCTGAAACACCAAACAGAGCATTACAGTGTGACGTCAGGCTGAAACACCAAACAGAACATTGCAGGGTGACGTCAGGCTGAAACACCAAACAGAGCATTGCAGCGTGACGTCAGGCTGAAACACCAAACAGAGCATTGCAGTGTGACGTCAGGCTGAAACACCAAACAGAGCATTACAGTGTGACGTCAGGCTGAAACACCAAACAGAGCATTACAGCGTGACGTCAGGCTGAAACACCAAACAGAGCATTACAGCGTGACGTCAGGCTGAAACACCAAACAGAACATTACAGTGTGACGTCAGGCTGAAACACCAAACAGAGCATTGCAGTGTGACGTCAGGCTGAAACACCAAACAGAGCATTGCAGTGTGACGTCAGGCTGAAACACCAAACAGAGCATTGCAGTGTGACGTCAGGCTGAAACACCAAACAGAGCATTGCAGCGTGACGTCAGGCTGAAACACCAAACAGACGTCAGGCAGGTTTTTAATGATCAGGATATAAAACAAAATGAAAGGCCGAATAATAGCTTCTATAAATCAAATCAAGTTTTATTTATAAAGCACATTTATAAAGGATGTTTGGTGGAGCCAAAGTGCTACACCCTCTGTCCTCAGACCCTCTGTCCTTAGACCCTCTGTCCTCAGACCCTCTGTCCTTAGACCCTCTGTTCTTAGACCCTCTGTCCTCAGACCCTCTGTCCTTAGACCCTTTGTCCTTAGACCCTCTGTCCTTAGACCCTCTGTCCTCAGACCCTCTGTCCTTAGACCCTCTGTCCTTAGACCCTCTGTCCTTAGACCCTCTGTCCTTAGACCCTCTGTCCTTAGACCCTCTGTCCTCAGACCCTCTGTCCTCAGACCCTCTGTCCTTAGACCCTCTGTCCTTAGACCCTCTGTCCTTAGACCCTCTGTCCTTAGACCCTCTGTCCTCAGACCCTCTGTCCTTAGACCCTCACATCGTACAAGGAAACACTTCCAGAGAAAACCCACAGTTTAAAGGGAACATGGGAGAAACCTCAGACAGAGCAACAGAGGAGGGATCCCTCTCCCAGGACGGACAGACGTACAATAGATGCCGTGTGTAAATCCAAGAGATAATACATTTCACAGCATAGAGACCGAATGTTAGGAAATGCATGTGTCTGTAATAAGAAGATGAATCCACGAGGATGTCAGCTACAATCCTGAGGAAGCCATCAGGGAAGCAGCATGACGAGACCCAAGGCAGGACCGCAGAGACAGGTTCAGCCACGACCCGAAGTCCACGACTTAATCCAGAACTCAGGATAGAGGATCCAGGACACAGGACTACAGCAAGAGGATCAGCCTCGACTCCGGATCCCGGCGTAGAGATAGATACAAAACAAGAAGAAATGTGGCTGGGTGTAAGAGGTAATAATAGTTCATGTGAATGACTGGCTATAGGTACGTGTATAAAACAGAATGATAGGGTGGGTGCATAAGAATAGTTATGTGTGTGAGAGAGTATGATTGAAAAGGAAGTGAGTTTGATTGAAAAGGAAGTTGGATTCTCAGTTCCTGATTGGCTCTACGTTTTTCGTCTGACGGACAAGAAAGGCAGCAGACTGCCACTAACGTTCCCTTTGCAACCTGAAGAGTGAGACGGTGAAGTGCGTCAGAAAGCAATGACTGTAATCCTGACACTCACACTGTACGGATTAGTAACATGTGTTGTGTTTGTGTGATGACATTTGGAGATGTTTAAACTCAATGAGAAAATGCGTTAGTGTTAGCATACACGCTAGCATTAGCATACACGCTAGCGTTAGCCATACTAGCCTGTACACATGCTTATTGCACAGCTAGCATTAGCTATATTGACCTTGTTTACACTTAGCAGTCCTAAGTGTTAATCTGTGTATGTTACACATGAGATCATTAAGTGCCTTGTAATCTTCTTTTTGTATAGTTTCACTCCGTTTGAATGTCAGTGGACGGCAAATAAGTCAATAAAGGAGCTTGGCTGCTCATTCCCTGGCTCTCAAAAGAGAGGCTGTTTAATGTGTTCACACTGAGACAGGACAACACAGAGAGAACAGTACACCTAGTGTGTAAGTACATACAAGCAGGTCACTCAGTATGATCACAAAATACATAAACTCTGTTTTTATTCAAACGTACAGGCTGCATTATGTGTTCTCAGCCTTGGAGAAAGTTGACACGTTTTGGTGTCTGAACCTCTCTTTAGTGGTTCATTGATAAAACAGACAGTTCAACGTGAGCCTACTTTGTTCATGTGCTGTTGAGGTTCATGTCAGTGTGTGCTATCATGTATTTACAAAGTGTGAAGAGGAGGCAACTTTAGAATAGGGAACCTGTTCAGGTCAATTAGAGTCAAACTACTAGCTTATTGGTTATGAACAAGACTTCACTTTAGAATAGGGAACCTGTTCAGGTCAATTAGAGTCAAACTACTAGCTTATTGGTTATGACAAAGACTTCACTTTAGAATAGGGAACCTGTTCAGGTCAATTAGAGTCAAACTACTAGCTTATTGGTTATGAACAAGACTTCACTTTAGAATAGGGAACCTGTTCAGGTCAATTAGAGTCAAACTACTAGCTTATTGGTTATGAACAAGACTTCACTTTAGAATAGGGAACCTGTTCAGGTCAATTAGAGTCAAACTACTAGCTTATTGGTTATGAACAAGACTTCACTTTAGAATAGGGAACATGTTCTTAGATAGAAATACCTCATTTTGAGTTATTTAGACTTAATTAACACTTATAGTTTCATGTCTTGTTACATGAGAATAGATCATATTTGTTAAGTGTTCTTATGGGAGAATAACTATTCTTGAGGTGCTGCTGCCTTAGTAGGCCCTTATTGAGCATATTAAGACCAGAACTCATGAACCACAACTTCCTGACTTGCAATGAATCAGCACTAATTAGAGGGTTATTGAGGAAGAACTCTCAACTAACGGCTTATTACTTGTAGAATACGGTCTTGTAGAATAAGGCATTACTAAGTGTTTTATAATGACTAATAAAGAGCCAATAAACTGCTAATATGCACGTTAATTAGTTGATGGTGAATTTGTGTACCTTAATATAAAGTGTTACCAAAAGTTCTTATTGCTGCTCGAGGGTCCTTCCAGAATTGGAGGACAATTTAGACGCCAACATTTTTGAAAAATGAACCTTTTATTTTATAATTTTTTTTATGTATTTATGAAAAACAGATAATAAACCATCAACAAAGTGATTTGCGCAGCGAGGCATCACATGTATATTTTCCAATGAAGAATTCCCCCTGTTACTCTAACTATAGTAACAGGGTTGAACATCAATGCTACTTTGAGCTTTCATCTGACTTACAGTTTGTTCACTTCCTGTGTGTCACCTGACTTACAGTTTGTTCACTTCCTGTGTGTCATCTGACTTACAGTTTGTTCACTTCCTGTGTGTCATCTGACTTACAGTTTGTTCACTTCCTGTGTGTCATCTGACTTACAGTTTGTTCACTTCCTGTGTGTCACTCTGACTTACAGTTTGTTCACTTCCTGTGTGTCACCTGACTTACAGTTTGTTCACTTCCTGTGTGTCACCTGACTTACAGTTTGTTCACTTCCTGTGTGTCATCTGACTTACAGTTTGTTCACTTCCTGTGTGTCATCTGACTTACAGTTTGTTCACTTCCTGTGTGTCATCTGACTTACAGTTTGTTCACTTCCTGTGTGTCATCTGACTTACAGTTTGTTCACTTCCTGTGTGTCATCTGACTTACAGTTTGTTCACTTCCTGTGTGTCATCTGACTTACAGTTTGTTCACTTCCTGTGTGTCACCTGACTTACAGTTTGTTCACTTCCTGTGTGTCACCTGACTTACAGTTTGTTCACTTCCTGTGTGTCACCTGACTTACAGTTTGTTCACTTCCTGTGTGTCATCTGACTTACAGTTTGTTCACTTCCTGTGTGTCATCTGACTTACAGTTTGTTCACTTCCTGTGTGTCATCTGACTTACAGTTTGTTCACTTCCTGTGTGTCATCTGACTTACAGTTTGTTCACTTCCTGTGTGTCACCTGACTTACAGTTTGTTCACTTCCTGTGTGTCATCTGACTTACAGTTTGTTCACTTCCTGTGTGTCATCTGACTTACAGTTTGTTCACTTCCTGTGTGTCATCTGACTTACAGTTTGTTCACTTCTGTGTGTCATCTGACTTACAGTTTGTTCACTTCCTGTGTGTCATCTGACTGACAGTTTGTTCACTTCCTGTGTGTCATCTGACTTACAGTTTGTTCACTTCCTGTGTGTCATCTGACTTACAGTTTGTTCACTTCCTGTGTGTCACCTGACTTACAGTTTGTTCACTTCCTGTGTGTCATCTGACTTACAGTTTGTTCACTTCCTGTGTGTCATCCTGACTTACAGTTTGTTCACTTCCTGTGTGTCACCTGACTTACAGTTTGTTCACTTCCTGTGTGTCATCCTGACTTACAGTTTGTTCACTTCCTGTGTGTCACCTGACTTACAGTTTGTTCACTTCCTGTGTGTCACCTGACTTACAGTTTGTTCACTTCCTGTGTGTCATCTGACTTACAGTTTGTTCACTTCCTGTGTGTCACCTGACTTACAGTTTGTTCACTTCCTGTGTGTCATCTGACTTACAGTTTGTTCACTTCCTGTGTGTCATCTGACTTACAGTTTGTTCACTTCCTGTGTGTCATCTGACTTACAGTTTGTTCACTTCCTGTGTGTCACCTGACTTACAGTTTGTTCACTTCCTGTGTGTCACCTGACTTACAGTTTGTTCACTTCCTGTGTGTCATCTGACTTACAGTTTGTTCACTTCCTGTGTGTCACCTGACTTACAGTTTGTTCACTTCCTGTGTGTCATCTGACTTACAGTTTGTTCACTTCCTGTGTGTCATCTGACTTACAGTTTGTTCACTTCCTGTGTGTCATCTGACTTACAGTTTGTTCACTTCCTGTGTGTCACCTGACTTACAGTTTGTTCACTTCCTGTGTGTCACCTGACTTACAGTTTGTTCACTTCCTGTGTGTCATCTGACTTACAGTTTGTTCACTTCCTGTGTGTCACCTGACTTACAGTTTGTTCACTTCCTGTGTGTCATCTGACTTACAGTTTGTTCACTTCCTGTGTGTCATCTGACTTACAGTTGTTCACTTCCTGTGTGTCACCTGACTTACAGTTTGTTCACTTCCTGTGTGTCATCTGACTTACAGTTTGTTCACTTCCTGTGTGTCATCTGACTTACAGTTTGTTCACTTCCTGTGTGTCACCTGACTTACAGTTTGTTCACTTCCTGTGTGTCACCTGACTTACAGTTTTCACTTCCTGTGTGTCACCTGACTTACAGTTTGTTCACTTCCTGTGTGTCACCTGACTTACAGTTTGTTCACTTCCTGTGTGTCATCTGACTTACAGTTTTGTTCACTTCCTGTGTGTCATCTGACTTACAGTTTGTTCACTTCCTGTGTGTCATCTGACTTACAGTTTGTTCACTTCCTGTGTGTCACCTGACTTACAGTTTGTTCACTTCCTGTGTGTCACCTGACTTACAGTTTGTTCACTTCCTGTGTGTCATCTGACTTACAGTTTGTTCACTTCCTGTGTGTCACTCTGACTTACAGTTTGTTCACTTCCTGTGTGTCATCTGACTTACAGTTTGTTCACTTCCTGTGTGTCACCTGACTTACAGTTTGTTCACTTCCTGTGTGTCACCTGACTTACAGTTTGTTCACTTCCTGTGTGTCATCTGACTTACAGTTTGTTCACTTCCTGTGTGTCATCTGACTTACAGTTTGTTCACTTCCTGTGTGTCATCTGACTTACAGTTTGTTCACTTCCTGTGTGTCACCTGACTTACAGTTTGTTCACTTCCTGTGTGTCATCCTGACTTACAGTTTGTTCACTTCCTGTGTGTCATCCTGACTTACAGTTTGTTCACTTCCTGTGTGTCACCTGACTTACAGTTTGTTCACTTCCTGTGTGTCATCCTGACTTACAGTTTGTTCACTTCCTGTGTGTCACCTGACTTACAGTTTGTTCACTTCCTGTGTGTCACCTGACTTACAGTTTGTTCACTTCCTGTGTGTCACCTGACTTACAGTTTGTTCACTTCCTGTGTGTCACCTGACTTACAGTTTGTTCACTTCCTGTGTGTCACCTGACTTACAGTTTGTTCACTTCCTGTGTGTCACCTGACTTACAGTTTGTTCACTTCCTGTGTGTCACCTGACTTACAGTTTGTTCACTTCCTGTGTGTCACCTGACTTACAGTTTGTTCACTTCCTGTGTGTCATCTGACTTACAGTTTGTTCACTTCCTGTGTGTCATCTGACTTACAGTTTGTTCACTTCCTGTGTGTCACCTGACTTACAGTTTGTTCACTATCCTGTGTGTCATCTGACTTACAGTTTGTTCACTTCCTGTGTGTCACCTGACTTACAGTTTGTTCACTTCCTGTGTGTCATCCTGACTTACAGTTTGTTCACTTCCTGTGTGTCATCTGACTTACAGTTTGTTCACTTCCTGTGTGTCATCTGACTTACAGTTTGTTCACTTCCTGTGTGTCACCTGACTTACAGTTTGTTCACTTCCTGTGTGTCACCTGACTTACAGTTTGTTCACTTCCTGTGTGTCATCTGACTTACAGTTTGTTCACTTCCTGTGTGTCATCTGACTTACAGTTTGTTCACTTCCTGTGTGTCATCTGACTTACAGTTTGTTCACTTCCTGTGTGTCACCTGACTTACAGTTTGTTCACTTCCTGTGTGTCATCTGACTTACAGTTTGTTCACTTCCTGTGTGTCATCTGACTTACAGTTTGTTCACTTCCTGTGTGTCACCTGACTTACAGTTTGTTCACTTCCTGTGTGTCATCTGACTTACAGTTTGTTCACTTCCTGTGTGTCACCTGACTTACAGTTTGTTCACTTCCTGTGTGTCATCTGACTTACAGTTTGTTCACTTCCTGTGTGTCATCTGACTTACAGTTTGTTCACTTCCTGTGTGTCACCTGACTTACAGTTTGTTCACTTCCTGTGTGTCACCTGACTTACAGTTTGTTCACTTCCTGTGTGTCATCTGACTTACAGTTTGTTCACTTCCTGTGTGTCACCTGACTTACAGTTTGTTCACTTCCTGTGTGTCATCTGACTTACAGTTTGTTCACTTCCTGTGTGTCACCTGACTTACAGTTTGTTCACTTCCTGTGTGTCATCTGACTTACAGTTTGTTCACTTCCTGTGTGTCACCTGACTTACAGTTTGTTCACTTCCTGTGTGTCATCTGACTTACAGTTTGTTCACTTCCTGTGTGTC
>JAPTMU010000024.1:4735156-4792656 GCA_028583405.1 Pogonophryne albipinna | reverse complement strand
GTTCTTAGAGGAAGTTCAGAAACACTGAACTCTGGATTTGTTTGAATGTTTGAGGTCCAATAAACGACCCAGCAGCTTGTTGGCATGATAACACTATTATTTTCCACCTCGCTCATGAGAGTAACAGCTGGCGAAAATTACAGCCTCGCCTACTGATTTTTATTTAACCATATATCGAGCCCGATCGTCGATGTCCAATGATTGAATGTAATTGTTTGCCTCACTGGCCATCGTCATCGGGCTCTTTGAAGATCCACACATCCATGGTTTTCAAACATTTCTGATCGGATTGGCAAAAACCTCTGAATGTGTATTGACTGCCGTTCAAATGACAGCGTTGGTTTCCCCCAAAAGTGGGCGGGGCCGTAATTTGTGCCCGGAAGTGACGTAGGTGTTACTCTCATCCATAGAGAGGCGAAGTCCCTCCCCTTCCTCCATGGGACCTCATTTCGGAAAAAGTATGTATTGAAGTCAATGGAGAGAGAAAGATTATCTTTTGATCCCGTTTGAATTGTGCCATGAATTACACACATGATGTTTGTCAATTTAAAAGATAATTTTGAAAATCAAACTAATTAAAATGTGTCGTCAAACTGTGAAGTAACACTTTCTTTGTGTGAAAACGCTCAATGAACTACATCTCCCGCCTCGCACCACACACCAAGACGGCCGTCACGTTGGAACATTTCACCTCTTTCTTTCAGAACGAGGTGGAAAGTATTAAACGAGGTGAAAATCAATACAAGTCTGGGCACGTTGAGAGCTGTACACTGTTGGAGCACCACCCAATGGCGGTGGTGGAAGGTTCACCTCTGCTCCGCGCGTCCCTTGATGACTGATGAGCTGGTCAATTTACAAAAGAAGGAACTCAAAGCACCAGGATAGAGGTTAAACAATAATCTGTTTTAATGGCAAAAAACAACAATACACAATACAGAGCACTCCGGGCTCAATTCCTACCACCGTGTGATATACGTACCATGACAGCCAGTCAGGAA
The DNA here is from genome assembly GCA_028583405.1 of Pogonophryne albipinna. Lineage (NCBI taxonomy): Eukaryota > Metazoa > Chordata > Actinopteri > Perciformes > Artedidraconidae > Pogonophryne > Pogonophryne albipinna. The sequence continues at coordinate 4,791,658 of JAPTMU010000024.1, read as the reverse complement.
AAGAGCGCCGAATGTAAGAATGTTACAGCTTACATACAAATTCTGTGGGAGGAGTTGTGTTCGTTGCTCCTCCCTAGCTATTTGTTATTGGCGATTTCACTTCTGGGCGAGCCCTAGGCAATGAGTCAGCAGTTCTTGACTCCATCTGTTTCGCTCCATCTCCTTACAGTGTGTGTGTGTGTGTGTGTGTGTGTGTGTGTGTGTGTGTGTGTGTGTGTGTGTGTGTGTGTGTGTGTGTGTGTGTGTGTGTGTGTGTGTGTGTGTGTGTGTGTGTGTGTGTGTGTGTGTGTGTGTGTGTGTGTGTGTGTGTGTGTATGTGTGTGTGTGTGTGTGTTTGTCCCTCTGCCCTCAGGCAGTCCCAAAACAATGCTGTGGAGTCATGACAGAATGCACACCCATTCCCCTTTAACGCACACACATCTGTTTAAGCCAACTACTCCAAAATGTTGTGGCAATTTAGTACTCATAACATGAAAGAATAAAACAGAGAGAAATCAATAAAACACAAACACAGATATAGTTGAGCAGTAATTATACAGCATATTGCCACTGAAATGAACGCACACATATTTGATCATGCAGCCTATCACAGAAATGTCACATGTTTTTCCTCTGAAAGCTATACTTGTATAGGTTTAAACGTCATCGTCTCATGACATCTATAGGATTAGTTAACAAACAAAGGTTAACTGTTCTTATATCCTAAGGCCTTCTCTGAACTTCCTTCCACCCCGAAGTCAGCTCACTTAACATGAATACATCTATTGATAACTCAGAAGGACCATTGTCTCTCTAACTGTGTGACTCACATCATCTCATGGCCTCTTCAAATATCTGGAAACTGTAATTAAAGTATAGTTACATTCTGAGAAGGTCCAAGCATTTACATAATATTTCCTCCTTCTATTAATTTAAGCTTCCAGATCATACAGAAAACTCTTACAGACAACCTACTGAGTTCCGCCCCTGAAAGCCAAAAATGACTTTCTGAAAAATACTCATCAACGGGTAATCATTTGACTCAAGGCAGAAATCACAGGTTGTACTGTACCTTACCTACTCACAAATAGCCAAAAAAACACCTTTTGATTATAACACAAAAGTGGAAGAAAAGACCATTTGCGCTAATCTACTTCCACTCAAAATGGGACATCATTTTCCGTCCATTCAAGTTAACACACATCCTATATATCAGGTGACATAAAAATGAATATACCAGAAATACGCTGTATTAAACTTTCTGCTATAACACGTTATTGTAATACTTCAACACACACACAAGGGGAGTTAGTCGGTTCCGTAAGAGCCAGCATGCGGGACCGGGACTCTGGGATTTGTAGTCTTTCTAGTTGCATATTTTTCATAGTCTTATATTTCAACAGTTTTACGACAAACTGTGACTTTTTGACATGGAAATTATTTTTTAAGATTGACAAACATCATATGTGTAATTCATGGCACAATTCAAACGGGATCGAAAGATACGTTTTCCCTCTCCAATAGCCGTTTTCACATCGAGTACTTTGCCGTACTTAGTGCTCCGGCACTTATAACCCCAGGGCACTAAGTACAGATCGCGTTCACACCAGAGTACTTTTCCCTGAGGGAGGATTAGGCAAATGAGCCGCTGACGTCACTTCTTCTTCTTCTGCTTTGGGTTTACTGGCAGGCCGCAAACCACTTCACGGCGTATACTGCCACCCAGAGTCCCCGGCCGGAAGTCCCCGGAGTTGGGGAAGGCTTCAGTAGAAGCTGCTGGGACTCCCAGCAGCTTCTACTGAAGCCTTCCGAGTAAATCGCCAGAACGCCGACACCTCCTCATCTCCACCGCTCCCATGTTTTCTTTTGTGTTGCCATAAGTTATTCTCTCTGCGTTGGTGCGCTGGGCTAATGCTAATAATGCTAATGCCAGCAAATACAATGGCGGCTTCAAAAAACTTTTCAGAGTTTTACGGGCCGTGGTTTGCAATTCGCCCAGCCCATAGAAATTGGTACTTTTTTGGTACCACCTCTCAGCAGGTACTAAACATGGGGGTAAAAGTTCCCGGCACTAAGTACTCTTTTTGGTGTGAACGCGACACTAGGGGTACTAACGGAACTAAACGGGAAAAGTACGGGGGAAAAGTACTCCGGTGTGAACGCGGCTATTGACTTCAATACATACTTTTTCCAAAATAAGGTCCCATGGAGGTCCCCGGAAGGGGAGGGAGAGGTGGGGACTCGAGTCACATGACTTGACTCGAGTCCGACTCGAGTCGCATATTTTTGGACATGAGACTTGCTTGACTAACATTGATAAAAGACTTGACTTTGACTTGGTATTCGTGACTTGAGACTTGAATTAAGCTTCAGACAGATGACTTGAAAGGACTTGACTTTTTAAAATTAAATATTTGTGTTTGTTTTTGTATTGAGATATTACGTTTAGTTTTTTCTAAACGTGATTGGGTGATTATAGCGCCGTGCGCGCAAACCTGGCAACCCACTGACGGCAGGAGTCTCAGCTAACATGGCAACGGCTAGCGTTACTCCACAAATAGTGAAGTTTGGATTCAAGGATTATTTTGTAGATGACGGTAATAACAAGAGAACAGCGGTATGCAGGGTCTGCAGCATAAAGATCAGTGACACGACCACCACAACATCCAACTTCATTCGTCACTACAGAAACCCCACAGAGAAAGGTGCATGTGTTGTGTTAGCTAGAAAGCTAACGCTAAGTTTAAGCTACGTTAGACTTGGTTTCAAATCGATTAAGCAAAGAGAAGACAACACGGTAAATGAACACTAGAACCGCAAAGGGATTCATTTTGACTGACCCTGATACAGAAATTTAAATTAAATATGTGTAATGGCAAATATACCATTTTCTAACCTGGAGTTCTGCCTTTTTGAACAGACTTTCTGTAGTCCTAGCTGTATCGTCTGCAGTTCTAGGGTTAATATGAATCTAATATGATTGTCATCGGTCTAAATTAGATTTCAAATGATTAACTGTGTATGTAATGAAGATCATAGTGTGGGTTGAATCCATTTTCATAACCACTGTCTTGGAACTGATTGAAATGTGGAAACTGGGCTTTTTCATCAGAATGTCGTATGACTTGACTTGCTTGACCTGAGCAATGACTTGACTTAACTTGCTTGACTCTCACCACAGTGACTTGGGACTTGCTTGATACTTGTCGGTCCAGACTTGAGACTTGCTCACGACTTGCACATGTAGGACTTACTCCCACCTCTGTAAAATGCTAGTAAATGAGCATGTAATTTCTTCCTAAATTCAGGTTAATAATACAACAAGAAATAATATAATAAAGAAATTATATAATATAAATAAATAAATAATAATACATAATAACTTTTAATCGACCCAAAAATATGCCTTAATGCCAGCATGTGTGAAGGGGAAGGCTAACAGGCTACATGTCATCAAAATATCCCTATATATTCGGGCTAGCACACTAATGCTAAGCTAACATGCCCCACATCATGACATCATACTCACATATTATATATATATATAGTAGTAAGTAAACCCCTTCAGAGGCCTGTACTCTGAATCCACTTCAACCTAACCTGGATATGTTTGAGTTACCCGGTTGACCTAATCCAAAACAAACGCGCTCTCGCTAAACGGTCCTACAACGCGGGTTATCAACTCGGTAACTCAAGCCAGGGTTTCTCTGTCCGGCTGAGAGCCAATCACGTGAAAGGGGTGGTATCTGGAGCCTTCGACCAATCACAAACATGGAGAAGCGCACTGCATCATACTTCCTGAATGAAAAGTCAACTATAATATTAGACATATAAAGAAGTTAAACTTTAAACATCCATGACTTAAACACTTGATCCAGGATAAAGCAAACAGATATTGTTCTAAACTGTATTAAAGTAAACAGGTATTATCTTGAACTGTATTGAAGTGAACATGTATTATTTGGGACTGTTTTAAAGTAATCCTATATATATAACCCTTTTCACTTACACTCAATGACCCAGATACCCTGACACACACACATACACTCCATGACCCAAATACCAGTACACACACACACACACATACACTTCCTCCCACCAGCACACACACACACACACACACACACACACACATACACCTCCTCTCACCAGCACACACACACACACACACACACACACACACACACACACACACACACACACACACACACACACACACACACACACATACATACACACACACACACACACACACACACACACACACACACACACACACACACACACACATACACTTCCTCCCACCAGCACACACACACACACATACACTTCCTCCCACCAGCACACACACACACACACACACACACACACACACACACACACACACACACACACACACACACACACATACACTTCCTCCCACCAGCACACACACACACACATACACTTCCTCCCACCAGCACACACACACACACACACACACACACACACACACACACACACACACACACACACACACACACACACACACACACACACACACACACACACACACACACACACACACACACACACACACATACACCTCCTCTCACCAGCACACACACATGTTCTTTTTCAAGGTTCTTTCTGGGGCCAATATAATCTCAAGCACCAATATATCTGTGTACAATGTTTGATACCAATATCTGTGTACAATGTTTGATACCAATATATCTGTGTACAATGTTTGATTGTTTGGGAAAGAATAGTTTGTGTGAAATCTTCCTTGAGAAATTAAAGGAGTGAAGTTAGGTGGAAGATAAAAAGTGATTCTGACCTTGACTAGTTCCGAGGCTCTCACGCTTCACTTAGGAGTAAAATGGGACGGAAGAGCCGACCCACATCTCCGCCCCAAAAATGTCCATATATACTGTTGTTTATTCATGCAAAAGGCCCCCCTTGTTTCTGACTGGCTGGTCCCGATACCTGTATCGCACGGCAGTGGAGCGGGGAGCCCGGAGTGCTCTGTTACAGGGCACTCTGTATTGTGTTTTTTACCATTAAAATCAGATTATTGTTATAACTTTTATGCCGGTGTTTTGAACTTCTTTTATTAAATCTGACCAGGCTCATCTAACGGACGGCGCGGAGCGGAGGTGGGCTTTAAGCCACCACTACTGTGTTTGCTCCTACAAGGATCAAAGCCACAGAGCTGCACCTGCAAGGTGAATACAGCTGGGAACAGAACAAGTGTTTGAATGCGTACATTAACAGGTTTATGATATCACTGCCCGTCTAAGACACCATCTGACTTTCATTACATTTGACTCGAGTGTTTCCTCAACTTAATGTGTTGCTTCAAAGAATCCTTCTGCATCCAGTCTGTGACTACTGTGAGTGTTGCACGGCCAGATACGGCTCAGCTGACTCAGATCAGGAGATATATGATCAGTGTTGTGCTAGTTACTGAAAACCAGTAACTAGTTACCATTACTAGTTACTTCATTTCAAAAGTAACTCAGTTACTTTACTGATTACTTACACCAAAAAGTAATGCGTTACTGTGAAAAGTAACGTTTTAGTTACTTAAAAAAAGGGCTCCCATGAATGCCCTTATAGCCTTCATTTCAGTACTGTTATTGCATTGGAGAATAATACAATCTGTTGATCAACTTCACATGCATTATATGCAATCTGGATTAGCATCGATATTAGCTGGCTTTCCATTTCTGTATATTCTTTCTCCAGGTAGTTGGAAAACGTTTTCCGTCCCATATGCCGTGTGCCGCCCGGACATGGTATCATGCTAACTAGCTCCCTGAAAGCGGGTGACTCCACTGTAGCAATAGCCTGCATGTGTTCTACAACATACCGTGCAATGGCTTTATCGACTTTTCTCTGGCTAGCAGTCCCTCGGTTAAAATCCAGCCGCTGTTGCTTAGGTGGAGGTGGAGTGGCGTCGGCTGAGTCTCTGTGGTCTTAGCTACTAGCTTCGTCCCAGCATGTTGTTTTTGCAGATGTTTTAAGAGATTTGAATGACTGGTTTGGGCAGTAGATAGGCTCTTTGACCCGCCAGGACACAACTTACATTTAACTGAAACTTTCTTTTCTTTGTGCTCGACAAAAGTGAAATAGTGAGAATATCTCCAGGATGGAGAAACTAGACTTGAGCTCCGCCGCCGCCATGATAGTCTTGTTAGTAAACAACACAAACACGCCCACAGCCCGTCTCCGCATGTGACCAGTGTTGGGCAAGTTACTTCCAAAATGTAATATATTACATATTACTTATTACTCTCTTTTGAAAGTAATAAGTTACATTACAAAATTACTGTCTCTGAAATGTAATGAGTTACACTACTTGAGTTACTTTTTAGTTACTTTCACCAAAATAACCTCAAAAGAATGGCTAGGTATTTTAAATGCTGAAATGTAGTTTAGTGCAGCTCATTATGCATCCAGTGAAGGGCGATGTGGTATAGCATAACCACTGGCCCTTAAGGCTACTAACAACTTGTATTACACAGCTTAGTTGAATACTCCATTCTGATTCTTAACATGTGACACGTTGTTAATACAGCAGTACAGACCGCTGTCAAGGACTCTAGTGAAGGTTGCTCAGGAGGATCCAGAAAGAGAAAGGAAAAGAGGTTAAAAGACGGAGCGCTGGACGTCAGATAAATCACCAGAAGAAGGCAGACAGGAAGTGAACACTAACAGGACACGGAATGGGCTCTGTAGTGTGTTTAGTATATGGCCGTGTACAGGCCCGGCTCCAGAACAAAATGACTCAGGGTGCCTGAGATTACAGGGGGTGCCTCTGAGGATTACAGGGGGTGCCTCTGAGGTTACAGGGGGTGCGTCTGAGATTACAGGGGGTGCCTCTGAGATTACAGGGGGTGCCTCTGAGATTACAGGGGGTGCCTCTGAGATTACAGGGGGTGCCTCTGAGATTACAGGGGGTGCCTCTGAGATTACAGGGGGTGCCTCTGAGGTTACAGGGGGTGCCTCTGAGGTTACAGGGGGTGCCTCTGAGATTACAGGGGGTGCCTCTGAGGTTACAGGGGGTGCCTCTGAGGTTACAGGGGGTGCCTCTGAGGTTACAGGGGGTGCCTCTGAGGTTACAGGGGGTGCCTCTGAGATTACAGGGGGTGCCTCTGAGGTTACAGGGGGTACCTCTGAGGTTACAGGGGGTGCCTCTGAGGTTACAGGGGGTGCCTCTGAGATTACAGGGGGTGCCTCTGAGGTTACAGGGGGTGCCTCTGAGATTACAGGGGGTGCCTCTGAGGTTACAGGGGGTACCTCTGAGGTTACAGGGGGTGCCTCTGAGGTTACAGGGGGTGCCTCTGAGGTTACAGGGGGTGCCTCTGAGATTACAGGGGGTGCCTCTGAGATTACAGGGGGTGCCTCTGAGGTTACAGGGGGTGCCTCTGAGGTTACAGGGGGTGCCTCTGAGGTTACAGGGGGTGCCTCTGAGGTTACAGGGGGTGCCTCTGAGGTTACAGGGGGTGCCTCTGAGATTACAGGGGGTGCCTCTGAGGTTACAGGGGGTGCCTCTGAGATTACAGGGGGTGCCTCTGAGGTTACAGGGGGTGCCTCTGAGGTTACAGGGGGTGCCTCTGAGATTACAGGGGGTGCCTCTGAGATTACAGGGGGTGCCTCTGAGGTTACAGGGGGTGCCTCTGAGATTACAGGGGGTGCCTCAGAGGTTACAGGGGGTGCCTCTGAGATTACAGGGGGTGCCTCTGAGGTTACAGGGGGTGCCTCTGAGGTTACAGGGGGTGCCTCTGAGGTTACAGGGGGTGCCTCTGAGGTTACAGGGGGTGCCTCTGAGATTACAGGGGGTGCCTCTGAGGTTACAGGGGGTGCCTCTGAGATTACAGGGGGTGCCTCTGAGGTTACAGGGGGTGCCTCTGAGATTACAGGGGGTGCCTCTGAGGTTACAGGGGGTGCCTCTGAGGTTACAGGGGACGCAGCAGCAGTAGGTTTACATGAGCAATAGTGGCAACAGCAATGAAAAATAGCATTGATGGTCCCAATGAACAGATTATGGCCTTTGTTATGTTTTGAAACCAAGCAAGTGAGAACATTTCAAGTGAGTTCAAAGTGCAATCCTGAAATATGTCATATAGTCCAAAGTGGACTGTGGCAAAGAAAAGCACAACAGCTTCAAAGCTACTGATAACACAAATGAGAACATATTGTAAATCAAGGCACATATGATTTGAACCAGCTCATGGTTTGAAATGGCAAACATTGAAAAGCAAAAGTATTATTAAAACCATGTACTAAATCATCACCTTGGTCCCATCATATACTCTGGGAAGAGAATATTTACTGTGCTTGAAAACTGGATCACATCATCATGTGAGGTTGGCTTTGTGACCTGGAGAACATTTCAGCTGCAACATCAGCTGGTTGATAAGCTTGGGATATGAGATCTTTGTGTAGCCATTCGTGGTGAAGGCATCTGTGCTATTGTGTGCATTATGTTTGACCCAACATTTCTACAGGCATGGCAGAATATGGATCTATTTCCACATGAATATTCCCTTGTCTATTTGTATACCACGAGCTGCAAGATGACCGCCTAACCCCACTGTACAGGCGGTACTTGTTTAGATATACCTGGGCAGGCTCTGTTTGGCCGTGGTATCCTGGCACCTGAGGCCGCAGAGGGGCTGCGTAGCTGCTCCGGGGGCGAGGGCGGAGTCAGGCGGGAGTAAGCTAGTGTCCACAACGGAGGGTCACGTGATGTCCCCATCCGACCTGTTGCTACTGTCTGCAGTAGATGCAGTGTTGCTGGCGTTTAGTGATGATTGCTTTAACCATTTCCGTATAAATGATTATCCACAGATGTGTGTCACTGCTGTGGAAGCACTTTGGAAATGATGCACGCGCAGCGGAGCAGGTCACGCGCACCTGACACCATTTGTTGTTAGTATTTTTCGCTCCGTTCTCTTTTTTGAATAGAGGGTGCATAACATTCAACTGCCCCGAAGATCCCGACGCGAAGCCTGAAGGGTAAACACACCAGGTTTACTAATCTACCCGCACAATGTGTCTGGTGTCGGAATGTCTCTCTATGTTAGTACATTGTTAAAAAACAAAACACCATTTCATTTGGGGTTAAAATGTGTTGTAACTGCGTTACTGAGCATTGTGGGTAATATATTACCCACATTTCATTAGTAATGCGTTACATTACTTCGTTACAGCAAAAAGTAATATAACTCCGTTACTTTTGTAACGCGTTACACCCAACACTGCATGTGACACAGGAAGTATCTAAGTACATTTACTCAAGTACTTAAGTACAGTTCTCATCTCTGTTCGCCTGGCTGTTGACTATATCAAAAAACTAACGCAGTAACGGAGTAACGCACCATGTAGTAACGGTAACTGAGTTACTGAATTTAAAAAGTAATGCGTTAGAGTACTAGTTACTGCCAAAAATAACGGCGTTACTTTGTAACGCGTTAGTCCCAACACTGTATATGATACATTATGAAGTGATATGCCGCGGACTGTACGTAATGTTACTCTGATCCGGTTACTGATGTTGTGGCAGATATTTCAGTAAGCTTTCTTAACACTAATGTTATAATAGTCAGATTGCTCTGAAGATGGAGGTGATATTCTATTCATGTTTAAACTGTATTTCCTTTCTCCTGTAAAAGGACTTGATCGCTTTAAACTCTGCACACTGTAGTTATCAGCTGTTCCACCATGGCTTCTACCTCAACCTGGAATAGATGTATCCTTATTGACACGGTTACATTCAATGACAAATCAAATCAATGTGCAGGCTTACGTGAACACTGTTCTACATCAACAATATGGGCAGTTTATACATTAAATAAATCAACAGTAGGTGGCGATATGCATCAAGTGGAAGCGATTCGCCATTAAAGCAAAGAAGAAGAAGAACTCCGCACAGTTGATCTCTTATCCTGGAAGCTATCCTGCTCCAGCGCAGGCTAGCCGCTCAGAATAAGTTATCTAACCCGCTAAAAGGTGAACCGGCTTCGTAGGACCGGGAATCCCTGAAGTTATCTTGCTAAACGAACATCCTGATTCGTAGTATAGGCCCCTGGTTAGCCGCACAGCATCAGTTACCATGGAGATCTAGCCCGCTAAAAAGAGAACCAGCGTCGTAGGACTGGAAAGCCGGAGTTTTCCCTGAAGTTAGCCGCTAAGAGAACATCCAGCTTCGTAGTACAGGCCTCTGAACATACTGTTATTGTGGGGAACTCACCCTAGGGATTCTGGGTATTGTAGTTTTATGAAAGAACTCTTTGAACAAACCCTGATTTTACAGCATCCACAATCAGCTGATATGTTCTCAGATTCACGCAAAGAACATTTTAATGAAGGACCCCTGTTGGTCCCCGCCCCCCAGCTTGAAAACTTAACTACAAAAAAACAGGTAATCTCCGTCTGAACACACTGTTATTGTGGGGAACTCACCCTAGGGATTCTGGGTAGTGTAGTTCTATGAAAGAACTCTCCGAACAAACCCTGATTTTACAGCATGTGTAAATCCAGCTGATCGACTCCATGATATTTTCTCAGATTCATGTAATAATAATAATAATAATAATAATAATAATAATAATACATGACACTTATATAGCGCTTTTCTAAAAACTCAAAGACGCTTTGGCAGAGAATAACACAGAAAACGAAGAAAATACGTAAAGAGACAAAGAAAGACAGAAAAGAGGGGGGGGGTCAGAGTTTGAATGCAGTGTTGATTTTAAGTGATTTTTTGAATGTGGTGAGGGAGGAAGAAGAACATCTTATTAAATGAACGGCCTCCCAGCTGGTGCTCCTGCTGTTGTTCCTGTGATGGAAGCTGACAGCTCATTGGATGAATAAGAAACGAGGTTGGACGATTGGAAATCTCTCCAAGTCCCGCGGGATTTCCCCCTGCAGGCTTCCCTTCATGAATCTTTAATGAGACTTCGCTGCTCCAGTTTCTCCAGATCCAGGAAGTAGTCTGTGTCCTGCTGAGGCTTCTTTACAGAGACATAATACTGTTTATAAAAATACCAAAACATTACCTTATATTTTATTCATTTATTTGTATTTATTTTTACAAAAAATGATTTAAAGAACAGGACTGTTCCTTTCATGATTGATCAATCAAATGTATCAGAAATATGTTTTCCTGTAGCCTGAAATCTAGAATCAGCATTAAAGAGAGACGTTGGTGTTATACCATAAAGCACAAAGAAATCTTAGTTTGTTATGGTAGTTTTCCTCTTCCTCTTCCTCTTCCTCCTCCTCCTCCTCCTCCTCCTCCTCCTCCTCCTCCTCGATCAATATAAACTGAGTGCTGAGACTTCCGGAGGCTCAGGGACTCTCCCTCATTAATAATGAATGTGTGCGTATGTTCGTGTGTCTGTGTGTGTGTGTGTGTGTGTGTGTGTGTGTGTGTGTGTGTCTGTGTGTGTGTGTCTGTCTGTCTGTCTGTCTGTCTGTCTGTCTGTCTGTCTGCCTGTCTGCCTGTCTGTCTGTCTGTCTGTCTGTCTGTCTGTCTGTCTGTCTGTCTGTCTGTCTGTCTGTCTGTCTGTCTGTGTGTGTGTGTGTGTGTGTGTGTGTGTGTGTGTGTGTGTGTGTGTGTGTGTCTGTCTGTCTGTCTGTCTGTCTGTCTGTCTGTCTGTCTGTCTGTCTGTCTGTCTGTCTGTCTGTCTGTCTGTGTGTGTGTGTGTGTGTGTGTGTGTGTGTGTGTGTGTCTGTGTGTGTGTGTGTCTGTCTGTCTGTCTGTCTGTCTGTCTGTCTGTCTGTCTGTCTGTCTGTCTGTCTGTCTGTGTGTGTGTGTGTGTGTGTGTGTGTGTGTGTGTGTGTGTGTGTGTGTGTGTGTGTGTGTGTGTGTGTGTGTGTGTGTGTGTGTGTGAATAAACACAGATCGTTTCTCTTCAAACATTTTATTTATTGTCTCTTCTATACTCTGTAAACCTTTTGTCTGATAGACGATCTATAATAGAGTTTTTTTAAATCATTCTGTTATACATATTCTCTCGTTAGATGATTTTATCTTTTTAAACTTTAGTTTCATAAACAAACAAACAAACAAACCAACAAACAAAGGTCTTGAAGGTAAACTCCTCAGACTTCATGATGCTACGTTCAGACCTGAAGTAATCCCAGCGATATGAGGAACAGTCTCTCTCTCTTCAGCCACGGGTCATTATCACAGTCTTCATATTGCTGCTTCTATTCTCTCACATTCATCAAACACCAACATCAACTAAGGTATGCTAAGCTAACAGGTCCTAACGGAGGGACGTGAGCACAAACTGAGCGAGAAGAGGTCCAGATGTGGGGATGACACTTTCATACCTGAAGGAAACCAGGATTGATGAGCTACGTCAAGTTAGCCTACAATCTCTGAACATGACCAACATCAATGAAGCTAGTTTAGCTGCTAAAGGAAGCTAGTAGCTAACCTCACAGAATCCAGCTTGAATATTGTCTGTTTTCAGATGCTAAATGCTTTGCTAGCATGAAGTGGGTTTAGCTGCTAACCTAGTATTGTCTGTTTTCAGATGCTAAATGCTTTGCTAACATGAAGCTAGTGGGTTTAGCTGCTAACCTAGCATTGTCTGTTTTTAGCATCAAAATGCATTGCCATAAACAAGTGTGTTTATATGCTAATTAGAGGTGTGTGTGTTTTGAGCTTCTTTACAGTGTGCTAACCTGAACCTTCTTTCTAACCGCTAACAGGAACACACCTGAGTGACTGCAGTCAGAAAAGGTTTAACCCCAATTAGCACCTGAGAGTCCATACATCTAAATAATAATAATAATGGGTGAGTGAATTCAACCTTTTCTTTTTGACAGTTTGTGCTCATTTCCTGAAATGTTTTGACACCATGTCCACCAACATCATGCAAACTAACACCAGTTCTGTAATGAAAAGCAGACGTTCATCTAAATCCCTGCAGGTTCAGGGACTGATGGGAAAAACCAAAGCTACGGTCACACCAGAGACCAGAGAGGCTTCTTCAGATTAGTGGAGCGAGCCAGGTCAATGTTCCCCTTCAGTTTCAGGCCAGATCATGTGCCCTTTTGGACACTCTGAGGTCAAGTCTTTGACACTTGATGGTTGTTTTATTGGTTAACTCCAAAATGTAACACTCAAAATCAAATCTTAGAGCCAATTAACACATTCTTTGTAAGTAGGCCAACAAACGGCCATAAACACTTCCATTAGAAACGATGCATATAGAAACACAGATGTGCCAAACCAGGTGCAAATGAAGACGTGATTCTGCATAAGCACTAATCTATGAGCTGCTGTTTGGCTTCTTCTTTAGAAGGCTTTGATTTAACTAGAGATTGGGTGAGTTAGCCAGGTCAACAGCAAGTGTCCCCCCTCAGTTTCAGACCAGATCGTGTGCTCCATTGGAGACTCTGAGGTCATTTCTTTGGACCTTTCCTTTCAAAGCAAACACTTGATGGTTGATTCCTACATGTTACACTCAACATCCAATCTTAGAACTAATGAACATGTATGTTGTACACTTCCATGAGAAACGATGCAAACATAGAAACACAGACGTGCCAAAACACGCGCAAATGAAGACGTTATCCTGCATTAGCTATGAGCTTCTGTTTGGCTTCTTCACGAGGCTTTGATTTTTAGAAATGTGGTTAGCTAGCCAAGAGAACAACCTAAAGGAGAGGACCTTCTGCTGACCTGATTGGTTGGAAAACACTGTGCTGATTGACTTTGATTTTGGCCAATGGAAACAACCAAAAGTAGAGTCAATGGCACATTTGAATCCCAGTTCTCCGAGGTTTATCAGTACAGGAGGAAACTGTGTAAAACTGAGTTCAATCTGGTGCTAAAAGATCTGGTGTGAGCGTAGCTTCGTTACGATACACAGTAAGAATAGAAATATCTCCGTCAGGCATTCGGTCCACTTTTAGAAAAGGAGAATCTGTCCGTGATGGAAACCAGAGGACCGGATTGTTGATTTATTGGAGCGTTGCACATGGACCTCAGGCTCTTTCTGGGACCCTGAACGCACCGCCTGGTTCTGTGTCAGACGAGCATCGATGCAGGAGCGGTTCTAGAGATCACATCGATAATAATGCAGTTTGTGATCAGGTTTAATACTGAGCTGTGATCTGCAGAAATAATGTGTGTATTGCCCTAAACTGCATGTAGGTTAACGGTAAAGTAGGTTAGTCTGTGGTTCTGAACTGAAGCTTAAATCCTGAACCCTTTGTTATTCAACGTGCCTCTGGTTCAGCGACTGACTGCATGTTAATGGTAAAGTAAGGACTAGAAGTCATTGACACACAGTCCAGGTCATTAATATTGTTCTCTATGAACTGAAGAGCTCTAGTCTTTGTCTCCATTATTAAAGGAGCCTCTTGTCAGCGACTGACCCTAGAACCGCCTCTGCATCATCAATAATTCAGATTTCACCTCGATGTGTTTCCACGACCGTCTCTTCCTCTTCCTCTGAACGTTGAATATTTAACGTGATTGGATGCCTGCAGAAGTCCCAGAAACGGCAAAGCAGGCGGAACGATAAAATCCATTTTTTTGTTTGGGAATCGTCGATGGAGTTTTTTTCTGGAGATGATTTTTTCGTAGCTATTTTCTTTTGTTGTTCTTCTCGGTTGGTTTTCTCGTGATGTTTCCTTTTTAAAACGCCAGCCAAGTCAGTAAAGTGGGCAGCACCAGGGCGAGCCCTCTGCTTTCAGAGGACCTCGGCGCAGAGTTTCCGCCTCCACAAAGTTCAAAAAGACTCCCGCGGAAATCCATATTACGAGATTCCTTTTTCAGTTTCTCCCAAAGGTCGGTGGCGCCCTCCTGGCAGTCGGCCAGCGCCGTGGTGGCGCACGAGTGGAAGTTATCCCAGTAACTGAGGGAGAAAAGACAGCGAGCGTTAGCTTAGCATCACTCGCTAACACTGCAAAACACTCAATGTGAGCCAAGAGTGGAAGACATCCCAGAAACAGTCCGTCTACGAGGCTAATTGTAATTTTTTATTGGATAAACCAAATATGTTAAACTCAATATCCCAGTATAAACATTAAATCCCAGTAAATGAGGGGAGAAAAGACAGCGAGAGTTAGCTTAGCATCATTCGCTAACACTGCAAAACACTCAATGTGAGCCAAGAGTGGAAGACATCCCAGAATACCAAAACCAACAGTCTTTCCCAGGAGTTTGAGACCAGAAAGACTCAAACTAACTACTTTCAGAGACCCTGAGGCCATTTCTTTGGCATTTTCCTTCATAAATAAACACGTTTTTTTGGGTGAATTCCAGTATTTTACACTAACTTTAGTCCCAGTATAAACATTAAGATACCCAGTGACCAAACACATCCCAGAAACACTCCGTCTACGAGTCAAACTGCACATGTTTTACTCTCAGTATCCCACTGTGGGCCCAGTATAAACATTACATCCCAGTAACTGAGGGAGAAAAGACAGCGAGCGTTAGCTTAGCATCACTCGCTAACACTGCAAAACACTCAATGTGAGCCAAGAGTGGAAGACATCCCAGAAACACAGCCTCCGACTAAACTGTACATGTTTTATTGGATAAATCTAATATTTTACACTCAGTATCCAAGTGTCAACATTCCAACCCAGTGCCTGCAGCGGAGGCTGGAAACCATCCCATAATAGCCCCATGGAGACAGGGAGGGTATACGGAGTCTGTTCCTGCACTTTGAACAACACGCTGACTCCCATTGGACACTTTCATATCTACCAATGAAAAACAAACACATTATTGTTTTTATGTTAATTCCAATATTTTACTCTCAATATCCAGATTTAGAGCCAATCAATCCATAGATGTGACATCATCTTTCATCAGGAGGTGACATCATCTTTCATCAGGAGGTGACATCATCTTTCATCAGGAGGTGACATCACCTTTCATCAGGAGGTGACATCATCTTTCATCAGGAGGTGACATCATCTTTCATCAGGAGGTGACATCACCTTTCATCAGGAGGTGATATCATCTTTCATCAGGAGGTGACATCATCTTTCATCAGGAGGTGACATCACCTTTCATCAGGAGGTGACATCATCTTTCATCAGGAGGTGACATCATCTTTCATCAGGAGGTGACATCACCTTTCATCAGGAGGTGACATCATCTTTCATCAGGAGGTGACATCACCTTTCATCAGGAGGTGATATCATCTTTCATCAGGAGGTGACATCACCTTTCATCAGGAGGTGACATCATCTTTCATCAGGAGGTGACATCACCTTTCATCAGGAGGTGACATCATCTTTCATCAGGAGGTGACATCACCTTTCATCAGGAGGTGATATCATCTTTCATCAGGAGGTGACATCATCTTTCATCAGGAGGTGACATCATCTTTCATCAGGAGGTGACATCACCTTTCATCAGGAGGTGACATCATCTTTCATCAGGAGGTGACATCATCTTTCATCAGGAGGTGACATCATCTTTCATCAGGAGGTGACATCATCTTTCATCAGGAGGTGACATCATCTTTCATCAGGAGGTGACATCACCTTTCATCAGGAGGTGACATCACCTTTCATCAGGAGGTGACATCATCTTTCATCAGGAGGTGACATCACCTTTCATCAGGAGGTGACATCACCTTTCATCAGGAGGTGACATCACCTTTCATCAGGAGGTGACATCATCTTTCATCAGGAGGTGACATCATCTTTCATCAGGAGGTGACATCACCTTTCATCAGGAGGTGACATCACCTTTCATCAGGAGGTGACATCACCTTTCATCAGGAGGTGACATCACCTTTCATCAGGAGGCTTTCAATGGAAGCAAATGAGCTTCAATTGACTTATTTCAACTCTTGATGACAAACTCTTAGACACACGTGTTCAAACCAAGAGGTCTTTTTATTTTACGTTTAACTTCCTTCATATTCCTGTTTTTCTCTGGTCTCCGTCTCTCATCTGTTCATCCTCCTCCCAGCACACACACACACACACACACACACACACACACACACACACACACACACACACACACACACACACACACACACACACACACACACACACACACAGTCGCAGCGTATCTAATCCAATCTTCCAATCTACTCTTATTGATGTTGACCTCCTGAACCGAAACGTGTCGAAACTACATCTCTGAGCAATTAACGCCTGTGTGTGTGTGTGTGTGTGTGTGTGTGTGTGTGTGTGTGTGTGTGTGTGTGTGTGTCTGCCACGCCTCAACACCGCTGTGATGGAGCTGTCACTAAATTAAAAACCTGTGTGTGTGTGTGTGTGTGTGTGTGTGTGTGTGTGTGTGTGTGTGTGTGTGTGTGTGTGTGTGTGTGTGTGTGTGTGTGTGTGTGTGTGTGTGTGTGTGTGTGTGTGTGTGTGTGTGTGTGTGTGTGTGTGTGTGAGGGAGGGAGGGAGGGAAGGGTTTTTGCTGCAGAATGCCATCTGGTATCCACCAGGTTCTGGGTGGTGTGTGTGAGGAGGGGGATAAAAGGAGGTGTGTGTGTGTGTGTGTATGTGTGTGTGTGTGTGTCAGCTGGTTAGGAACCCCCTCCTTAAAGCCCCCTCAGGGTTCAGTGTAATCCACTTCTGTCCTCTCTCTCTCTCATCTCCCTCTCTCTTCCCTCCCTCTCTCCTCTCATCCTCTACTCTCTCTCTGTCTCTCTCTCTCTCTCTCTGTCTCTCTGTCTCTCTCCCTCTCTCTCCCTCCCTCTCTCTCTCCCTCTCTCTCTCTCTCTCTCTTAGTGTGTTAGGTCTAACTCTAAGTGTGTTAGGTAGGGGTGTAACGGTACACGTACCCGTACCGAAATTATTCGGTACGGGCCCTTCGGTTCGG
This sequence comes from Pogonophryne albipinna, assembly GCA_028583405.1. Lineage (NCBI taxonomy): Eukaryota > Metazoa > Chordata > Actinopteri > Perciformes > Artedidraconidae > Pogonophryne > Pogonophryne albipinna. Next base: position 4,773,861 of record JAPTMU010000024.1, on the reverse strand, counting down.
TACACGTGTGTACCGAAGTGTACCGAACGAATATAACGTTAAACGTAAAAAATTGAGAACGTGAACAACTTCTTGGAAGTAATCTCAGGTGCTGCGTCGCAGCATTCAGAGTAATTTGCTCCCATTGTGTTCAACGCGTCATAGAGCGACCAAGTCATTTCATTGGACGAGCTGGTCAGAGGGATGCGTTCAAATGTAGTCAGTAATTTGAGGAACTGTCGAAATGGCGAACGCAGATAAAGTTGAGCTCGAAAATCCTCCAGCATCATTGAAGTCTCCGGTTTGGGAACATTTTGGTTTCGCAGTTACGTACAAGGATGACGGACAAAGACAGGTGGACCGAACCAAAGCTGTTTGTCGGCATTGTTCAACTAACATTGGTTACGCGGCTGGCAATACATCAAACTTACACACTCATTTGAAAAGGCATCACCCGAACGTGAATATCACCGGTACCAAAAGAAAAAAGACTGAAGTGCAAACCCAACTCCCGCAAGCATTTAAGCCTCCACCACTCGCAGAAAGTTCAGACCGAGCCAAAGCTATTACAAACGCCAAGTATCCTTATGTTGCCATGTTAGCAAAGCGCTACCTGGCTGTGCTACCTCTGTCCCTAGAGAGGGTGTTCTCCACAGCAGGAGACATGGTTAGTGCCAGCAGATCTGTCCTTTCAGCAAGCAATGTGGACAAGTTCATCTTTCTTTAGAACAACATGAAAACACAATGACAAGCAAGTCCTAATGTCAAACTGGCTGCTTAGGTACGAGTACAGTTCAAATACAGATTATTTCAGTTCATCGACAAAGCTGCACCTTAATGTTTATTTTATTATATTTTATATTTATTTGAGTGAATATTCATAGTTTAATAATAATTAAAAACCCAAAACTAATAGTTTATGTTTTGTGAGTACTAGTACAGTAAAGTTCAAATACAGATTATTTTAGTTCATCGAAATGCTGCACCTTAATGTTTATTATATTATATTTTGTATTTATTTGAGTGAATACATTATTCACAGTTTAATTAAAAAAAAATATGTTATGTTTTGTGATAATTTTTTCTGCTGTACCGAAAACGTACCGAACCGTGACCTAAAAACCGAGGTACGTACCGAACCGAAATGTTTGTGAACCGTTACACCCCTAGTGTTAGGTCTAACTCTAAGTGTGTTAGGTCTAACTCTTAGTGTGTTAGGTCTAACTCTTAGTGTGTTAGGTCTAACTCTAAGTGTGTTAGGTCTAACTCTTAGTGTGTTAGGTCTAACTCTAAGTGTGTTAGGTCTAACTCTAAGTGTGTTAGGTCTAACTCTTAGTGTGTTAGGTCTAACTCTAAGTGTGTTAGGTCTAACTCTTAGTGTGTTAGGTCTAACTCTTAGTGTGTTAGGTCTAACTCTAAGTGTGTTAGGTCTAACTCTTAAGTGTGTTAGGTCTAACTCTTAGTGTGTTAGGTCTAACTCTAAGTGTGTTAGGTCTAACTCTTAGTGTGTTAGGTCTAACTCTAAGTGTGTTAGGTCTAACTCTTAGTGTGTTAGGTCTAACTCTTAGTGTGTTAGGTCTAACTCTAAGTGTGTTAGGTCTAACTCTTAGTGTGTTAGGTCTAACTCTAAGTGTGTTAGGTCTAACTCTAAGTGTGTTAGGTCTAACTCTTAGTGTGTTAGGTCTAACTCTAAGTGTGTTAGGTCTAACTCTAAGTGTGTTAGGTCTAACTCTTAGTGTGTTAGGTCTAACTCTTAGTGTGTTAGGTCTAACTCTTAGTGTGTTAGGTCTAACTCTTAGTGTGTTAGGTCTAACTCTAAGTGTGTTAGGTCTAACTCTAAGTGTGTTAGGTCTAACTCTTAGTGTGTTAGGTCTAACTCTTAGTGTGTTAGGTCTAACTCTAAGTGTGTTAGGTCTAACTCTAAGTGTGTTAGGTCTAACTCTTAGTGTGTTAGGTCTAACTCTAAGTGTGTTAGGTCTAACTCTTAGTGTGTTAGGTCTAACTCTAAGTGTGTTAGGTCTAACTCTTAGTGTGTTAGGTCTAACTCTTAGTGTGTTAGGTCTAACTCTTAGTGTGTTAGGTCTAACTCTAAGTGTGTTAGGTCTAACTCTTAGTGTGTTAGGTCTAACTCTTAGTGTGTTAGGTCTAACTCTAAGTGTGTTAGGTCTAACTCTAAGTGTGTTAGGTCTAACTCTTAGTGTGTTAGGTCTAACTCTAAGTGTGTTAGGTCTAACTCTTAGTGTGTTAGGTCTAACTCTTAGTGTGTTAGGTCTAACTCTAAGTGTGTTAGGTCTAACTCTTAGTGTGTTAGGTCTAACTCTAAGTGTGTTAGGTCTAACTCTTAGTGTGTTAGGTCTAACTCTTAGTGTGTTAGGTCTAACTCTAAGTGTGTTAGGTCTAACTCTTAGTGTGTTAGGTCTAACTCTTAGTGTGTTAGGTCTAACTCTTAGTGTGTTAGGTCTAACTCTTAGTGTGTTAGGTCTAACTCTTAGTGTGTTAGGTCTAACTCTAAGTGTGTTAGGTCTAACTCTAAGTGTGTTAGGTCTAACTCTTAGTGTGTTAGGTCTAACTCTTAAGTGTGTTAGGTCTAACTCTTAGTGTGTTAGGTCTAACTCTAAGTGTGTTAGGTCTAACTCTAAGTGTGTTAGGTCTAACTCTAAGTGTGTTAGGTCTAACTCTTAGTGTGTTAGGTCTAACTCTTAGTGTGTTAGGTCTAACTCTTAGTGTGTTAGGTCTAACTCTAAGTGTGTTAGGTCTAACTCTAAGTGTGTTAGGTCTAACTCTTAGTGTGTTAGGTCTAACTCTTAGTGTGTTAGGTCTAACTCTAAGTGTGTTAGGTCTAACTCTTAGTGTGTTAGGTCTAACTCTTAAGTGTGTTAGGTCTAACTCTAAGTGTGTTAGGTCTAACTCTAAGTGTGTTAGGTCTAACTCTTAGTGTGTTAGGTCTAACTCTTAGTGTGTTAGGTCTAACTCTAAGTGTGTTAGGTCTAACTCTTAGTGTGTTAGGTCTAACTCTAAGTGTGTTAGGTCTAACTCTTAGTGTGTTAGGTCTAACTCTTAGTGTGTTAGGTCTAACTCTTAGTGTGTTAGGTCTAACTCTTAGTGTGTTAGGTCTAACTCTTAGTGTGTTAGGTCTAACTCTTAGTGTGTTAGGTCTAACTCTAAGTGTGTTAGGTCTAACTCTTAGTGTGTTAGGTCTAACTCTAAGTGTGTTAGGTCTAACTCTAAGTGTGTTAGGTCTAACTCTTCGTGTGTTCGGTCTAACTCTTAGTGTGTTAGGTCTAACTCTTAGTGTGTTAGGTCTAACTCTAAGTGTGTTAGGTCTAACTCTTAGTGTGTTAGGTCTAACTTAGGTCTAACTCTTAGTGTGTTAGGTCTAACTCTTAGTGTGTTAGGTCTAACTCTAAGTGTGTTAGGTCTAACTCTAAGTGTGTTAGGTCTAACTCTAAGTGTGTTAGGTCTAACTCTTAGTGTGTTAGGTCTAACTCTAAGTGTGTTAGGTCTAACTCTAAGTGTGTGTTTCGCTCACCGGTCCGTCACAGCGGGTGGAGCTGCAGGGTTTCTGCTTCACGTTGCATTCCGCTATTTTACTGTCTTTTTCAGACACCTTAAAATAATGCCAGACCGGTGAAGCCATGTTGGCGAGCTTGTTTTGCCACACAGAGAAAAGTGTCATGTATTTTATGTCATGTGATCGGCTCTCCTGATCGGCATGTTTAGAGAGCACCGATAACGATCGGCTCTCCTGATCGGCATGTTTAGAGAGCACCGATAACGATCGGCTCTCCTGATCGGCATGTTTAGAGAGCACCGATAACGATCGGCCGAGAGCGAGTATCGGCCGATCTCGATCGATCGGAGCATCCCTAATAAAATATAAAATTAATGACATCACTACAGAAAAACTAGCGCTCCTATTGGCTCTCACTCCGACACTAAAGGGGCGGGACATCTCTGAGCTGGTTGACCAATCACAACAGAGCCGGCCAGCTAACCAATCAGAGCTCTGGTTTCAGACAGAGGGTGAGTCTATGCAACAACAACATAAAACCTCAAAATCAAATCTGTTTTTTTTTCCTGCGGATTCGTTAAATATTACTTCATTATCTTTCACACACTTCTCCTAGAGTAACTGTGTGTGTGTGTGTGTGTGTGTGTGTGTGTGTGTGTGTGTGTGTGTGTGTGTGTGTGTGTGTGTGTGTGTGTGTGTGTGTGTGTGTGTGTGTGTGTGTGTGTGTGTGTGTGTGTGTGTGTGTGTGTGTGTGTGTGTGTGTGTGTGTGTGTGTGTGTGTGTGTGTGTGTGTGTACCTGCAGATCTTGCTCAGGTTCTCCTGGTCCTCCAGGTCTTGAGGGTAGTTGGCCATGTTCTCTCCGAGCTGAAGGAGACAATCTGAGAAACCTCGAAACACAGAATCACACTGACCTGCGCTTACTATGGTCTGTAGCACTGAGACTGAGAGGAGGAGAGGAGGAGGGGGAGAGGGGGGAGGAGGAGGAGGAGGAGGAGAGGAGGAGGAGAGGAGGAGGAGAGGAGGAGGGGAGAGGAGGAGGAGAGGAGGAGAGGAGGAGGAGGAGAGGAGGAGGGGGAGAGGAGGAGGAAGAAGAAGAAGAGTTAGTTTGCTTCAGAGTTGCTAAGCAACAATCATTTAGCACTCAGAGACAGATGTTCTCTTCTTGAGTAACGGAAGCCAAAAGAAGAGAACAATGATTTGACACTAATTGAAATATCTGCATCAAAACTCGCTAACTGCCAAATGTAATAACACACACACTAACTGGCAGCCTGGAAGTCGGTCGCTGGTGTGATGAAGAACTCGGGTGATGGAGGAAGAGTGTAGGAACAAGTGGAAGGACCTATCTAAAGCCAACAAGGATGCTTCGGTTCTCACCCGCCGACCGGGGGAGGCCCTGCACCAAAAACATCCCGTACAGCGATATCATCATTGCTATTTTTGGAGAGGGCTCCCACGGGGTTGAAGTACACTCGGTTCCTTCATAGAGGACTTTCAGGGGTTGAAGTACACTCGGTTCCTTCATAGAGGACTTTCAGGGGTTGAAGTACACTCGGTTCCTTCATAGAGGACTTTCAGGGGGTTGAAGTACACTCGGTTCCTTCATAGAGGACTTTCAGGGGGTTGAAGTACACTCGGTTCCTTCATAGAGGACTTTCAGGGGGTTGAAGTACACTCGGTTCCTTCATAGAGGACTTTCAGGGGGTTGAAGTACACTCGGTTCCTTCATAGAGGACTTTCAGGGGGTTGAACTACACTCGGTTCCTTCATAGAGGACTTTCAGGGGTTGAAGTACACTCGGTTCCTTCATAGAGGACTTGTCTGCTGAAAGGTTGAACTACACTCGGTTCCTTCATAGAGGACTTGTCTGCTGAAAGGTTGAACTACACTCGGTTCCTTCATAGAGGACTTTCAGGGGTTGAAGTACACTCGGTTCCTTCATAGAGGACTTTCAGGGGGTTGAACTACACTCGGTTCCTTCATAGAGGACTTGTCTGCTGAAAGGTTGAAGTACACTCGGTTCCTTCATAGAGGGCTTGTCTGCTGAAAGGTTGAAGTACACTCGGTTCCTTCATAGAGGGCTTGTCTGCTGAAAGGTTGAAGTACACTCGGTTCCTTCATAGAGGGCTTGTCTGCTGAAAGGTTGAACTACACTCGGTTCCTTCATAGAGGGCTTGTCTGCTGAAAGGTTGAAGTACACTCGGTTCCTTCATAGAGGGCTTGTCTGCTGAAAGGTTGAACTACACTCGGTTCCTTCATAGAGGGCTTGTCTGCTGAAAGGTTGAAGTACACTCGGTTCCTTCATAGAGGGCTTGTCTGCTGAAAGGAAACCTCTCCATCAGCTCACTGAATAGATGTCCAGAGAGTTAGTTCCATCACGAACGACTTCCTCGTCTTAAGGCCCCTTCGTTGTTAAACATGTAAACAAGACGCCCTGCCATCGTTGTTTTCCTTCTTGCCTGTTTTACGTTACTATGGATACTAGTCTGTCTTTCTGATTCACGCCAGGCGTAAAAGTTACACGCAGCGCACACAGGGCTCGAGTCTCAGCGGAGCACTATAACTTTGGTTTGGTCTTAACCTTGGGTTCTAGTCGGCCGTAGAGTTAGGCCCAGCTTACTGACTGCACTCCACTGAGATTAGTATGCAGGAAGAATGCAGCTTTCTGACTGGCTGTTCTGTCCTGTCTCCCTATTGGACGATGAGGAGAACTCTTCAGACATGAGGTACCTTCTGATTCGTCATTATATTTACACTTACCAATATGTATGCTCTGCTTTAAAGGACTCTGTGGACTGTTCTGACTAAAGAAAAGAGAGTTTGGAAAAAAAAGGACATGAAATAATTTCTAAATCTTGTGTTTTTGCCGTTTCTGACATCACGTCAAATCACATGTTTGAAACAGGGTGTAATAAGTATAATATAAAAGTGATGAACATGCAGCGTCTAAATGATCTTATTATCACACACACACACACACACACGCCTCCCACACACACACACACACACACGCCTCCCACACACACACATACACACACTGTGAATTAACAGAGGTTGTGTGTGTGAGTGTGTGTCAGTAATCAGTGTGTCAGTCTCCTCCCTGATCCACTTTACCACAGAGATAAAACACACCACGGGTCAACAGCTCCGACACGCCTCCCACACACACACACACACACACACCCCTTTACACGACCTCTGTTAACTCAGTGTGTGTGTGTGTGTGTGTGTGTGTGTGTGTGTGTGTGTGTGTGTGTGTGTGATTGATTGATTGGTTAAACAGGACTAACACAGTGTGACGTGTTGGAAAGACACGGCTGTTAGAGGACAATCAACCGAAGGGCCCTTCATTCATATGTCCAAGTACTACTACAACGTGTCCTCCATCACACTGATTTATGCTCAGCAGACACCGTTTTAACTTCAGACGTATTTATTTGTCAACTCCCTGTGGATTACCCAGAATGCATCGCTGTGATTGGTTAAACCCACTGCCTTATTGTTGGATGGAAACTGGTTGTAGGGTTATATTATAAACCTTAAAAGACATCCCTTTATTATATTAATATACAGATATAAAAGTGTCTCGTTGATGAATCTAGGTCACATGTTTATCTCCAGAGGCCTGCACTACGAAGCCGGATGTTCTCTTAGCGGCTAACTTCAGGGTAACTCTGGGTTTCCGGTTCTACGAAGCTGGTTCTCTTCTTAGCGGGCTAGATCTCCATGGTAACTGATGCTGAGCGGCTAACCTGCTCCGGAGCAGGTTAGGTTGCAGACTAAGAGATCGACTCAGTGAAAGCACCGCCTGCTGACCAATCAGAGCTCAGTGTGCGGAGTTTAAAGCGATCAAGTCATATTACAGGAGAAAGGAAATACAGAAAAGCTGCCGTTGCAGGAAAGACGGCCGGCAGAAATCACCGACTGTGTGAACGTGAACATGAATAGAATATCACCTCCATCTTCAGAGCAATCTGACTATTATAACATGAGCGTTAAGAAAGCTTACTGAAATATCTGCCACAACATCAGTAACCGGATCAGAGTAACATTAAGTACAGTCCGCGGCATATCACTTCATAATGTATCACATATCTGTGTGGAGGGGGTGTGTGGAGGGGGAGTGGAGGGGGTGTGTGGAGGGGGAGTGGGGGGGTGTGTGGAGGGGGAGTGGGGGGGGTGTGTGGAGGGGGAGTGGGGGGGGTGTGTGGAGGAGTGGGGGGGTGTGTGGAGGGGGAGTGGGGGGGTGTGTGGAGGGGGAGTGGAGGGGGAGTGGGGGGGGTGTGTGGAGGGGGAGTGGGGGGGTGTGTGGAGGGGGAGTGGGGGGGGTGTGTGGAGGGGGAGTGGGGGGGTGTGTGGAGGGGTGTGTGGAGGGGGAGTGGAGGGGGTGTGTGGAGGGGGAGTGGGGGGGTGTGTGGAGGGGGAGTGTGGAGGGGGTGTGGAGGGGGTGTGTGGAGGGGGAGTGTGGGGGTGTGTGGAGGGGGAGTGGGGGGGAGTGTGGAGGGGGTGTGTGGAGGGGGAGTGGGGGGGTGTGTGGAGGGGGAGTGTGGAGGGGGAGTGGGGGGGTGTGTGGAGGGGGTGTGTGGAGGGGGAGTGGGGGGGAGTGTGGAGGGGGTGTGGAGGGGGTGTGGAGGGGGAGTGGGGGGGGTGTGTGGAGGGGGAGTGGGGGGGTGTGTGGAGGGGGAGTGTGGAGGGGGAGTGGGGGGGTGTGTGGAGGGGGAGTGGGGGGGAGTGTGGAGGGGGTGTGGAGGGGGAGTGGAGGGGGTGTGTGGAGGGGTGTGTGTGGAGGGGGAGTGGGGGGGAGTGTGGAGGGTGTGGTGGAGGGGGTGTGGAGGGGGAGTGGGCTATCAAGCCCTCAAACAGCGAGTCTGCTGACTTGAGACCGTTGTAGAAACTAAGAAGCTTCTAAACATCAGGTTTGAAACACAATGAAAGATGTTTGGAGTTTTATTTGAGTTATTCATTTAAACTTTTTGTCAAAGAGAAGCTGATTTGAAACCGTTGTTACAAACAGTTACGGCACTTCCTGTTTCTGCCGGAGAGAGGGGAGAGAGGGGAGAGAGAGGGAGAGAGAGGGGAGAGAGGGGAGAGAGGGAAGAGAGAGGGGAGAGAGGGGAGAGAGGGGAGAGAGGGGAGAGAGAGGGGAGAGAGGGGAGAGAGGGGAGAGGAGAGAGGGGAGAGAGGGGAGAGAGGGGAGAGGAGAGAGGGGAGAGAGGGGAGAGAGGGGAGAGGAGAGAGAGGGGAGAGAGGGGAGAGGAGAGAGAGGGGAGAGAGGGGAGAGAGGGGAGAGGAGAGAGGAGAGAGAGGGGAGAGAGGGGAGAGAGGGGAGAGGAGAGAGAGGGGAGAGAGGGGAGAGAGGGGAGAGGGGAGAGGGGAGAGGGAGAGAGGGGAGAGAGGGGAGAGGGGAGAGAGGGGAGAGGGGAGAGAGGGGAGAGGAGAGAGAGGGGAGAGAGGGGAGAGAGGGAAGAGAGAGGGGAGAGAGGGGAGAGAGGGGAGAGAGGGGAGAGAGAGGGGAGAGAGGGGAGAGAGGGGAGAGGAGAGAGGGGAGAGAGGGGAGAGAGGGGAGAGGAGAGAGGGGAGAGAGGGGAGAGAGGGGAGAGGAGAGAGAGGGAGAGAGGGGAGAGGAGAGAGAGGGGAGAGAGGGGAGAGAGGGGAGAGGAGAGAGGAGAGAGAGGGGAGAGAGGGAGAGAGGGGAGAGGAGAGAGAGGGGAGAGAGGGGAGAGAGGGGAGAGGGGAGAGGGGAGAGGGGAGAGAGGGGAGAGAGGGGAGAGGGGAGAGAGGGGAGAGGGGAGAGAGGGGAGAGGAGAGAGAGGGGAGAGAGGGGAGAGAGGGGAGAGAGAGGGGAGAGAGGGGAGAGAGAGGAGAGAGAGGAGAGAGAGGGGAGAGAGGGGAGAGAGGGGAGGCCGTCCCAAAGCTTGCTGCTGTGTTTACTCCCTCTGACAGGAGGAGCCTCGTTGAGCTGCGAGTCCTGACCTGGTAACCCGGGTAACTCACACAGGTTGAACCGGGTTGCGTTCCGATAATCCAAAAATCAGCTCCTAAGTTCTAACCCTATCTCCTATTCCTTGACCTCTGAGTGAAAGGTCACGGGGTTAAGGGATAGTGGATAGGAGAATTCAAAAGGACTTAGGAGAAGAGACTGTGGTACTTTAGAGAATCGACTGCACTTCACTATCCCACGTGTTTCTGATGCGCCAGCGGACGTCCTGAATGTGCGTCTGCTGCTGTGGGGAAACTATGGAAACTACAGTTTTCTATACAGCGGACTACAAACATGGATGTTCAATAAGAAGGAGGGACTCCTGTAAACTCATCTAGAGACTCTGTGCTCTGATGCTGTTGCTTTAGGCTTTATGAACGTGGACAACAGAGAAACAGATTCTTCAGGACCAAAGCTGGAATTGAAATAACAAAGGAAAGTGAAACTTCTGCTCGTCGCCCTCTCCCTCCGGTCCACATTAATACAAATGATCCCAATACGTATGATTGATGAAAAGATCAATCAATACAGATGTATTATAAACGTTAGTCCTTAACATCTATCACTGTGTATATCACCATTCAAACATCTTTTAAAAGTTGAACAAACTCCACACAGCTCAGTAAAGACTGTGAGATGTTGACTTTATTTGATCATTTCAGTAAAAACTAACGTTCATATTTCTCTCTTTGATTATAATACTGATGAACGTTCAGAACAAAGCACTTTGGCAACTTCCCACATACGTTTTAAAAAGCTTAATAAGCACCGTAACTTTCATGATATCATTTCTCCGTCATAATCCGTTGTTTCCGTGAACGGCCGACTGTTGAGTGACGGCAAATGCTGCAATGCATTGTGGGGCAGCATTTTCTCCTCTCCTCTCGGTGAGGGAGGTCCAGTGGTTCCTAAGCTAAAGGAGGTTATAAAGGAAGCTTGAAACCTCCTTTCCTTTCATTCTAGAGAATTCTAACATGGCTGCCACTGAGGGCCTTCCGGGTCCTTTCACTCCGTTAGGAAGGTTCCTAAACTAAACGGACTATTGGAACGCAGCCCGCCCTCTGACCAGGAGGTAAACAAACACACATGCATTATAATAAATAAATCAGACTTGAAGACGTACATTATTTATATGAAACACGAGGAGTATTCAGAAATACTGAAATGCTGCTTCTGTTTTATCTCCATTTATTGTTTTCGATGCGTTCACTTTTTATTTAGAAAATCTGTACAGGAAGTGATTAAAGATAAAAACCCTTATTATTAATATCTAAGATTTACTTTAAGTCTTAACACACACACACACACACACACACACACACACACACACACACACACACACACACACACACACACACACACACACACACACACACACACACCTGTGTAAGGACTTAAATAAAGGCCTTTGACTTCTATTCAAATAAAACAAAAATAAATCCTTAAATGAAACCATTATTTTGTTTTGTATAATTCTGTGTTTCTTAAATCTCCTGTAATGAAGTCCTCATTAACCCTTAAGCCCCGCCCCCCCATAGGAGCTGCATTACGTCATCTCTGCAGCACTATCTATTTACTATGAACAGAACAAACCATGAAGCCCCGCCCCCTTTAACACATGAAACCCCGCCCCCTTTAACACATGAAACCCCGCCCCCTTTAACACATGGAACCCCGCCCCCTTTAACACATGAAACCCCGCCCCTTTCTCATTAATAAATCCTCCTTCTTATAAAAACTGCTTTTAAATGATTCAATATTAAATCAAAATGAACTAAAGTTTGTGTTTTAAGCGTTTTTTGGTTTTTCATATTTTTCCGGCTTTAATGTGAAAAACAGATTTAATGTGAAATATTTAGCGAAGATAAAATAAAATGATAATTTGTATGTTTTTAAAACATTTTTTTTAAATAGTTGTCACAACCAGGCCGAACCAGGCCGCGCGCAATAATCGGGGACGCCTTTCAGCAGGCACGCTCGCACTCATTTACCCCACCTCCACACACACACACACACACACACACACACACACACACACACACACACACACACACACACACACACACACACTGTTAGCAGCGTGCAGACACACCCACTATTTTTCGCGCTCCAAATTACCTCCAAAATCAACTCTAACCCTTCAGCTGATTTTAAATCTCTCTTCGCTTCATCTCAGTTTCATCATCTGCAGGTTTCAGGTCCTTTTTTTGATTGTTCTGACACATTTTGGGGGTGTGATGTCCTGCAGCTCCACACACACACACACACACACACACACACACACACACACACACACACACACACACACACACACACACACACACACACACACACACTGCATAATTACATTAACACACACACCGGATGTTGGAGGCTAATGAACAACTTCAGAGCACGAGCCTCTCAGGAAACATGAGAGACTGATCGATCTGACAGCTCTGTCCTCTTTCTCTCTGATTTCACACGTGACCGAAAAACACAGAAAACGAGCCTCAAACACACATTTAATTTAATTTAATGTATCCTCTGATTATATCATCCTCTTCTTCAGTTTCAGCCTCTCCTCTCTCTCCTGAAGCTCCTCTCGAACAAAAGCACCGGGGAGGATTCTGCAGCCTGAATAATTCAGCATCTCACACACACACACACACACACACACACACACACACACACACACACACACACACACACACACACACACACACACACACACACACACACACACACACACCCTCCTCCACAGTTATGCAACAGCACATCATCTCTCTGTTGTTTCCCACAGTATGGTTCCTCTCCAGACATTAGACGGGTCCCACGGGTTTCCTCACGATGCAGTAAAAATAATTTCCTCTCCTTTAAAAACCTAAATCTCTCCTGTTGTTTTGATGCAAAACCTAAAGAAATAATGCAGCTTTTATGATGTGTCGTGCACGAAACGTGTGCACGGCTGCTTTCCCGTGCACACGCAGGAAACTAAAGCAGGAAACTAAAGCAGGAAACGGGTTTTTTTTCGAGCGTTTTTGTGTTTTTCGTTTCTTTTCGTTTCTAATATAAAAATATCGGATATTAAAATATAATATTAACAAAGATATTTATTTAATAAAGCAGTGTGTCGGTGCTGCAGCTCCACACACTGCGGCGTGAGCACCGACACACACACACACACACACACAAACACACACACACACACACACACACCGGGACACACACCGGGACAAAGCTCCGGTTGCACATTAATAGCGTTTAAAATAATCTTTAAATGAAATCGTGCTTCTCCCGGTTAGTCTTCAGCAGAGATCTGAACCCGCCTCCTCTCCCTCTGCAGTCTGTCACGACAATAACAACACATCTAATCTAACACAAAGAAATACAACTATAATATTATTATTATTTATGTTAATACAAAAAAGAGATAACTAATTGTTTCTGACATTTTTAAACAAATCGAGTTTGGGACAACCGAGGTGCAGAGAGGGGGGGGGTTCCCCTTGTTAACACACGCACACACACACACACACACGCACACACACACTGAAGCCCCCGCTGCTTCACTACGAGCCAAATCGACAGGAAACATCTCAAACAAACCATAAAAAACATCAATAATAATCATTTGATTTCAGTAGAAATCTGAAAATCAACATGTTCTTGTTTTTGCAGAAATGAAATGATTAGAATTTAAACTCTCTTTTGAAGAGACTGCGGGGATTTTCCTCCACCTTTTATTTCCTTTAAATTCTTAAAGTTCGTTCATTTCGCCTCAATTTCTTCCTGTTTGATCAGAAATAAGAAGATTAATATTAAAACTCGCGACTGAAAGGACTTCTTTAAGTGATTATTATAAATACACCTGTCTTTTAAAATGTTCATTTTAACGGCAGAAAAGCTCCTAAATAACGGGTTTCTCTGCAGCGCTTCTCTGGTGTTAGCCGTCCGGACTCACCTATGTGCAGCGCGAGGCAGAGCGCGAGGCACCTGGAGGACCAGGACTCTCCCATCCTCTGTCCTCTGTCCTCTGTCCTCCTCACATCCACTCACTGACGGGAGGAACCGATCATTACACGCAGGAAACACGCAGGAAAAGCGCCACTAAATCCACCTCTTGTTCTTCTTGTTCTTCTTCTGTGGTGTCTCTGCTCTGCCTGGTTTACGGGTCTGAAGAGGAAGAGGAAGAAGAGGAGAGAGGAGAGAGGAGAAAGAGAGAGACCCTCCCCCTTCCTCTCTCTCTCATTATTATTTCATGTTTTTTTAATTCATGTTATTTATTTGTATTTCCTCCATCACTGATACAAACTCTAATTTATTAATATGTGTTTTCATTTATTATAACTCGTATTATTATAATTAAACATTATAAATAATTCTTATAGTTTTTATAAATGATGTAATTCAATCAAAGATATAACATTTAATTCAACACATTTTAAAAACATGTTATAATCTGATCAAAATGTGTTTATTAGCTGCTGGATTTATTCCACATATAAAATACACATTATTTAGCATATAGTGACATCACTATGGAACGCTCTCCTATTGGCCAGCGCTCCAACACATCGTCCTGATTGGCTGAGGGACCTCTAGTTTGATATCAGGGTTCTATTTTCTGTTTTATCTGAATGTAGGAATTCCTGTGAACACCAAGTGTCAATAAACCTGATTCTGATCACCACAGCTGACCAATCAGAGCAGAGGGCTCTGGTTTCAGACAGAGGGTGAGTGTGTGATAATATACTTATAAACACCTGAGAAACCTTTCAAATCAAAGCAGATTCTTTACTTTACTGTTGGTTGCTCTCTCTGTGTGTGTGTGTGTGTGTGTGTGGGGGGGGGGGGGGGTCTCCTATCCAGCTGTGTGTGTGTGTGACTTTGAGTTTGACCTTCATTTAGGGTTTCTTTAAAGTGTCTGGAGTCCTCGCTGCCCCCTGCTGGTGAACAGGAGAACTGCACGTATTAAAACCTCAGGGTGGAAAAACTCTCAGTACTCATATCATGATAATAACTTATATTAATTATATTTATTAAATATTATAGTTATTGTTATTATTGGTGGAGCTCCTTTTAATTATATTATATTAATAGTGCATTCAATTTAATTTATAAAGCGCTTTATTTATTTAAATAACCTTAAAATACTAAAACTGAAAGTACAGACTCTGCAGAAGCTTATATAAATATATATAATAATATTTTACTAACCTTAATTTAATGTATAATAATATATCACCTCACACACCTGAGCTGTCAATCACCTGCTCTTCTGCTTTAATTCAGACTCAGTTAAGGGTTTTCTTAAGGGTTTGCTTAAGGGGTTTCACTCCGGTTCAGGTGGTCTGGCAGAATAAAGACAGAGCATTACATTTAGCTCAGAAAGAGAGGTGACGTCAGAGCAGCAAATTCTTCAATGGGGTTTCGTGTGTGTGTGTGTGTGTGTGTGTGTGTGTGTGTGTGTGTGTGTGTGTGTGTGTGTGTGCAGCATCATCCATCATCAGAGTGTCTCTCTGGCTCGACCTGGTGGCGGAATCCTGAAACTGCAGCTTTCAGACAAACACTTTAATAATACATATATAAAAATATACAAATACAAATAAATATTTAAATAAATTAATATATTTAAGTATAAATAAATAATATATGTGGAAAATATTTATAGAAAAATAATATCTGTTGATAACAAATAACATCCTAATAATAATAACCAAATAAAAAACACAATATTAAATAAATACAATAAGATAATACATGCAGGTACAAATATGTATATACATAAATCACCCTGCATGCAGAGCACCCTGCAGAGCACCCTGCAGAGCACCCTGCAGAGCACCCTGCAGAGCACCCTTCATGCAGAGCACCCTGCAGAGCACCCTTCATGCAGAGCACCCTGCAGAGCACCCTTCATGCAGAGCACCCTGCAGAGCACCCTGCAGAGCACCCTTCACGCAGAGCACCCTGCAGAGCACCCTTCATGCAGAGCACCCTTCATGCAGAGCACCCTGCAGAGCACCCTTCATGCAGAGCACCCTTCATGCAGAGCACCCAGCAGAGCACCCTTCATGCAGAGCACCCTTCATGCAGAGCACCCTGCAGAGCACCCTTCATGCAGAGCACCCTGCAGAGCACCCTTCATGCAGAGCACCCTGCAGAGCACCCTGCACCCTGCAGAGCACCCTTCATGCAGAGCACCCTTCATGCAGAGCACCCAGCAGAGCACCCTTCATGCAGAGCACCCTTCATGCAGAGCACCCTTCATGCAGAGCACCCTTCATGCAGAGCACCCTGCAGAGCACCCTGCAGAGCACCCTTCACGCAGAGCACCCTGCAGAGCACCCAGCAGAGCACCCTTCATGCAAAGCACCCTTCATGCAGAGCACCCTTCATGCAGAGCACCCTTCACGCAGAGCACCCTGCAGAGCACCCTGCAGAGCACCCTTCATGCAGAGCACCCTGCAGAGCACCCTGCACCCTGCAGAGCACCCTTCATGCAGAGCACCCTGCAGAGCACCCTGCACCCTGCAGAGCACCCTTCATGCAGAGCACCCTGCAGAGCACCCTGCACCCTGCAGAGCACCCTGCACCCTGCAGAGCACCCTTCATGCAGAGTGACCCCTCGCTGCACATCATCCCGCTCATCACACGGCCACATTCTCAACTAAGTCACAACATGACTCCAAACATTCATTGAAATGCTTTTATAGATTTAAAGAATAGTATTATTGATTTAAATGGACGTGAATCCGCTGAGAGAAATAGTCCGTTGTTACGTTAGAACTACGTAGCGACGGCAGGAAGTGCTTCCATAGCGTTTCTGAGGAGCTTTTTGATCACAGATCTGAAAGCATGCCTGCTTGCTTTCAAAGCAGCAGAAGTCATGAAGTCAGAGCTTGGAGAGTATCGAGACCCCTGCCCTCAGGCCAGAGGAAGTGCACACTGAATGTGTCACCGTCTGATTTCTGCGTCTGGACCGCTACGTAACAAGGAGGCTTCTGCCCGTTGCTTCTCCGCTGCTTCCTTGTTCCTCACTGAAAGAAAAGGCCGTTGGATTCACATGATTTTAACTTGGACATCGGTGGCACATTAAAAACATGTGAACTTAAAACTATTCCATTATGTGAAAGACACCACGTTATGTCAAAGAAGCATGAAATTGTTGTTCTTTTCCGGTTAGTCCCCGCCCCCTTGTTGTTATGAAGGTTTTAATGCATGTAAGCGGTCTGCAGAGTCACAACCCTCAAAGTACACCCTGTAGGGAGTAAAACTCTAACACAGAAAATACCTCCCCAAAACGCCTCGTTGGAGATACGTCACTGTCCATTTGATTCTTCCGGGTACGCATGATGTCATGTCGTCCCCGGAACGAAATGGACCAATCCGTGGAGCCGTTACGTTAAGCCCCCGCTGATTGGTCCAAATTGACCAATCCACGGACTTCCTCACACACTCAGTGCAGCTCTGCTGATCTCTCCTCCCTGGCTGCAGGCTGATAACAGACAGTTGGGATCAAGGTGAAATTCTCTCTGCAGACCCATTCTCACAGCCTTTATCAACCTGTTTCTTACTCAATATCAAGCACACTTATTGTGTTTACTTCGGCTGTGACTTTGTGTGCTCAGGGTGAGTTTGGCTGTGTATCGCTAAACAAGGAAATCACACCTCCACGGAGCTCAGCGCGATTCACAACGTCCCGACCAATCGGAGCACACTGGGCTCACAGGGAGGGGGGGGGGCAAGAGCTGCAACGAGCCGTTTAGTGGAGAGAGTGAATACACAGACTTTACAGAGATGCTGTTTGAGAAACAATGTGAGTTTGGAAAATTGCACAGTATGAATCTATTCTAGTAGAACTCAACAATGGAACTATGATCAGTGGAAATGGCCGTGACACGGGACCTTTAATGTGAATATTTCCTTTAATATTAGGGATATTCATTTACCTGTTTCACCAACATGACTTTGTTCATTTTAGGCTTTTAATATGCTCGGTGTATTGAACCTGTTAAAGCCATGTTAATGTGCTGTTTGCATGCGATAGTTCTCTGTGTAACGACCTCTCTACTTTAAAGAGTCCTCTCCTGCTGATGTTCAGGTGTATATCAGTATGTAGTGTCTCTACTTTAAAGAGTCCTCTCCTGCTGATGTTCAGGTGTATATCAGTATGTAGTGTCTCTACTTTAAAGAGTCCTCTCCTGCTGATGTTCAGGTGTATATCAGTATGTAGTGTCTCTACTTTAAAGAGTCCTCTCCTGCTGATGTTCAGGTGTATATCAGAATGTAGTGTCTCTACTTTAAAGAGTCCTCTCCTGCTGATGTTCAGGTGTATATCAGTATGTAGTGTCTCTACTTTAAAGAGTCCTCTCCTGCTGATGTTCAGGTGTATATCAGTATGTAGTGTCTCTACTTTAAAGAGTCCTCTCCTGCTGATGTTCAGGTGTATATCAGTATGTAGTGTCTCTACTTTAAAGAGTCCTCTCCTGCTGATGTTCAGGTGTATATCAGTATGTAGTGTCTCTACTTTAAAGAGTCCTCTCCTGCTGATGTTCAGGTGTATATCAGTATGTAGTGTCTCTACTTTAAAGAGTCCTCTCCTGCTGATGGTCAGGTGTAATATCAGTATGTAGTGTCTCTACTTTAAAGAGTCCCTCTCCTGCTGATGTTCAGGTGTATATCAGTATGTAGTGTCTCTACTTTAAAGAGTCCTCTCCTGCTGATGTTCAGGTGTATACTCAGTATGTAGTGTCTCTACTTTAAAGAGTCCTCTCCTGCTGATGTTCAGGTGTATATCAGTATGTAGTGTCTCTACTTTAAAGAGTCCCTCTCCTTCTGATGTTCAGGTGTATATCAGTATGTAGTGTCTCTACTTTAAAGAGTCCTCTCCTGCTGATGTTCAGGTGTATATCAGTATGTAGTGTCTCTACTTAAAGAGTCCTCTCCTGCTGATGTTCAGGTGTATATCAGTAATGTAGTGTCTCTACTTTAAAGAGTCCTCTCCTGCTGATGTTCAGGTGTATATCATTATGTAGTGTCTCTACTTTAAAGAGTCCTCTCCTGCTGATGTTCAGGTGTATATCAGTATGTAGTGTCTCTACTTTAAAAGAGTCCCTCTCCTGCTGATGTTCAGGTGTATATCAGTATGTAGTGTCTCTACTTTAAAGAGTCCTCTCCTGCTGATGTTAAGGTGTATATCAGTATGTAGTGTCTCTACTTTAAAGAGTCCTCTCCTGCTGATTAGTGTTCTACTTTAAAGAGTCCTCTCCTGCTATGTAGTGTCTCTACTTTAAAGAGTCCTCTCCTGCTTGATGTTCAGGATGTAACAGTATGTATGTCTCTACTTTAAAGAGTCCATCTCCTGCCTGATGTTCAGGTGTATATCAGTATGTAGTGTCTCTACTTTAAAGAGTCCTCTCCTGCTGATGTTCAGGTGTATATCAGTATGTAGTGTCTCTACTTTAAAGAGTCCTCTCCTGCTGATGTTCAGGTGTATATCAGTATGTAGTGTCTCTACTTTAAAGAGTCCTCTCCTGCTGATGTTCAGGTGTATATCAGTATGTGTGTCTCTACTTTAAAGAGTCCTCTCCTGCTGATGTTCAGGTGTATATCAGTATGTAGTGTCTCTACTTTAAAGAGTCCTCTCCTGCTGATGTTCAGGTGTATATCAGTATGTGGTGTCTCTACTTTAAAGAGTCCTCTCCTGCTGATGTTCAGGTGTATATCAGTATGTAGTGTCTCTACTTTAAAGAGTCCTCTCCTGCTGATGTCAGGTGTATATCAGTATGTAGTGTCTCTACTTTAAAGAGTCCTCTCCTGCTGATGTTCAGGTGTATATCAGTATGTAGTGTCTCTACTTTAAAGAGTCCTCTCCTGCTGATGTTCAGGTGTATATCAGTATGTAGTGTCTATACTTTAAAGAGTTCTCTCCTGCTGATGTTCAGGTGTATATCAGTATGTAGTGTCTCTACTTTAAAGAGTCCTCTCCTCTGATGTTCAGGTGTATATCAGTATGTAGTGTCTCTACTTTAAAGAGTCCTCTCCTGCTGATGTTCAGTGTATATCAGTATGTAGTGTCTCTACTTTAAAGAGTCCTCTCCTGCTGATGTTCAGGTGTATATCAGTATGTAGTGTCTCTACTTTAAAGAGTCCTCTCCTGCTGATGTTCAGGTGTATATCAGTATGTAGTGTCTCTACTTTAAAGAGTCCTCTCCTGCTGATGTTCAGGTGTATATCAGTATGTAGTGTCTCTACTTTAAAGAGTCCTCTCCTGCTGATGTTCAGGTGTATATCAGTATGTCTCTACTTTAAAGAGTGCTCTCCTGCTGATGTTCAGGTGTATATCAGTATGTAGTGTCTCTACTTTAAAGAGTCCTCTCCTGCTGATGTTCAGGTGTATATCAGTATGTAGTGTCTCTACTTTAAAGAGTCCTCTCCTGCTGATGTTCAGGTGTATATCAGTATGTAGTGTCTCTACTTTAAAGAGTCCTCTCCTGCTGATGTTCAGGTGTATATCAGTATGTAGTGTCTCTACTTTAAAGAGTCCTCTCCTGCTGATGTTCAGGTGTATATCAGTATGTAGTGTCTCTACTTTAAAGAGTGCTCTCCTGCTGATGTTCAGGTGTATATCAGTATGTAGTGTCTCTACTTTAAAGAGTCCTCTCCTGCTGATGTTCAGGTGTATATCAGTATGTAGTGTCTCTACTTTAAAGAGTCCTCTCCTGCTGATGTTCAGGTGTATATCAGTATGTAGTGTCTCTACTTTAAAGAGTCCTCTCCTGCTGATGTTCAGGTGTATATCAGTATGTAGTGTCTCTACTTTAAAGAGTCCTCTCCTGCTGATGTTCAGGTGTATATCAGTATGTAGTGTCTCTACTTTAAAGAGTCCTCTCCTGCTGATGTTCAGGTGTATATCAGTATGTAGTGTCTCTACTTTAAAGAGTCCTCTCCTGCTGATGTTCAGTGTATATCAGTATGTAGTGTCTCTACTTTAAAGAGTCCTCTCCTGCTGATGTAGTGTCTCTACTTTAAAGAGTCCTCTCCTGCTATGTAGTGTCTCTACTTTAAAGAGTCCTCTCCTGCTGATGTAGTGTCTCTACTTTAAAGAGTCCTCTCCTGCTGATGTAGTGTCTCTACTTTAAAGAGTCCTCTCCTGCTGATGTTCAGATGTATATCAGTATGTAGTGTCTCTACTTTAAAGAGTCCTCTCCTGCTGATGTTCAGGTGTATATCAGTATGTAGTGTCTCTACTTTAAAGAGTCCTCTCCTGCTGATGTTCAGGTGTATATCAGTATGTAGTGTCTCTACTTTAAAGAGTCCTCTCCTGCTGATGTTCAGGTGTATATCAGTATGTAGTGTCTCTACTTTAAAGAGTCCTCTCCTGCTGATGTAGTGTCTCTACTTTAAAGAGTCCTCTCCTGCTATGTAGTGTCTCTACTTTAAAGAGTCCTCTCCTGCTGATGTAGTGTCTCTACTTTAAAGAGTCCTCTCCTGCTATGTAGTGTCTCTACTTTAAAGAGTCCTCTCCTGCTGATGTAGTGTCTCTACTTTAAAGAGTCCTCTCCTGCTATGTAGTGTCTCTACTTTAAAGAGTCCTCTCCTGCTATGTAGTGTCTCTACTTTAAAGAGTCCTCTTCTGCTGATGTAGTGTCTCTACTTTAAAGAGTCCTCTCCTGCTGATGTAGTGTCTCTACTTTAAAGAGTCCTCTCCTGCTATGTAGTGTCTCTACTTTAAAGAGTCCTCTCCTGCTGATGTAGTGTCTCTACTTTAAAGAGTCCTCTCCTGCTGATGTAGTGTCTCTACTTTAAAGAGTCCTCTCCTGCTGATGTAGTGTCTCTACTTTAAAGAGTCCTCTCCTGCTATGTAGTGTCTCTACTTTAAAGAGTCCTCTCCTGCTGATGTTCAGGTGTATATCAGTATGTAGTGTCTCTACTTTAAAGAGTCCTCTCCTGCTGATGTTCAGGTGTATATCAGTATGTAGTGTCTCTACTTTAAAGAGTCCTCTCCTGCTGATGTAGTGTCTCTACTTTAAAGAGTCCTCTCCTGCTGATGTAGTGTCTCTACTTTAAAGAGTCCTCTCCTGCTATGTAGTGTCTCTACTTTAAAGAGTCCTCTCCTGCTGATGTAGTGTCTCTACTTTAAAGAGTCCTCTCCTGCTGATGTAGTGTCTCTACTTTAAAGAGTCCTCTCCTGCTGATGTAGTGTCTCTACTTTAAAGAGTCCTCTCCTGCTATGTAGTGTCTCTACTTTAAAGAGTCCTCTCCTGCTGATGTTCAGGTGTATATCAGTATGTAGTGTCTCTACTTTAAAGAGTCCTCTCCTGCTGATGTTCAGGTGTATATCAGTATGTAGTGTCTCTATTTTAAAGAGTCTTCTCCTGCTGATGTTCAGGTGTATATCAGTATGTAGTGTCTCTACTTTAAAGAGTCCTCTCCTGCTGATGTTCAGGTGTATATCAGTATGTAGTGTCTCTACTTTAAAGAGTCCTCTCCTGCTGATGTTCAGGTGTATATCAGTATGTAGTGTCTCTACTTTAAAGAGTCCTCTCCTGCTGATGTTCAGGTGTATATCAGTATGTAGTGTCTCTACTTTAAAGAGTCCTCTCCTGCTGATGTAGTGTCTCTACTTTAAAGAGTCCTCTCCTGCTATGTAGTGTCTCTACTTTAAAGAGTCCTCTCCTGCTATGTAGTGTCTCTACTTTAAAGAGTCCTCTCCTGCTGATGTTCAGGTGTATATCAGTATGTAGTGTCTCTACTTTAAAGAGTCCTCTCCTGCTGATGTTCAGGTGTATATCAGTATGTAGTGTCTCTACTTTAAAGAGTCCTCTCCTGCTGATGTTCAGGTGTATATCAGTATGTAGTGTTCTACTTTAAAGAGTCCTCTCCTGCTGATGTTCAGGTGTAATATCAGTAATGTAGTGTCTCTACTTTAAAGAGTCCTCTCCTGCTGATGTTCAGGTGTATATCAGTATGTAGTGTCTCTACTTTAAAGAGTCCCTCTCCTGCTGATGTTCAGGTGTATATCAGTATGTAGTGTCTCTACTTTAAAGAGTCCTCTCCTGCTGATGTTCAGGTGTATATCAGTATGTAGTGTCTCTACTTTAAAGAGTCCTCTCCTGCTGATGTTCAGGTGTATATCAGTATGTAGTGTCTCTACTTTAAAGAGTCTCTCCTGCTGATGTTCAGGTGTATATCAGTATGTAGTGTCTCTACTTTAAAGAGTCCTCTCCTGCTGATGTTCAGGTGTATATCAGTATGTAGTGTCTCTACTTTAAAGAGTCCTCTCCTGCTGATGTTCAGGTGTATATCAGTATGTAGTGTCTCTACTTTAAAGAGTCCTCTCCTGCTGATGTTCAGGTGTATATCAGTATGTAGTGTCTACTTTAAAGAGTCCTCTCCTGCTGATGTTCAGGTGTATATCAGTATGTAGTGTCTCTACTTTAAAGAGTCCTCTCCTGCTGATGTTCAGGTGTATATCAGTATGTAGTGTCTCTACTTTAAAGAGTCCTCTCCTGCTGATGTTCAGGTGTATATCAGTATGTAGTGTCTCTACTTTAAAGAGTCCTCTCCTGCTGATGTTCTAGGTGTATATCAGTATGTAGTGTCTCTACTTTAAAGAGTCCTCTCTGCTGATGGTCAGGTGTATATCAGTATGTAGTGTCTCTACTTTAAGAGTCCTCTCCTGCTGATGTTCAGGTGTATATCAGTATGTAGTGTCTCTACTTTAAAGAGTCCTCTCCTGCTGATGTTCAGGTGTATATCAGTATGTAGTGTCTCTACTTTAAAGAGTCCTCTCCTGCTGATGTTCAGGTGTATATCAGTATGTAGTGTCTCTACTTTAAAGAGTCCTCTCCTGCTGATGTTCAGGTGTATATCAGTATGTAGTGTCTCTACTTTAAAGAGTCCTCTCCTGCTGATGTTCAGGTGTATATCAGTATGTAGTGTCTCTACTTTAAAGAGTCCTCTCCTGCTGATGTTCAGGTGTATATCAGTATGTAGTGTCTCTACTTTAAAGAGTCCTCTCCTGCTGATGTTCAGGGTGTATATCAGTATGTAGTGTCTCTACTTTAAAGAGTCCTCTCCTGCTGATGTTCAGGTGTATATCAGTATGTAGTGTCTCTACTTTAAAGAGTCCTCTCCTGCTGATGTTCAGGTGTATATCAGTATGTAGTGTCTCTACTTTAAAGAGTCCTCTCCTGCTGATGTTCAGGTGTATATCAGTATGTAGTGTCTCTACTTTAAAGAGTCCTCTCCTGCTGATGTTCAGGTGTATATCAGTATGTAGTGTCTCTACTTTAAAGAGTCCTCTCCTGCTGATGTTCAGGTGTATATCAGTATGTAGTGTCTCTACTTTAAAGAGTCCTCTCCTGCTGATGGTCAGGTGTATATCAGTATGTAGTGTCTCTACTTTAAAGAGTCCTCTCCTGCTGATGTTCAGGTGTATATCAGTATGTAGTGTCTCTACTTTAAAGAGTCCTCTCCTGCTGATGTTCAGGTGTATATCAGTATGTAGTGTCTATACTTTAAAGAGTTCTCTCCTGCTGATGTTCAGGTGTATATCAGTATGTAGTGTCTCTACTTTAAAGAGTCCTCTCCTCTGATGTTCAGGTGTATATCAGTATGTAGTGTCTCTACTTTAAAGAGTCCTCTCCTGCTGATGTTCAGGTGTATATCAGTATGTAGTGTCTCTACTTTAAAGAGTCCTCTCCTGCTGATGTTCAGGTGTATATCAGTATGTAGTGTCCTCTACTTTAAAGAGTCCTCTCCTGCTGATGTTCAGGTGTATATCAGTATGTAGTGTCTCTACTTTAAAGAGTCCTCTCCTGCTGATGTTCAGGTGTATATCAGTATGTAGTGTCTCTACTTTAAAGCGTCCTCTCCTGCTGATGTTCAGGTGTATATCAGTATTGTCTCTACTTTAAAGAGTGCCTCTCCTGCTGATGTTCAGGTGTATATCAGTATGTAGTGTCTCTACTTTTAAAGAGTCCTCTCCTGCTGATGTTCAGGTGTATATCAGGTATGTAGTGTCTCTACTTTAAAGAGTCCTCTCCTGCTGATGTTCAGGTGTATATCAGTATGTAGTGTCTCTACTTTAAGAGTCCTCTCCTGCTGATGTTCAGGTGTATATCAGTAGTGTAGTGTCTCTACTTTAAAGAGTCCTCTCCTGCTGATGTTCAGGTGTATATCAGTATGTAGTGTCTCTACTTTAAAGAGTGCTCTCCTGCTGATGTTCAGGTGTATATCAGTATGTAGTGTCTCTACTTTAAAGAGTCCTCTCCTGCTGATGTTCAGGTGTATATCGAGTCCTATGTAGTGTCTCTACTTTTTAAAGAGTCCTCTCCTGCTGATGTTCAGGTGTATATCAGTATGTAGTGTCTCTACTTTAAAGAGTCCTCTCCTGCTGATGTCAGGTGTATATCAGTATGTAGTGTCTCTACTTTAAAGAGTCCTCTCCTGCTGATGTTCAGGTGTATATCAGTATGTAGTGTCTCTACTTTAAAGAGTCCTCTCCTGCTGATGTTCAGTGTATATCAGTATGTAGTGTCTCTACTTTAAAGAGTCCTCTCCTGCTGATGTTCAAGTGTATATCAGTATGTAGTGTCTCTACTTTAAAGAGTCCTCTCCTGCTGATGTAGTGTCTCTACTTTAAAAGAGTCCTCTCCTGCTATGTAGTGTCTCTACTTTAAAGAGTCCTCTCCTGCTGATGTAGTGTCTCTACTTTAAAGAGTCCTCTCCTGCTGATGTAGTGTCTCTACTTTAAAGAGTCCTCTCCTGCTGATGTTCAGATGTATATCAGTATGTAGTGTCTCTACTTTAAAGAGTCTCTCCTGCTGATGTTCAGGTGTAGTATCAGTATGTAGTGTCCTTACTTTAAGGAGTCCTCTCCTGCTGATGTTCAGGTGTATATCAGTATGTAGTGTCTCTACTTTAAAGAGTCCTCTCCTGCTGATGTTCAGGTGTATATCAGTATGTAGTGTCTATACTTTAAAGAGTCCTCTCCTGCTGATGTAGTGTCTCTACTTTAAAGAGTCCTCTCCTGCTATGTAGTGTCTCTACTTTAAAGAGTCCTCTCCTGCTGATGTAGTGTCTCTACTTTAAAGAGTCCTCTCCTGCTATGTAGTGTCTCTACTTTAAAGAGTCCTCTCCTGCTGATGTAGTGTCTCTACTTTAAAGAGTCCTCTCCTGCTATGTAGTGTCTCTACTTTAAAGAGTCCTCTCCTGCTATGTAGTGTCTCTACTTTAAAGAGTCCTCTCTGCTGATGTAGTGTCTCTACTTTAAAGAGTCCTCTCCTGCTGATGTAGTGTCTCTACTTTAAAGAGTCCTCTCCTGCTATGTAGTGTCTCTACTTTAAAGAGTCCTCTCCTGCTGATGTAGTGTCTCTACTTTAAAGAGTCCTCTCCTGCTGATGTAGTGTCTCTACTTTAAAGAGTCCTCTCCTGCTGATGTAGTGTCTCTACTTTAAAGAGTCCTCTCCTGCTATGTAGTGTCTCTACTTTAAAGAGTCCTCTCCTGCTGATGTTCAGGTGTATATCAGTATGTAGTGTCTCTACTTTAAAGAGTCCTCTCCTGCTGATGTTCAGGTGTATATCAGTATGTAGTGTCTCTACTTTAAAGAGTCCTCTCCTGCTGATGTAGTGTCTCTACTTTAAAGAGTCCTCTCCTGCTGATGTAGTGTCTCTACTTTAAAGAGTCCTCTCCTGCTATGTAGTGTCTCTACTTTAAAGAGTCCTCTCCTGCTGATGTAGTGTCTCTACTTTAAAGAGTCCTCTCCTGCTGATGTAGTGTCTCTACTTTAAAGAGTCCTCTCCTGCTGATGTAGTGTCTCTACTTTAAAGAGTCCTCTCCTGCTATGTAGTGTCTCTACTTTAAAGAGTCCTCTCCTGCTGATGTTCAGGTGTATATCAGTATGTAGTGTCTCTACTTTAAAGAGTCCTCTCCTGCTGATGTTCAGGTGTATATCAGTATGTAGTGTCTCTACTTTAAAGAGTCCTTCTCCTGCTGATGTTCAGGTGTATATCAGTATGTAGTGTCTCTACTTTAAAGAGTCCTCTCCTGCTGATGTTCAGATGTATATCAGTATGTAGTGTCTCTACTTTAAAGAGTCCTCTCCTGCTGATGTTCAGGTGTATATCAGTATGTAGTGTCTCTACTTTAAAGAGTCCTCTCCTGCTGATGTAGTGTCTCTACTTTAAAGAGTCCTCTCCTGCTATGTAGTGTCTCTACTTTAAAGAGTCCTCTCCTGCTATGTAGTGTCTCTACTTTAAAGAGTCCTCTCCTGCTATGTAGTGTCTCTACTTTAAAGAGTCCTCTCCTGATGATGTTCAGGTGTATATCAGTATGTAGTGTCTCTACTTTAAAGAGTCCTCTCCTGCTGATGTTCAGGTGTATATCAGTATGTAGTGTCTCTACTTTAAAGAGTCCTCTCCTGCTGATGTTCAGGTGTATATCAGTATGTAGTGTCTCTACTTTAAAGAGTCCTCTCCTGCTGATGTTCAGCTGTATATCAGTATGTAGTGTCTCTACTTTAAAGAGTCCTCTCCTGCTGATGTTCAGGTGTATATCAGTATGTAGTGTCTCTGCTTTAAAGAGTCCTCTCCTGCTGATGTTCAGGTGTATATCAGTATGTAGTGTCTCTACTTTAAAGAGTCCTCTCCTGCTGATGTTCAGGTGTATATCAGTATGTAGTGTCTCTACTTTAAAGAGTCCTCTCCTGCTGATGTTCAGGTGTATATCAGCTATGTAGTGTCTCTACTTTAAAGAGTCCTCTCCTGCTGATGTTCAGGTGTATATCAGCTATGTAGTGTCTCTACTTTAAAGAGTCCTCTCCTGCTGATGTTCAGGTGTATATCAGTATGTAGTGTCTCTACTTTAAAGAGTCCTCTCCTGCTGATGTTCAGGTGTATATCAGTGTGTAGTGTCTCTACTTTAAAGAGTCCTCTCCTGCTGATGTTCAGGTGTATATCAGCATGTAGTGTCTCTACTTTAAAGAGTCCTCTCCTGCTGATGTTCAGGTGTATATCAGTATGTAGTGTCTCTACTTTAAAGAGTCCTCTCCTGCTGATGTTCAGGTGTATATCAGTATGTAGTGTCTCTACTTTAAAGAGTCCTCTCCTGCTGATGTTCAGGTGTATATCAGTATGTAGTGTCTCTACTTTAAAGAGTCCTCTCCTGCTGATGTAGTGTCTCTACTTTAAAGAGTCCTCTCCTGCTATGTAGTGTCTCTACTTTAAAGAGTCCTCTCATCTTGTTAGAAAAGTGACTTACTTTTGTCAAAAGCTTTCAAACTCTTATTTAAATCATACATTTAGAGTAAGATAAATATACTTAGCAAAACAGGAAGTGGAAGCAGATTGAGCTGACCAATCAGAAGCAGCGTGTCACGATGACTTCACTGGAAGTGGAAGCAGATTGAGCTGACCAATCAGAAGCAGCGTGTCACGATGACCTCACAGCTGAGGGTGAGGTCACAGATTTCTGGTGACTTCACTTTTAAATACTTCTAACATTAAATAAGTAAATAAATCAGAAGACATGGAAACACTGCTTTCAAATATGAGTGTTCTTTAAATGTAAAGAGTAATAAGTATTTAGATCATTTGGTTCTTTAAACGTAGTATATCAGAAATGTATACGTTAGTAAAAGTACACAGAACGACCCGATAATGGGTTCACATGTATATATTAAAACATGACATCAGTCAGTCAAGTGTTCTGGGAAGAAACTATTTAATTGATTGTATCTCTTTGGTTCTCTGGTTCTCTCTCTTACATCATTCACACCAACGCAACTCTGGTTCAAGCTCCGTGCTAGAGCTGTTCAGGTTCAGAACCGGTTCTTCGGTTTAGCTCCGGCTCTTTTCACACTGCCCAGAGTCCGACTGCTGCTGCGTCATTGCGTCATCGTTTGCGTCATGACGTAACCGTTTGCGTGCCTGCTTCATAAAGCCCTCACAGCTGACACCGACAACAACAACAATGGGCGACTCGTTTTGGTTTTGCTCTGTCGAAACGAAATGGAAGAAATGGGACGACTTTACTACCAACTTTACAGTCGTTACATGCTACATTCAAAACTGCTTTACAATCGTAATCATCAACTTCAACGACGATTCCGATTCCCCCTGCCCCCGCCTGGACGTTAGCGTGACGTATGCGGTGCTTTTGCTCTAGCCGGACAATTTTTTGGTGCTTGAAACGAACCGGATTCCAGAGCTAAGAGGCTGCTCCGCTGCGGTGTGAACAGGAAAACCCGGTGCTTTTCAAGCTCCAGCTCCGAACCGGCCCTGAAACACCGTTGGTGTGAATGAGGTATCTGTTTCTCTGGTTCCCTGGTTCTCTGGTTCCCTGGTTCTCTGGTTCTCTGGTTCTTTGGTTCTCTGGTTCTCTGGTTCTCTGGTTCCCTGGTTCTCTGGTTCTCTGGTTCTCTGGTTCCCTGGTTCTCTGGTTCCCTGATTCTCTGGTTCTCTGGTTCTCTGGTTCCCTGGTTCTCTGGTTCTCTGGTTCTCTGGTTCCCTGGTTCTCTGGTTCTCTGGTTCCCTGGTTCTCTGGTTCTCTGGTTCCCTGGTTCTCTGGTTCTCTGGTTCTCTGGTTCCCTGATTCTCTGGTTCTCTGGTTCTCTGGTTCTCTGGTTCTCTCTTGCCTCTTTCACACCAACGCGTTTTCAGGGCCGGCTCAGAGCTAGAGCCTGAAAAGTACCGGTTTTTCCTGTTCACACCGCAGCGGCGCCGCCTCTTAGCTCCGGAATCCGGTTCGATTCCAGCTCCAAAAAATTGTCGGTCTAGAAGCAAGATTCCGGAGCTACATGCTGAGTACATGTCTGAGTATATGTCTGAGTATGTGTCTGAGTATGTGTCTGAGTATGTGTCTGAGTACATGTCTGAGTACATGTCTGAGTACATGTCTGAGTACATGTCTGAGTACATGTCTGAGTACATGTCTGAGTACATGTCTGAGTACATGTTTGAGTACATGTCTGAGTACATGTCTGAGTACATGTCTGAGTACATGTCTGAGTACATGTCTGAGTACATGTTTGAGTACATGTCTGAGTACATGTCTGAGTACATGTCTGAGTACATGTTTGAGTACATGTCTGAGTACATGTCTGAGTACATGTCTGAGTACATGTCTGAGTACATGTCTGAGTACATGTCTGAGTACATGTCTGAGTACATGTCTGAGTACATGTTTGAGTACATGTCTGAGTATATGTCTGAGTACATGTCTGAGTACATGTCTGAGTACATGTCTGAGTACATGTCTGAGTACATGTCTGAGTACATGTCTGAGTACAAATTCTAGAATTGTTTATTTCTACTCTTTAATTTCTATTTATGAGCAAAGCCTCGTTTTGTTTTGTTGTTGTTTATGCTGCTGCAACACAAACATTTCCCAACATGGGATCAATAAAGAACTTCTGATCGTATCTTGATAATATCTTTATGGATCATCTTTAAAAACTGAAATATTAGCAATATTAAAATCTCACATTAAAATAAATGCATCACTTTGACTGAAGCTTCCAGAACAGATCCCAATGTCAGGTCAAGGTCACACACACTACTTCCTGTTTCTCACACACACACACACACACACACACACACACACACACACACACACACACACACACACACACACACACACACACACACACACACACACACACACACACACATAAGAAAGAGGAAGTGTGTGTGTGTGTGTGTGTGTGTGTGTGTGTGTGTGTGTGTGTGTGTGTGTGTGTGTGTGTGTGTGTGTGTGTGTGTGTGTGTGTGTGTGTGTGTGTGTGTGTGTGTGTGTGTGTGTGTGTGTGTGTGTGTGTGTGTGTGTGTGTGTGTGTGTGTGTGTGTGTGAGAAACAGGAAGTAGTGTGTGTATATAAGGTGTCGTTGCAGAGTTTCTGATCATCTTCTGATCTGACCGTCAGAAACTCTTCATCTCAGCGGTGAGACTCTTTCTAATTAATACTTTATTTTGTTTTCATTTCTTTATTATTCTTAATTTAATATTTTTAATATTATTTATATTTTACATTGTTTTTATTTTTTTAATTTACTATTTCATTTATATTTTACATAATTTTCTTATATTTCCTCCAGTGTCGTGATGAGTATTTATGATAATGAGTATTTATGATAATGAGTATTTATGATAATGAGTATTTATGATAGTGAGTATTTATGATATTGAGTATTTATGATAGTGAGTATTTATGATAATGAGTATTTATGATATTGAGTATTTATGATAATGAGTATTTATGATATTGAGTATTTATGATAGTGAGTATTTATGATAGTGAGTATTTATGATAATGAGTATTTATGATAATGAGTATTTATGATAATGAGTATTTATGATATTGAGTATTTATGATAATGAGTATTTATGATAATGAGTATTTATGATAATTGTGTATTGAGTGTGTAATCAATATGTTTGTGTGATCAGTATCTCTCTCAGGGATCATCATGACATCGAGCATCAACTACAGGGGGCGCTACATCGAGCCGGTACCCTCATTCATAATCAATAACTAGTATCTAATTGATGGTGTCTAATTGATGGTGTCTAATTTATGGTATCTAATTGATGGTGTCTAATTGATGGTATCTAATTGATGGTATCTAATTGATGGTATCTAATTGATGGTGTCTAATTGATGGTATCTAATTGATGGTGTCTAATTGATGGTATCTAATTGATTGTATCTAATTGATGGTATCTAATTGATGGTATCTAATTGATGGTATCTAATTGATGGTATCTAATTGATGGTATCTAATTGATGGTGTCTAATTGATGGTATCTAATTGATTGTATCTAATTGATGGTATCTAATTGATGGTATCTAATTGATTGTATCTAATTGATGGTATCTAATTGATGGTGTCTAATTGATGGTATCTAATTGATTGTATCTAATTGATGGTATCTAATTGATGGTGTCTAATTGATGGTATCTAATTGATGGTGTCTAATTTATGGTATCTAATTGATGGTATCTAATTGATGGTATCTAATTTATGGTGTCTAATTGATGGTATCTAATTGATGGTATCTAATTGATGGTATCTAATTTATGGTATCTAATTGATGGTGTCTAATTTATGGTATCTAATTGATGGTATCTAATTGATGGTGTCTCATTGATGGTATCTAATTGATGGTATCTGATGGTATCTAATTGATGGTGTCTAATTGATGGTATCTAATTGATGGTATCTAATTGATGGTGTCTCATTGATGGTATCTAATTGATGGTATCTAATTGATGGTATCTAATTGATGGTGTCTAATTGATGGTATCTAATTGATGGTGTCTAATTGATGGTGTCTAATTGATGGTGTCTAATTGATGGTATCTAATTGATGGTGTCTAATTGATGGTATCTAATTGATGGTATCTAATTGATGGTGTCTAATTGATGGTGTCTAATTGATGGTGTCTAATTGATGGTATCTAATTGATTGTATTGAAGGTGCCGACCTCTAACCTTGTGAACGATGGGGAAGATTTTCCAGAGTTCGAGGCGTTTGAAGAAGAGGAGGCGACGCCTCGAGCACCTTCTTCTGCGGGTGAGAAACATATTTAATATATATATATTACTTTATCTGATAATAAAACATATATACATATATTATTGTTTATACAAATAGGTTTCATTTTATATAGGAATTTCAATAAAAAAACACTAACAAAATGTAAGAAAAATACCGTAAATGACCTTAAAATGACCTTAAAATGACCTTAAAATACCTGATTTATTATGCAATAAACAAGTGTAATAATTAGTTTTAATGATTGCAAACATCCGATTTATAAATCTAATTTGTGCAGATTTCTTAGATTTAGAATTTAAATATATCTTGTATCTCTTTAATATTATAAAGTTATATTTGAATTCTCTAATCTCAAAAAGCTAAATATGATCTGATTATTAGTTCAGTATTAAGTATTATATATGACATTCATTCATCTTTTAATAACATGTTGTCTCTTTTATACTTATAACTGTCAGTACACCCCCCCTCTCTGTTCTCTATCTCAGGTTCCCTGAAGGTCCAGCAGGTGGAGATGTCTCAGAGCATCAACAAACCCAACCACCACACCTCCTCCTACGACCTAAAGAACCTGGTTATCCGGAGAGGAGAAGAGTTCCTGATGCAGGTCTCCTTCAACCGGATCCCAGAACCCTCCGACGACTTCCAGATCGAGTTCCTCATCGGTGAGTCTCAGAGAACCAGAGAACCAGAGAGACACAGAGAGAACCAGAGAGACAGAGAACCAGAGGGACAGAGAGAACCAGAGAGACAGAGAACCAGAGGGACAGAGAGAACCAGAGAGACAGAGAACCAGAGGACCAGAGAGACAGAGAGAGAACCAGAGAGACAGAGAACCAGAGGACCAGAGAGGCAGAGAGAGAACCAGAGAGACAGAGAACCAGAGAGACAGAGAACCAAAGGACCAGAGAGACAGAGAGAGAACCAGAGAGACAGAGAACAAGAGAGACAGAGAACCAGAGGACCAGAGAGACAGAGAGAGAACCAGAGAGACAGAGAACCAGAGGACCAGAGAGACAGAGAGAGAACCAGAGAGACAGAGAACCAGAGAGACAGAGAACCAAAGGACCAGAGAGACAGAGAGAGAACCAGAGAGACAGAGAACCAGAGAGACAGAGAACCAGAGGACCAGAGAGACAGAGAGAGAACCAGAGAGACAGAGAACCAGAGAGAGACAGAGAGAGAACCAGAGAGACAGAGAACCAGAGAGAGAACCAGAGAGACAGAGAACCAGAGAGACAGAGAACCAGAGAGACAGAGAACCAGAGGACCAGAGAGAGAACCAGAGAGAGAGAGAACCAGAGAGACAGAGAACCAGATAGACAGAGAACCAGAGAGACAGAGAGAGAACCAGAGAGACAGAGAACCAGAGAGACAGAGAACCAGAGAGACAGAGAACCAGAGAACCAGAGAGACAGAGAACCAGAGGACCAGAGAGACAGAGAGAGAACAAGAGAGACAGAGAACCAGAGGACCAGAGAGACAGAGAGAGAACCAGAGAGACAGAGAGAGAACCAGAGAGACAGAGAACCAGAGAGACAGAGAACCAGAGGACCAGAGAGACAGAGAGAGAACCAGAGAGACAGAGAACCAGAGAGAGACAGAGAGAGAACCAGAGAGACATAGAACCAGAGAGAGAACCAGAGAGACAGATAACCAGAGAGACAGAGAACCAGAGAGACAGACAGAGAACCAGAGAGACAGAGAACCAGAGAGACAGAGAACCAGAGGACCAGAGAGAGAACCAGAGAGAGAGAGA
This sequence comes from Pogonophryne albipinna, assembly GCA_028583405.1. Taxonomy (NCBI): domain Eukaryota; kingdom Metazoa; phylum Chordata; class Actinopteri; order Perciformes; family Artedidraconidae; genus Pogonophryne; species Pogonophryne albipinna. The sequence continues at coordinate 4,740,083 of JAPTMU010000024.1, read as the reverse complement.
ACCAGAGAGACAGAGAACCAGATAGACAGAGAACCAGAGAGACAGAGAGAGAACCAGAGAGACAGAGAACCAGAGAGACAGAGAACCAGAGAGACAGAGAACCAGAGAGACAGAGAACCAGAGGACCAGAGAGACAGAGAGAGAACAAGAGAGACAGAGAACCAGAGGACCAGAGAGACAGAGAGAGAACCAGAGAGACAGAGAACCAGAGGACCAGAGAGAGAACCAGAGAGACAGAGAACCAGAGAGACAGAGAACCAGAGGGACAGAGAGAACCAGAGAGAGACAGAGAGACAGAGAACCAGAGGGACAGAGAGAGACAGAGAACCAGAGAGACAGAGAGAACCAGAGAGAGACAGAGAGACAGAGAACCAGAGGGACAGAGAGAACCAGAGAGAGACAGAGAACCAGAGAGAGACAGAGAACCAGAGAACGGCTCCCTCGTTAACCAATTAGCAGATTAAAGAGGCTCGTTTAGAGGACCCCTCTCTAGGTCGTCCTCAGTCGAGCCCTCCATCGTTGCTTCCAGTCATCCCGCTACACAATTAAACCACTGAGAGATCCACTAATTAACACACACACACACACACACACACACACACACACACACACACACACACACACACATACCATGTATACATCACTTCAGGGGACATTACATTGACTTACATGCATTTCCTGGAGACTTATCCTAACCTTAACCTTAACCATAACCAACATATGCCTAACCCTAACCCTTACCCTTAACCTTACCCTTACCCTAACCCTAAACCTAACCAAGTCTTCACCCTAAAATTAATGATTCCCCTCATGGGGACCTCCATTTTGTCCCCATAAGGGAGGCGAGTCCCCACACGTGACTATGTAAACAGATTTAGGTCCCCACAAGTATAGTAATGCTAGGACACACACACACACACACACACACACACACACACACACACACACACACACACACACACACACACACACACACACACACACACACACACCCCTCTGAGAACCACCAAGCCTTTCATTGTCTTTATTGTTATTACTGTTTTTTCTTTGTTGTTAATATATTGTTTTCTTCACCTGCCCCCCCCCCTCTTACCTGTCCCTCCCCCCTCTCACCTGCCCCCCCCCCCTCTTACCTGTCCCCCCCCTCTCACCTGTCCCCCCCCCTCTCATCTGCCCCCCCCCCCTCTTACCTGTCCCCCCCCTCTCACCTGTCCCCCCCCCTCTCACCTGTCCCCCCCCTCTCACCTGCCCTCCCCCCTCACCTGTCCCCCCTCTCTCAGGAGCGAACCCTTCGCTGATCAAAGCCTCTCTGGTGATGGTGGTGTTCGGGCCCCGGGCGGGGGAGGGGGGGCGCTGGCAGGGTCGGGTGCTGGAGGCCCAGGGGGGGGGCGCCCTGATGATCGGCATCACACCGGCTCCTGATGCCATCGTGGGGAAATACAGGACGTACGTAGCTGTCTCTCAGAGGAGGGGCATGCAGAGGAGCAAGAGGGACGCCACCACTGACCTGTACCTGCTGTTCAACGCCTGGTGTCCAGGTGAGGGGGGGGGGTAACTGCTGTTCAACGCCTGGTGTCCAGGTGAGGGGGGGGGGGGTAACTGCTGTTCAACACCTGGTGTCCAGGTGAGGGGGGGGGGGGGGTAACTGCTGTTCAACGCCTGGTGTCCAGGTGAGGGGGGGGGTGGGGGTAACTGCTGTTCAACGCCTGGTGTCCAGGTGAGGGAGGGGGTAACTGCTGTTCAATGCCTGGTGTCCAGGTGAGGGGGGGGGGGGGGGTAACTGCTGTTCAACGCCTGGTGTCCAGGTGGGGGGGGGGGGGGGGGGTAACTGCTGTTCAACGCCTGGTGTCCAGGTGAGGGGGGGGGTGGGGGTAACTGCTGTTCAACGCCTGGTGTCCAGGTGAGGGAGGGGGTAACTGCTGTTCAATGCCTGGTGTCCAGGTGAGGGGGGGGGGGGGGGGGTAACTGCTGTTCAACGCCTGGTGTCCAGGTGAGGGGGGGGGTAACTGCTGTTCAACGCCTGGTGTCCAGGTGAGGGAGGGGGTAACTGCTGTTCAATGCCTGGTGTCCTGGTGAGGGGGGGGGGGGGGGGGGTAACTGCTGTTCAACGCCTGGTGTCCAGGTGAGGGAGGGGGTAACTGCTGTTCAACGCCTGGTGTCCAGGTGAGGGAGGGGGGGGTAACTGCTGTTCAACGCCTGGTGTCCAGGTGAGGGGGGGGGGGGGGTAACTGCTGTTCAACGCCTGGTGTCCAGGTGAGGGAGGAGGTAACTGCTGTTCAATGCCTGGTGTCCTGGTGAGGGGGGGGGGGGTACCTGCTGTTCAACGCCTGGTGTCCAGGTGAGGGAGGGGGTAACTGCTGTTCAATGCCTGGTGTCCAGGTGAGGGGGGGGGGGGGGTAACTGCTGTTCAACGCCTGGTGTCCAGGTGAGGGGGGGGGGTGGGGGTAACTGCTGTTCAACGCCTGCTGTCCAGGTGAGGGAGGGGGTAACTGCTGTTCAATGCCTGGTGTCCTGGTGAGGGGGGGGGGGGTAACTGCTGTTCAACCCCTGGTGTCCAGATGAGGGAACAAAAGAACTACAAAAAATATACAGATTAACTACGAAAAAGATGGGGAACATTTACCTGAGGGGGGGGGGACACGTACCTGGTGTTCTAAACATGTCCAAAAGATACAAAGACACAAAGAACTACAAGGTGAGGGGCTTGTCCAGGTGAGGGGGCGGGGCTTGTTAAGCTGATAATGCTCTCTCCTGTCCTCAGAGGACGAGGTGTTCCTTCCCAACGACGCGGAGCGGCAGGAGTACGTCCTCTCCGACTACGGGACCATCTACCAGGGATCTGCGGGGGCTGTGGGCCGCAGGGACTGGGTCTACGGACAGGTACACACACACACACTCACACTCACACACACACACACACACACTCACACACACACACACACACACACACACACACTCACCCACCTGTGTCTCCTCAGTTTGAGCGGGGGGTGCTGGACGCCTGCATCTTCGTGCTGGACGCGTCCCGGATGCCCATCTACAACCGGGGCGACTGCATCAAGCTGGTGCGCAAAGGATCCGCCATGGTGAGGAGCCAGGTAGATAAACACCTGTACACCTGGTGGAGAGGTACTCCCCCTGACCCCTGTGACCTCTGACCCCCCAGATCAACTCCCAGGACGATAATGGGGTGTGTGTGGGGAACTGGAGCGATGACTTCTCGTTGGGACGCTCCCCCACCTCGTGGACGGGCAGCGTGAGGATCCTGCTGCAGTACGCTAACACTGGGACACCTGTTACCTTCGCCCAGTGCTGGGTGTTTGCTGGGGTCTTCAACACCTGTAGGAACACACACACACACACACACACACACACACACACACACACACACACCTCAACACCTGTAACGCCCCGTCTACACTACAGGCATCGAAAAATGCTTTCAACGCTTCGCCCATTCATTTGAATGGGGTGACGAAGAAGATTTGTAATCTTCTCCGAACTGCATTGTGGGGAGCATGGCATGGCTTTGCAAGCATCACGAGCATCTATCGCAGTGCTTCTCAAAGTGTGGTCCGCGGACCACTGGTGGTCCGTGAGCGCCCCCTAGTGGTCCGTGAGTATATTAGTAACATTTCACATTTGAAATAAATAAATAAATGTAAGTTTTCCTCACTCTCGCTGGAATATCTCCGCAATGGAGCGAGCTTAAGTTTCACTTTCGATTGCATGATATAGCCCAGCACAACACCTTCATCACACATGTGGCCACTTGTTTGTACCATTTTCAGGCGATTTATAAAAAACGATGTGTTTTTGGATATTTGTGGAGTTAGGTGGTCCGCGAGTATTTTTGTATTGGTTAAGTGGTCCTTGGTATGAAAAAGTTTGAGAAACACTGATCTATCGGCATCAAAAGTTGAACAATGTTCAACTTTTGAGGCTCGATGCTGGCATCAGCCAATCAAATCCCGTTTATGCAATTCCCGCCAGTACAAGCGCTAGCCAATCAAACCGCGTGCAAGCTGGGAGAGCCAGACCGCAGTTCATTTCCTCATATTCCAAACGAGAAATTACGGTAGCAAATCACCCGGTTCTTTACGACCAGAACTATTTACCGGGATACAAACCGGAGGAGCGAGGCATGGAGGGAGGAGGCATGGAGGGAGGAGGCATGGAGGGAGGAGGCATGGAGGGAGGAGGCAGAGACAGAGGGTGGAACTGGTAGGGTTTCGCCTGTTTGGGGATTTTATATCCAGTTTACTTCGTTTTAACATTGCTATTGCTTTGTATGTCGGGGGGGCGGGAGATTCATGTGATTGGTTGTTGGTGGCGTTGCTCGCGAGAAATCGCCAAGCTTCAGACACGCCCAGCTTCAAGATTTGTTGATGCCTGTAGTGTAGACGGGCCGTAAGAACCACTCTTCAGGTGAAGTACCTCTATATTCCTGATGTGTAATATATATATTGTAATCCCCCCCAGTCCTGCGTGCACTGGGCATCCCCTCCAGAGTCATCACCAACTTTAACTCTGCTCACGACAACACGGGGAACCTGAAGACGGACCTGATCTTCAAGCAGGACGGGTCACCGGACGAGCGCAACACCAGGGACTCCATCTGGTACTAAGAACTACAAACAGACACAAGAGAACTACAAACATACACAAGAGAACTACAAACAGACACAAGAGAACTACAAACATACACAAGAGAACTACAAACAGACACAAGAGAACTACAAACAGACACAAGAGAACTACAAACATACACAAGAGAACTACAAACAGACACAAGAGAACTACAAACAGACACAAGAGAACTACAAACAGACACAAGAGAACTACAAACAGACACAAAATAACTACAAACAGACACAAGAGAACTACAAACATACACAAGAGAACTACAAACAGACACAAGAGAACT